>JAHRHZ010000012.1:29939249-29956467 GCA_024137785.1 Ginglymostoma cirratum | reverse complement strand
GTGCTCCAGTTTCCTCCCACAATCCAAAAATGTGCAGGTTAGGTGGACTGGCCGGGCTAAATTGCCCATAGTGTCCAGGGATGTTTAGATTAGGTGGGTCAGACATGGGGAAATGCAGAGGTAGGGGAATGGGTCTGGGTGTGATGGTCTTCAACGGGGTGGTGTGGACTTGTGGGTTAAATGGCCTGTTTCCATACTGTAGGGATCCTGTGATTCTATGAAGAATAGATTAACAGATAAGAGTATTAAGAGGTATGGACAATTAATGTACAGCATCCAATATTTTAACTGAGGTCTAAATAGATCTTGATAGATTGGTAACAGAACTTCACTATCTAGGTGATTTGAGGTCAAGTTTGACATTTCATTGGTCTTTGAACATTTTTGTACCTCATTAATATGTTGTGATGAGGGTGCATCACATATATTATTATCCTTTGAGAATCTGGATTTCTAAAATAGGGGCAGATGGGTTTGGTTTTAGTTCTCTGAAGGTACCATTGTTTTTAAGAAGTCAGAAAGTAATTTGGAAAAAATTGACCTAAATCCATCATTTCCAAATATATGACTTAAATAATGCCTTGCCAGATACCTGTGGGTGTGCTGAGTTCATTACATACAGAAAAGTAAGTCATCGGGGCCACTGGTGAGTTTTAGTTTGAGTTCAGTTCAGAAGAATCAGGTTTTGGTTTCATCCAAAGAATAAGGTGTTTGGAGCAAGAGAACATTTTCATCGCAACAGAAGGGTCCCATTTCTGAAGAAGGGTCTAGGCCCGAAACGTCAGCCTTCCTGCTCCTCTGATGCTGCTTGGCCTGCTGTGTTCATCCAGCTCTACACCCTGTTATCTCTCTTCTTTCAGGTTTGCTGGGCATTCCGTTTAACTTACCGACCTGCTCCACTTATCTGTGCCCGGGCTGACTGTGAGTGGTGGTGTGGCTCCCTGTGGTAGTGTGCAGGAAAAAGAACTGCCTTCCTCTTCACCTTCCTATTTACCACCTTCGGATCTCTATCTGCAAGTTTGAAAGCTGATTCATCTTTCTGGGCAGTTTCCTCAAGGGTAATAGTGCGGGACCCCAGCGTCAGGGCCAGTTCCTGGTTTGCAGCATCTGAAGTGGTGTGCAGCTGGGCTTTAAGTATGATGCAAGCAGTATGATCACTGGAAGATTTTGGCATTGGCAAGCATTCTGGCGCAATTCTGAGAGAGGAGTGCTGAAAAGCCTGGTTGCATAGTTAATGAGGTGAAGCATGGAAGCTTGTGTGAGCACGCTCAGACCAGGCCATGGCAGACTAGGTAGTTTTCACTTGACAAGACACTTTAATTGAAACTGGGAGAGCTTCATTCCTGGTATGCACTACTTTCTTTGGCACAATATATAAAGTTTCAGTCTTCTGTTTTGCTATGTGCACACATATGCTTCTGGCTTTCTTGACTGAGTTGAATTTATGCATAGAATTGAAGACAGCATACTTCAAGAATGTTATCCCAAACCTTCTTCGATGCCTAATTAATTTGTATGATCTGCACAGAGGGGGCAGGAGATTGTAAACTTCATATGATTCTATGGATGTACTGACAAAAGTACTTAAAATCCCCAAAACATCCTCATTTCAATGTACAGTCAATAAACAATTTTTAATGATGCTTTTCAAGGGAGAAAAGCAACAATGTAAAGGAGTTTATGGAACGGTATTTTAGGTATTGTGGTATATACATGCTAATAATTTTTCTTTCTTTCCTTGTGCTGTCAATGGATGAGGTACATATTTGTTAAACACAGTCAAATCTAACCTTATTATTGTTCAATATCTAAGTTATAATAGAGTTCACTGGGTGCATGCAGGAATGAGTCTGATAAATTCCTTGTTCCTGATCTGGGTACTGAATGAATTTTAAGACTGCTGACACAAATTGTCCATTTTATCTTTATGGAGGAAAGGATTTTTTGAAATTCTGTTTCAAGATCTCTCCCATTTGCATGGTGTTAACTTGACACCTGAAATTACCACTTCCTTTTCGTTCCAACTTTCCTTCCTTTTTCACTATGACAATTTGACTTAGCAGCTTACTGCCTGGTCTTATTTTGGGTAAATCTCCCCTGACTAAAAAGTTAGACAGGTTGAGTTTATGACATTTCTTTGTGAGATATGCTCTTTCATTCCTTCTGCTCAAATAATGATCACAGACCTATTTGATATTTCCCATTATTTTTAAAGAAAGAACAGCACAATACTAACATTTTACTCCTGCACTAAATTGAATCATTGTGTAAGACTTTTCAGCTAGTATAAAATTAAAGATGTGTGTCTGAGAATTAATGCTTTTAAGTATTCAAAGCTAGCTGCCCATAAAGTGTGAATTATTAATTTTCTTTTTTACAGGGTCAACAGTCTATGCTAGCAGTGTTTGAAGCAACCTGTCCTGTACCTGAGGGTGCCGAATGGTACTTTGTATATGAGGGTTCAAGCCAGAATCATGTAACTGTGGCACAGAGACTTAATGCGAAAACACTGGAGTCAGTTGTTCCAGGTTAGCATGCAGAATTGGATACTTCATTCAATGTGATGAAAAATGCGTGCTAATACTTTAAAAAAATATATTTGATTTGTATGCATATATAAGTAGTGAAAATAGATTGTCTTCCTTTGCATTCTGAAACTGATACTTGCTGGTTCTCTTTTATCAATCTTAGTGCATGACTTTCGTTTAGGAAGTAATATGAGTGGGAATTTAGTCCTTCAGGGAACTGTAATTAAAGTTGTAGGAAAATAACAACTTGTACAGAACCTTTAACATACCAAAATGTTCCCAGGTATGTCACAAGATAAAATTAAATATGAAAGCAAACCACATAAGGTGATATTTAGATCAAATGTCTTGTTAAAGAAGTAGGTTTTAATGAGTGTCTTAAAGGAGAAAACTGAGGTGGAGAGATATAGGGAAGGAACTCCAGCGCTTGGGACCTGGCAACTGAAGATATGGGCACTATTGCAGGAATGATTAAATCAGGGATTTTAGGAGGCCATCAGATAGCTTGAAGGGTCATTGTGGTGAAGGAGATTACAGAGGTAGGGTGGTGCCTGGCCATGGAGGGATTTGAAAACAAGGATGAAACACTTAAAATCAAGGCTTAGCTTGTCTGAAAGCATTGTGGTTATGCCATTGAGCTAGTAATCCAAAAGTCTGAACTAATGTTTGAGAGATGTGAGATCAAATTTCACCATAACTTGGAATTCAAATTTAATTGATTAAATAAATCTGGAATAAAAAGCTTGGTATGGTAACCATGAAAATACTGGGTTAATGTTAAAACATATTTGGTTAAATAATGTTGATTTTCAGAGGATCTAACACTATCATAGAATCTCTACAGTACGGAAGTAGGTCATTCATCCCATCCGGTCTTCAGTGACCCTCCGAAGAGCATCCCATTCAGACCCACACCCCCTACTTTATCCCTGTAACCACACATATGCCATGGCTAACCCACCGAGCCCAAAAATCCCTGGATACTTTAGCATGGCCAATCCACCTGGACTGTAGGAGGAAACTGGAGCACCTGGAGGAAACCCCCGCAGACACGGGGAGAATGTGCAAACTCCACACTGATAATTGCTCAAAGTTGGAATCAAACCCAGGACCCCAGTGCTGTGAGGCAGCAGTGCTAACCACTGAGCCACTGTGCCACCCATAATTTTTACAGAGGCAAAGCTGGTTCAGTAATGTCACATACTGGAAAGCAAAGCTACCATTTTTATCCAGCCTAACTTCATTATGACTCTAAACCTACAACATTATTTACTCTTAGCTCCCCTCTGAAATAGCCAAATTTAAAAAAGAACCTAACTGCTATAAAGGCTTACGAATGAATTCACAACTTCTGACTCAGAAGTAAATGAGCCAAAGCTGATGCACATATAAATTAATTTATATTATATTTAATACTGCATTGTGTTAGGCGTTGTGTGTTGTCATATTTTTGTATTCATTTTTATTCATGGGTTTTGTTGCAGGTCATGATATTTTAGAAGACGTTACAGTTTCTGCCTGTATATACACAGAGGCAAAATCAGTATCTATCCTTGGGTGCAGCAGGATAACATACATTGAGGATGTAGCATCTAAACTAACTCAAGTTCTGGTTGAAAGTGCCGGGATGGTGGATTGCACTAGCCACCTGACTCTGCTTGAACAATTTGGCCTAACCAGAGAGGCTGCGCAGTCTTTAGATGAAAATATGACAGCTGCCATTGAGCACTTGGAATTACCACCATCTTGGAATCTGCTTGGAAAGTGGGCAGGAAAAGGTAATTCAACTGTTAAATATTTAGTTTATATAATGCCACTTCATACACTTGGAATGCACAACATTCACGTTTTTGAATGTTTTTAAGTTTTGCATTAGGAAGAAAGGTCTTTTATGAGGGAAGTTATAGATTTCATTAGATTTTTAAAAATGGTTGCAGTCTTGTGAAGAATTCTGTTACACCTGAATTAGGTAGAGCTTTGAAAACCAGCAAAGAGTGACCAAAAAGCTGATCAAAAGAGGAAGGAAATAGAAAACAAGTAACCATGCGTATAAATTTGGACCAAGTGCTTTTGTAATTAAATACGGAGGGGCAAGTAGCCAAAGTAAATATGGGTTTGTTATTTGGAGAAACACGCCTTGGGCAGTGAGGAAATGTTAACAGCATTGAATGAAAATTTTATGTCCATCTTCACAATAGAAGATGTAAATTAGCCATCAAAAAAAGGGTATGATGTGAGTTTGCCTCTAACAAGATGTTTTACCTGATGTGGCAAATGCTTGTGTTATCTAATGTAACATAAGAAAGTAGACTATCATGGTATTGAAAAAAATCAAAGCATATTTATAACAGCTTTATTATGCATAAACATGACATTCCTCAAGCATAGGTGTCCAGCCTAGTTTTAAGTTATCAATTTATAACAGAGGAGCTTGTTCTCTGTAGAATGTCATGCTTCAAGTGATCTGACGTAAGATAGAGTATAAAATCCTTTTACTCTTAGCACACATGCTGTGATACAGACCCACTGCGTTGCTAAGTTGTTGAATAGTGGTATATTTCAAGAAGTGATCTATCACTACGTTTAATCGGCCATGTGCACAGTGAATTCGTCAGTTGCTACTTTTGTCTAAGGGGTGGATGAAACATCATGAGTATGTAGAGGCCACCTCTGTTACTGAGGTCAACCAGTCATTGAATATCCTGTTTTACCCCTGGCCTGTACATAGGTTCATTAGCCACCTGACTTATGCATTTACTAACCAGACTCTAGTGTAACATGGACATGATACATGATTTTTTATTCACTTGTGGGATGTTGGTGACACAGGCTGGCCAGCATTTATTATAAGAACATAAGAACATAAGAACTAGGAGCAGGAGTAGACCATCTGGCCCCTCGAGCCTGCCCCGCCATTTAATAAGATCATGGCTGATCTTTGAGACTCAGCTCCACTTACCCGCCCACTCACCATAACCCTTTATTCCTTTACTGTTCAAAAATTTATCTAGCCTTGCCTTAAAAACATTCAGTGAGGTAGCTTCAACCACTTCACTGGGCAGGGAATTCCACAGATTCACAACCCTTTGGGTGAAGAAGTTCCTCCTGACCTCAGTCCTGCATCTGCTTCCCTTTATTTTGAGTCGACACTCTCTAGTCCTAGTTTCACCTGCTAGCGGAAACAACCTCCCTGCCTCCACTTTATCTATTCCCTTCATAATCTTATATGTTTCTATAAGATCTCCCCTCATTCTTCTGAATTCCAATGGGTATAATCCCAGCCTACTCAGTGTCTCCTCATAATCCAACCCTCTTAACTCTTGAATCAACCGAGCGAGTCTCCTCTGCACCCTCTCCAGTGCTAGTATATCTCTTCTCAAGTAAGGAGACCAAAACTGCACACAGTACTCCAGGTGTGGCCTCACCAGGACCCTATACAGCTGCAGCATAGTCTCCCTGTTTTTAAACTCCATCCCTTGAGCAATGGCAGACAAAATTCCATTTGCCTTTTTAATTACCTGCTGCACCTCAATCCCACCTTCAGCGATTCATGCACAAGGACACCCAAGTTCCTTTGCACAGCAGCGTGCTGCAGTTTTTTACCATTTAAAACATAGTCCATTTTGCTGTTATTCCTACCAAAATGGATGACCTCACACTTATCAACATTGTACTCCATCTGCCAGACCTTTGCCCACTCACTTAGACTGTCTATATCCCTCTGCAGACTTTCAGTGTCTTCTGCACACTTTGCTCTACCATTCACCTTAGTGTCATCTGCAAATTTTGACACACCACACTTAGTCCCCAACTGCAAATCATCTATGTAAATTGTAAACAATTGAGGTCCCAACACTTATCCCTGAGGCACACCACTAGCCACTGACCGCCAACCAGAAAAACACCCATTTACCCCTACTCTTTGCTTTCTACTGGTCAACCAATCCTCTATCCATGCCAATACATTACCTGTAATACCTTGCAACTTTATCTTATGTAGCAGCCTTTGGTGTGGCACGTTGTCAAATGCCTTCTGGAAATCCAGATACACCACATCCACAGGTTCCCCATTGTCCACCATGCAAGTAATGTCCTCAAAGAATTTCACCAAATTAGTTAAACATGACCTACCCTTCATGAACCCATGCTGGGTGTTCCCAATGGGACAATTTATATCCAGATGTCTTGCTATTTCTCCCTTAATGATAGATTCAAGCATTTTCCCCATTACCGAAGTTAAGCTAACTGGCCTATAGTTACCTGCTTTTTGTCTACTTTTTTAAACAGTGGCGTCACATTGGCTGTTTTCCAATCTGCGGGAACCACCCCAGAGTCCAGTGAATTATTTCCCAACCTTAGTTGTCTTTGAGAAGGTGGTGGTAAGCTACCATTATCTTCTGTGTGCTGTTGGTAGACTCATAATACCATAAGGGAGGTAATTCCAAGAGTTTGACCCAGTGAGTGTGAAGGATAGTGTATATATATATTCCGAAGTCAGGATAGGCTTGGAGGAGAACTTGCAGGTGGTGGTGCTGGTGCTCCGATGTATCTGCTGTACTTGGCCTGCCAGATGGAAGTGGCCATGTATTCGAAGGTGCTGTCCAAGGATGTTGGGCGAATTTCTGCAGTATATGTTGTAGAGAGTATACACTGTTTCTACTGAGTGTGGAGGGAGTGGATGCTTACCGATGTGGCATCAATCAAGAGGGCTGCTGTATCCTGAATGGCGTCAAGCATCTTGAGTGCTGTTAGAGTTGCACTCATCCAGGCAGGTGGGGAATATTCCATCACACTCCTGACCTGTGCCTTGTAGATGGTGGACAGGCTTTGGGGAGTCAGAGTTAGTTTCTAGTCTTTGACCTGCTCTTGTAGCCACTATTTATATGGTGAGTCCAGATCAGTTTCTTGTTAATGGTAACCCCCAGCATGTTGATAGTGGGGGATTCAGCGATGGTAACACCATCGCATGTTAAGGGACGATGATTAGATTCTCTCTTGTTCGACATCGTTATTGCATGGCATTTGTGTGGCATGAATGTTATTGGCACTAAGACTTGTTCAACCTATGGAATAACTCATCATAATATGCCAAGTTCATTTCAGCTAAAATCAAAGACTCTTCTCAGGTACTTTCTTAATACTGTCAGGCCATCCCTGCCTAATGACCTTTTGTAAATCTTATTGCTGCTCACCTTCAACAGTTGTCAACTGCAACTGTCAACACTGGCTGTATAAAAGTATAAAAGATCAACCTTGAGAACCTTCACCTTCATTGTCTCAAACATCAAAGTGAATATCTTGGTCTTCCTATGAGTTTGGTAATCAGCTCAGAATGTCAGGTATAATCATCCTGGAACCTGGCTTATATCTCACTTTAGAGTCATATGCTTGGAGATCATTGACTGATTTGATTGTATCATGTGTGCTCTGTTTTGCCACAGTAGATGTGGTTTGAATATCATGAATAGTGATTTTACTGACATCTGTGCATACTGGTGGCCCTCCCAATGCTGGACCAGTGATATTCACCAACTGAAGAATACAGGAAGCCAAGTTGAGCTTGTGTATTGGCACTGCAATACATTTCTGCCAATACGTGGAGTTTATAGTTCATTATATCCAGTGAGGAGTGCTCTCTTAGGCTATGCATGGAACTTCACTTGCTGAGGTTCATGCCAGACATTGTACTAATGTGTCAACATGAGCTCCCTTGTTGATTTTAGCTTTTTGAATGTGTTGTCCTTCTGTCAGGACATATAATATTAATGTTTGTAAAGTTCTGAATTGCCTTTACCATCAATGACATGTAAAAGATTAATATAATGGAAAACTTGGTCATCTTTTGAAGTTTGCCTTTCACTTGGTCATCTCTGTACTTCATTGATGTATTTGTGTATGCTCTTAACACCTTTTTCTGATTGTCAATGTTATGGTATTGTAGCTTTCTGTTTGCCTGTACATTGTTCTCTGCCTTTGGCTTGGCCTTTAGAACCAGATTTACTGCGCATTTGTGCTCAGTGTCCCTTGATGCCACATGCTTTATAGATATCAAGAAAAACTGGATAGGGTTGCTGCAACTAACAGCATATGTACACATTTTGTTGGTTTGATGTGTTTTGTCGATTGTAGCAATCATGTTGGTTGCATCTAAAACCTGTAATTGTTGTTGGCCTGCCACTATGGCTTCATACTTGGATTCACCCTCAAGTGATGCATTAATGAAACAGCTCTTTTACTTGCCTAAAAGATTCTACCCAAAGGTTTTAAATGGTGTAAAAATAATGACTACTTTCGTGTGCCGCTCTGACAGGTCCCGTTTAGAAAAGACAAATTCATGCTCTTTGCTGTAATATCTTGAGGCAAGTTGGTCAGACATGTACAGCAGAAAGAGGCCATTAGCCCATTTTGTCTGTGCCAGTCAACAAAGGTCTGACTACACCGAGCCCATTTTCCAGCTCTTGATTGATAACCCTGGAGACTATGGCAAGACAAGTGAGTATCTAAATGCGGAGATAGTAAGAACTGCAGATATTGGAGTCAGAAATAACACAGTGTGGAGCTGGAGGAACACAGCAGGCCAAGCAGCATCAGAGGAGCAGGAAAGTTGATGTTCTAAATGCTACTGTTATGACTGACTGGGGTAGCATGCTAGAAATTAAGCCCCACTATTCGCCGTGTCATCACTAAAGCTAAAAATTTTATAAAGTACTCAAGGTTCTTCGATTCACATGATTTTCAGACCCAGATTGATAGAAAAACATGGTCTGGGTTTTTGTACTTAACATGGATCACCGTTTATTACAAGCAATTAGATTCTAGCTACAGGTACAGTTATAAACTATTGGTATGTAATGTTGCCAATTAAAACTCTAATCCCCTTATAAACTCCTCCTTGCGCACACACACACACACACACACACACACACACACACACAGACAGACGGACAGAAACAGGGTACAATAGGCTATGGACAGAGGGGGAAAACTGGAAAGTAATCTTTATTCCCAAATACAGTTGTAGAGATGATCCTCATGACTCTTCTGCTAGCCAGCACATTTCTTCTTCTGGTATGTTTCCTCTGGTTGGTAAGAGACACAAGGTAGCCAGTTTATTTGTATAAAGTCTCAGACATATCAGTTAGAAATTGCAGCTTACAACAACTGTTGAGGGAAAGATTAACTGTTTTCTTAGGTTTACAGTGAGTTTTGACTGAAGTGAATAGAGACATTGCTCCTGAGCTGGGGAAAAAAACTGAACTCTTCTCTCTCTGTAACTTGTTCCCAACTCCCAAGTTGTTCAAAAACAGAAATTGCTATAGAAACCCTGCAAGTCTGGGGAGAGAACTCACCATAGATGCTGCCAGACCTGCTGAGTTCCTCCAGCAGTTTTTGTTCTTGTTTCAGATTTCCAGCATCTGCAGTTCTATGTTTTATCCCAAGATGTTCACTTTCACAGTTGTTGGCAGGCTGAATGGTCTCTGTCAATGATAACTGGTCACTAGTCCATAGACCAATTAAATTCTTGTTACCAGCAAACTCTGCATCAGTATACCCTGTCAGCACCAAATCATCAGCACCATAAACCCCAATTACTGCTTGTTCAAACAATTGTGTACAATACTTGCCATTGCTCTCAGGTTTTTCACAATGTTACAATCACCCTTTCAAACACTGGCTTCAAAACAGCATTTTCTCATTTCAGTTCTCTTTAAAATAAATACAAAATAGAAAAGACATAGTCCTTTCACTGCTTAACTGTTTAAAGAGTTTCTGACCTTGTGAAAGTTTATGAATGATTTTTAAGGGCATATTGTTCAAGTGTGGCATTGTTTAGTTCTCAGCAAAAGTCTGATAGCAAAAAAAAAACAAATGCTGCAAGTTTGAAATAAGAACAGAAAATTTTGGAAACACTCAGCAGATCAGTTAGCACCTGTAAAAGTATAAGAAAGGTTCTGATATTTCAGGTGCGTTTAATTCTTAATTTATAATCTGACTCACGGTATACTTAATGTGTTTGTCTTTTTGTTTTGAAGATTTTCATTCTAAATTAATGGAGTTTCCCTTGTTGATGGCCTGTAATATATAAAGGGACAGTATCTCTTCTGGAATTCAAAAAAAAATGGGACGTCTAAACCTATTTGCCCTGGTGACAATCTCATTCCACATTTTAGGATCTTGGATATTTCATCATAGCACCATAGAATCGCTACAGTGTGGAAGCAGGCAATTTGGCTCATCGAGTCCACACTGACCCTTCCAAAGACCGTCCAGCCCAGAAATTAGGATCATAAAAGGAGCAGAATCACAGATCATTGAACCCCTACAGTGTGGAAACAGGCCCTTCGGTGCAACAAGTCCACACCAACCCTCAGAGCATCCCACCGAGACCCATCCCCCAATAACCCACCTAATCTATTCATCTCTGAACACTATGGGAAATTTAGCATGGCCAATCCACCTAGCCTGCGCACCTTCGGACTGTGGGAGGAAACCGGAGCACCTGGAGGAAACCCCCGCAGACATGAGGAGAATGTGAAAACTCCACACAGTCACCCAAGTGTGGAATCAAACTTGGGTTCCTGGTGCTGTGAGGCAGCAGTGCTAACCACTGTGCCACCCACTAAGATCATTAGAAGTGCTACAGGGGCATTGAAATGTCAGGTGGATCTAGGCAAGGGGCTAAAAGTTTGTAAAGTTGACAGAATTGTGAACTTTGCCGTTGCCCTTGTACATAGATGCTGCCAGACCTGTTGGGTTTCTCCAGCAATTTCTGCTTTTGAACAACTTGGGAGTTTGGAACAAGTCACAGAGAGAGAATGTTCAGTTTTACCCCAGTTCAGGAGCGGTCTTTCCATTCTCTTCAGTCAAAAGCAGGTGATCTTGCCCGTGGCAGTTGTTTAAGGGCAGTAGTTGCCAACAACATGAATGTGTTTTTTCTGAAACACCTTCCAAACAAATGAAATAACACTTTGCCCTGATTTTCTTTTTTTTTGATTTTAGAGATAAACCACAAGGAAACCCTGCTACATGTTTCAGTGAGACTAGGTCTTTATAAATTCTCTCAGTTTTTACTGTGCCAGCCTGGTGGTATCCAAGCTGCGATTGTGCCCAATGAGGAAGGACTGATGCCCGTGGACTTAGCTTTGCAGAACGGGATGCATTGCCTTGCTGAATATTTGAAAGAGTGAGTACCTGATGTTTGTGAATTAGGCCTGTTTTCCATTTTTAATTTTGCTGCATTCATTTTTCATCTGAAGACTGAAAATCTGTTTCATTTCTTACAACTGCCCAATTAATTGTATAATGACTGAATTATAGAATGAAGTGAAAGTTACAGGGCTGGGATAGGGTTAGAATTTAAATGACCTTATAAATGGGGAAAATGTCAAATTCAACACATGGATATGTAAGTAAATATCGGAACAGTATTAACTTGAATGATACATTTTACCAATTCAAAGGATGTGTATGCTGGTGAGAACGTTTTGGTCATACTTTAAGCTCATTTGGTTAAAGACACTAAATTAAACAGCTTAATGATTCCCACAAATGAGCAGATGATAAAGAGGATGAAAAAAATTAGCATTTGTATTCCACATGACTGAGGAGAACAACATAGTTCTGCTTCAACTAGGAGGAAAGTGGAAGTTGTGTTTTATTATCTGCTTGGATTTTTGTAAAGTATCAGACAGCATAACTCCGTGTTTGTGTCATAGAATCATAGAATTGTACTGCACAAAAGGGGCCCTTCAGCTCATTCAATCTGTACCACCATGTGCTCTCACGTATTCAAAATGTATCCATGGAACACTGCTTATCCCTACTTCCTCTTGGCACATTTCAATCATATGGCTGGTGTAATACGAGTAGCAGTACTTTTGCAGAAACTATAGAATTAATGGGAGTTACTTTGACACATTGTAATGTGCAAAATGCACTCTGAAATAAGCTCAAGATAATACCAACCAGCAAAATGAAATCTCTGGTTCAGAGATTAAGTGGTGTAATCTGCCAAAAATATTTGGGGATGAATAAATCTACTGTTCTTCATAAAAATCAGTTGACTACAGCAGGTTAGGGCAATATTGTCAGTGTGGTTCTTTCAATTTGGAAATAATTTCTAAATTGTTCAGATTGATGAAACTGGTTGTATCCTGTCTGACGCAGGAAACTATAGGGAGGTCAAAACTAATTTTTTTTTGATACAGCAAAGAAAACCCTCCTGTAACGCACAACACATTTTTGGCATTAAATAAGTTCTTCGTATCAGCCAGCTTTGTGATCTATGATGTAAAATTGGGAATACCCCTGCACATTGCAGGGTTAAAGCAAATTGTAGGGCACTTGGTGGAGGATTTGCCTTGCAACTGATCTTGTGCTGTCCAATGTATGAAATCCTTAGAGATAGTAAAGGTCTTAGACAAATTCCTCAATATTAAGAAGTTCGATCGGACTGAATGAATGAACAAGGGAGAGTTAGAGGAAGACAGATTCTTACAGATCTGGAGACGATTGCAGAGATCAGAAGGATGACGCCATAAAGGGATTTGAATAGGATAGGAACCTTAACTTTGAGCCATTGCAGGAAATTAAGCACAGGCATAATGACTTATTAGAATTGGTACAGAATACAGTATGGACAGAGTTTTCAATGACTTGTAACTCTTTGGTGGTGGATTATGGAAGGCTGGCCAACTATTCCAGTAGAATTGTTGGACACTGAAGATGACAAAGCCATTGGTGAAAACTCTTGCAGAAGAGGATTGAGGACAGGCAGTTTCTTGGAGGTAACTCTAGCTGATCTCTGTGATGGAAAGGATATGAGGATGAAAGGTCAACTTATGATCAGAGAGAGGGTTCAGTACAGGGCAATGGAATGATGTTTGTGGTAGGTGCCAAAGACAATGGCATCATAGAAACAAACAGTATAGAAGGGGCGCTTCAGCACATTGAGTCTACACTGGCAGAAAACTACTCGAAACATTTGTTAGTCTCACTTTTCAACACTTGGCCCATAGCCTTGAATATTATCATCAGTCTTCTCAAAGTTTTTAACTGGAGGAGATTGCAACTCCTCCAAGACCAAATGTTAGTTAGGCAACAGAGCTGTGCACTGTCAGTGTGTATGTGTTAGTTGACCACATGTTCGCAACAAAATGTTGCCAAGAACAGACTTGTAGATGCGAAATAATTTGGGTCAATGATATATCTTACAGGAATTCCAGAAATAACAATGCGGGAGTGGGAAGTGAAGCCATTTCTGAAATCCTTCTGGTTGCACACATAAAAGTGGAACCAGCTGAGGTCTGTCCTGCTGAGCTGGTTAATGGAGAAGAGCCAATGAAGTTGGATGCTTTGGTTAATTATGTCAAAAACTGCAGAGATGTTTGAAAGCGTAAGGAGGAAAACATTATAATGTCACCAGACATCACAATACGATATGCAAATAAATTTTTCTGTCTCAGAAAGCTGTGGACAATGGGACAGTTGAAGCTTTCAAGAGTGAAATTGATAGATTGTTTTGGGGTAATGGTATCAAAGGATATGGAATAAAAACTGATAAAGCGTTGTTGAACTAAATATCAGCTGTAATTTAAATGAATGGCAGAACATTCTTGAGGGACCAAATTGTCTACACTTGTTCCTAAAGAAAGCTCATTGCTTTATCTCACATCCTGTACCACCACCTTGGCACCAATTAATAATAGCATTTCTGAAACGGCTGTCTTTTACGGTAACATTCTAGACTGGGCCTGAGATAGGCAACAAGAGGGGAAAATATTTGATTTTATCCTGAGCAATCTATTTGTCACAGTTGCACCTGTTTATGACAGTATTGTTTGGAGAGACCACTGCACAGTCCTTTGGAGACTAAGTTCCATCTTCTTCATAGAATCCCTACAGTGTGGAAACAGGCCATTTGGCCCAAGAAGTCCACACCAACTCTCTAAGGAGTATCCCATCCAGGCGCACTCCCCTACCCTATCCCTGCAACCCTCATGGATAATCCACCTAACGTACACATCTTTGGACTGTGGGAGGAAACCAGAGCACCCAGAGGAAACCCACGCAGACATAGGGAGAATGTGCAAACTGCACACAGACAGTTGCCCGAGGCTAGAATTGAACCTGGGTCACTGGTGCTGTGAGGCAGTAGTGCTAACCATTGACACACCACTGCCGCCCCAAATCTTCACACTATGCTAAATGGAATAGATTACAAACTGACCTAGCTACTCAAAGCCAGGCATCCATAAAGTGCTGTGGGCCTCAGCAGAATTGTAATTGATCAAAGTCTGTAACATTATCATCTTTCATATAGCCCACCCTTCTATTACTACCAAGACAGGAGATCAGCATTGGTTCAATGAAGAGTGCGATAAGCATACCTAAATATGAGGTACCATCCTGGTGAAGCAACTTGAATTCCAAACAACATGCAGTAGACAAATCTAAGTGATCCCACAACCAATGGATCAGATCTCAGCTCTGAGGTACTGCCACGTTCAATTGTGGTGAGCAATTAAACAACTTATTGGAGGAGGATGCGCCACAAATATGCCTATTCTCAATGGTGGGTGAGCGCAATGTATCAGTGTTAAAGATAAGCTGAAACATGTTTTGGCCTCCTCCTGAGGTCCCCATCATTATGGATGCCAGCCTCAGCCACATGTTAAAGAAATGATCAGCTTAGTTGTCTGGAAACTGGTTTGTGATGCAGAATGCGTTCCAGACTATGGGTTCAATTCCTGTATCAGCATGAAGAGCATTGTCTTCTCAGCCTCAAGCCTTGCCTCAAGGATAAACTCAGCAATAGTTATCTTGCTCTAATTAAAAAGCAACCTCTAGAATTATGAAAACTTTGATTTCACTTCATCAAGAAACACTGAAGGTACTGGATTCTGTGAAGGCTATTGGTCCTGACCACATTCTGGCAATATTACTGCCCACACTATTTGATGACCCTAGACAAGATAATCAATTTGTTGCAATCTGATTGGAGACCAATAAACTTTTATTTTTAAAGTCAATAGAAGGTGAGATTCAGGGGACCTATCAGGAGTCTAAACCCACAAGATTCCACAAATGACCAGACTTTACAGTGCAGTTTAGAACCTTAGTCTAATTGACAATATATATACAAATTTTTTCTAACACCCATAATTAACATATGGTAACCGTGGGTATTATACTATGATCAAGCACATTACAGCATGTATCAAATAGAAAATGTGATCAAGACAGATCCCATGGATTTCTCAGCACCTCCCGCCAGTTGTTAATAATACTGTGGATCATCAAATCTTCTTAAAGTTCACAACAGATTATAGTTCTTCGTTTTGCCGATCTAATCTTGACATGCCTTAAGAACTGCTCCTGTTCTACAATTACACTCCTTCCTGGGTCCAGACATCCACAAACTACCCTCCAGTACTTGTTAATTGGCATAACTCCATCTTTTTGATAAAAAACTAAAAGAACTGTTGATGATGTAAATCAGGAATAAGAATAAAGTTGCTGGAAAAGCTCAGCAAGTCTGGCAGCATCAGTGAAGAAAAAATCAGAATTAAAGTTTCGGGTCCGGTGACCCTCTGTCAGAAGGGTATGTAAATGTATGCAAAGGAGAAGGTTATCTGTACAAACTGCAAAAACCTGTTTGTTAGAAGTTTATGATAAGTACTGGTTGAATTTTAACACCATTTTAGAAAAACCTTCACTGTGGTAAAACTTTCTTTCTTCCAAGTCCTCTTGTTATATCCAATTTTTGGACTAAGCAAAGCCAGCAATCTATGACTGGTAATATTTACGGCACATTCAGTACCAAGAGTTGTTAGGCCTAACCAGAGATGTGCACATCCCATGAATGAATTAGAAAAAAAACTTGACCTATCGTCCCGTATGCTATAGCATTTCAAAAGATTCTTTAGGTGCTTATATGCGCTCTGAACTATCTATTGCTGATCTATTACTGACATATGAGTACTGCTTGAACCAATCTTTTGCTCAATTGGTAAATATTTATACTGGAAGAAGCAACTTGGAGTTGGGGTACTCCTTCACAGATGGTGGAAAAACCATACAGTCTGGTACATCATTTCCTAATATTAAATATATATTTTTAATAGAAAACTCAGGAACAGTTGTAACCACACTATACTTGGGACGGTATGGTGGTGCAGTGATTAGCATTGCTGCCTCACAGCACCAGGTTTGATTCCAGCCTTGAGTGATTGTCTGTGTGGAGTTTGCATGTTCTCCCCATGTCTGTTCTGAGGAAGGGTCACTGGACCCGAAATGTCAACTCTTATTTTTTCCTTCACAGATGTTGCCAGACCTGCTGAGCTTTCCCAGCAACTTTGTTTTTGTTCCATCTTTTTGACGATAGCTAGCTTCATAAACCTAAAGCTTTCCTATATTTTGCCTGGTGTCTGTTTGCTTAACTGCTTCAAGCAGACCCACTCTAAGTAATACTGACCTATTAGTGGCACTCAGCTTCTTGTCAGCCACTACAATTTCCAGGATGTTTCCTAAATTCTGAGTGAAACATGTAGCTGTCTAATATCTCTTGGAATATGGTCTGAATACTAACAGTACAAAGACATCCAGCAGCTTTTGACTCAGAGATAATAGGTGCTGCAGATGCTGGAGAATCCGAGATAACAAGGTGTAGAGCTGGATGAACACAGCAG
>JAHRHZ010000012.1:29892509-29938849 GCA_024137785.1 Ginglymostoma cirratum | reverse complement strand
ATGATGCTGCTTGGCCTGCAGTGTTCATCCAGCTCTACACCTTGTTATCTCAGCTGCTTTTGACTTCTCACTGCGTCCCCAATTATACAAGTTCAATTGCCTTTTCAGAAATATAGCCCAACAACTCTTCTTCTTCTACAGTTGTTCTTGTAGGAGTTCCCTGAGTCTCAGTAACACAAAGTTATTTGACTGCTCTGGGATTTCCCTGACCAATTCCCAACTACACAGAATGCACATAGTTCATTTGCCTTCCCTGCAGTACAGCTAAAAATTAGTACTTGTAATATGGTGGAATCACTTTCTCCTTTACACATTTACTGATCTTCAGTAAAAGCCGAAAGAACTGTGGATGCTGTAAATCAAGAACAAAAACAGAAGTTGCTGGAAAAACCTAGAAGATCTGGTAGCATCTGTGAAGAAAGATCAGAATTCACATTTCGGGTCCGGTGATCCTTCCTCACTGGACCTGAAATATTAACTCTGATTTTTGTTTGCAGATGCTGCCAGAACTGTACTGATCTTCAGTCCCTATCTGCAAGCTATTGAATTGTTCTTCAGTGATGTCTGAATTGTCCCGAGTGACCCCGTGAAAGCCTTACAATAAGTCCCACTCTTATTCTGGGCAGAATTGAATGTTTCAACTTAACAATTCTTGGAACTGAATATTACCAATCATAGATTGCTGGCTTTGCTTAGTCCAAAAATTGGATATAACAAGAGAACTTGAAAGAAAGCAAGCTTTACCACAGTGAAGGTTTTTCTAAAATGGTGTTAAAAATCAACCAGTACTTATCATAAACTTCTAACAAGCAGGATTTTGCAGATTGTATAGATAACCCTTTCAGTTACATACATATAGTGTGTTTAAAAAGAAGCTTAACTCAACCAAAAACAAGTATATATAAGTAGGATCCGCAGGACTTAAACACTTTTTCATTAACACAACTTTTTCTTATGCCCTTGTAAGTTGGGAAAGAAGGTTTCAGTTAATACCACAACCCAAGTGTTTTTTTTTATCAGCTGTAGATGTAATTCCACCTTGATGGTGCGTGTTAATTTTTCATTTTGAGACAGTAAAGTCAAAATGGCGTATTTATGTGCTAAGAATTCATCTTTGTCCTAATTTGAAATTTCTTTTGGTTTCTTCAAGATTGTTACTGAGATGGTTTTAGTTTTCCATTACAAGTTTGCTGTATTTCTGGAATCTTCATCTTATAAGGGAGACAATGGTTTAGTGGTATTATTACTAGACTGTTAGCAAGAGACCTAGGTAATGTTCTGGGGACCTATGTTCATATCTCTCCATTGCAGATGATGGAATTTGAATTCAATAAAATCAGGTATTAAGAGGCTTGTGGTGAGCACAAAGCCATTGCTAATTGTCAGGAACAACCCATCTAATTCATTGATGTCCTTTAGGGTGCTGCCCTTATATGGTCTGGCTGATATGTGACTCCAGGCTCACAGCAACATAATTGACTCTTAACTGCCTTCTGAGCAATTAGGGATGGGCAATAAAAGCTGGCCTAACCAGGGATGTGCACATCCCATGAATGAATTGGAAAAAAAAAACTTGACCTGTCGTCCTGTATGCTGTGGCATTTCAAGGGGCACTTTAGGTCCTTACATGCCCTCTGAACTATCTACTGCTGATCTATTACTAACATATGAGTACTGCTTGAACCAATCTTTTGCTCAATTGGTAAATATTTATACTGGAAGAAGCAACTTGGAAGTGGGGTACTCCCTGGGTGGCACAGTGGCTCAGTGGTTAGCACTGCTGCCTCACAGTGCCAGGGACCCAGGTTCAATTCCAACCTCAGGTGGCTGTCTGTGTGGAGTTTGCACATTCTCCCTGTGTCTGTGTGGGTTTCCTCCAGGTGCTCCAGTTTTCTCCCACAGTCCAAAAATGTGCAGGGTAGGTGGATTGACCATGCAAAATTTCCCATAGTGCCCAGGGATGTTTAGGTTAGGTGGGTTAGACATGGAAAATATAGGTGCAGGGGAATGGATCAGGGTGGGATGCTCTTTGGCGGTGTGGTGTGGTCTGGTCTTATTGGGCCAAATGGCCTGTTTCCATACTGTAGGGGTCCTATGGTATTCTCAGATGGTGGAAAAACCATACAAGCTGGTACATCATCTCCTAATATTAAATATACATTTTTAATAGAAAACTCATGTACAGTTGTAACCACACAATACTTGGGACGGCACGGTGGTGCAGTGATTAGCATTGTTGCCCCGCAGTGCCAGGGACCCAGGCTCGATTCCAGCCTTGAGTGATTGTCTGTGTGGAGTTTGCGTGTTCTCCTCATGTCTGCATGGGTTTCCTCCCGATGCTCTGGCTTCCACCCCACAGTCCAAAGATGTGCAATAAAAAACGAAAGAACCGAGGATGCTGTAAATCAGGAAACAAAACATAAATTGCTGGAAAAGCTCAGCAGGTCTGGCAGCATCTGTGAAGGAAAAAACAGTGAACGTTTTGGATCCGGTGACCCTTCCTCAGAACAGTTTTGAAGGTCAGCTAGGGATGGGCAATGAATGCTGGCTTAGCCAGCAATGCCCACATCTCATGAATGCATTAAAAGAAAGTCTAAATCTTTTGCTAACATTCAGCTGTCAGTATAACTGTCTTTTTAGACTCTTTCTTGGACAAAAATGGAATGAATTCCCCTTCCAATATAAACTGTTTTTTAATACCTGGCACCATATCTGTTCCCATTGTAAAATGTAGTGGTTTCTTCTGAGCTTCACATTCCAATACAACTTTCCTTGTGGAAATTTTTGTCAGGTGCACCGGTATCATATCCATTTACTTTATAGGTACTGTATTTTCTAAAGACTGTTTAAGTGTTCCATTACTCCCATCAGTTTACCAAACTATTACCAAAGTTTGCTTTCACATGTCCAGTCTTATTACAATGAAAACATACTAGATTCTTAACATCAATTCTATTCTTTATATTATCCTTTTATTTATTGATTGAAACAGCTTCTGCCTTCTCCTTTAAGCCAGATTCCTGTCTACTCTTCCAGCTACTCTTGTTGATAGTGCTATCAAGTGGCACATACTTAACAACAACCTGGTCACTCAGTTTGGATTATTCCAGGACCACTGAGCTCCTGACTTTATTACAGCCTCGGTTCAAAAATGGGCAAACAAGTTGAATTCAAGAGAGTTAGTGAGGACTAATAACTTGAACAACAAGGTAGCATTTGACTGAGTATCACACAAAGGAGCCCTCACAAAACTAGTATCAATAGGAATCGAGGGAAAACTGTCTGCTGGTTGGAGCCACAATTAGCATAAAGGAAGATGATTGCTGTTGTTGGAGGTCAGTCATCTGAGTTACAGGACATCATTATAATTCCTCAGGTAATGTCCTAGGCGTAACCATCTTCATTTGCTTCACCAATGAACTTGGCCTCGTCATGAGGTCAGAAGTGGGGATAACTATTGATAGTTGTGCAATGTTCAGGTGCAACACTCTTCACAACATCACATACTTCATATTCTGAAGTAGTCAGTGTCTAAATACAACAAGACCTGGACAGCATTCAGGCTTGGTCTGATAAATGGCAAGTAACATTTGCATCATACAAGTGCCAGGCAATGACCACAACAAGAGAGAATTTACCATTTTCCCACGATATTAAATGGCAATAACTTCAGTGAGTACCCAACCAACAGCATCCTGGGGGTTATCATCGAACAGAATCTGAACTGGACCACCAAAGAAGTACTGTGATGAGCCATATAAATAATTGAGGAGGTCAGTTCTGCAGCAAGGAACTCACTTCCTGACCACTGAACCCTATCCCAGTATTGACAAGGCATAAGTCAAAAGTGTGATGGATGAGTACAGCTCCAACAGTACTCAAGAACCTTGATACTGTTCAGGATAAAGCACCCTACTTCATGGACATCCCATTTCTCAAGTTCAAGATTCACTCCCTGTAGCAGTGTTGCATTGTCGCGTACCATCTGTAAGATGTAGTGCAGCAACTCACCATACTGCTTCAGAAGCACATTTCCAAGCCACTTGCCATCCTGATAGGGAACCATATCCTTCAGAACTTCCAGTGTTGCTGGGACAAAGTCGTGGCAAGCCCTCCCTAATGGCACTGTGGTTGTACCTACACAAAATGGACTACAGTGGTTTCAGAAGTCAGCTCGCCATCATCTCTTCCAAATCATTTGGGGATAGCAATAAATACTGGCCTATCCAGTGATGCCAATATATTGTGAATCAATGATAAAAATTACTTTTCAACACCAAAAATAATATTAAATATATGAATGAATGAAACAAAAATGATCATTTCTTGATTACAATGTGCTGTATTTCTGCAAAGCTTTGTCGACATCAACCATGGCTTAGCAGTAGTACTCTTAGTAACCAGGATGCTAGACCATATATTCTCATCTGACGCATTTAAGTAATCTTAACTGAGGCTGTGTGCTGCTTTGGGTAGGTGTCGTGTGCAAATTTATGGTGAAGGAGAAAGTGTATTACCCAACGTGTTTCTCTCAATGAACATTGCAAAAAAAATCAGGTTAACTCCTTTCTATTTGTGAGACCATGCTTTGCAAAAATTGCCTGCTGTGTTTTCCTACATTATACTGGTGACAACATCTCAGAAGTACTTTTAATGACTATGAAGCTAGATAAGATAGAAGCAGGGAAGTTGTTTCCACTGGTGGGTGAAACTAGAAATTAGGGTGCATAGCCTCAAAATAAGGGGGAGCAGATTTAGGATTGATTCGAGAAAGAACTTCTACTCCCAAATGGTTGTGAATCTGTGGAATTCCCTGTTTAATGAAACAGCAGAGGCTACCTCATTGAATGTTTTTGAGGCAAAGATTGCTAGATTTTTGAGCAGTAAAGGAACTAAAGGTTACGGTGAGCGGGCAGGTAAGTGGACCTGGGTTCGCGAAAAGACCAGCCATGATTTGAAAGCTGTTGTAAAGGAGGGGTACATTGAAACATGTTTTGTTCCTTTTTTTGCTATCTTAGTATTGAGAATTCCCAAGTCACACGATCAGTTGGAATCTCAAAGACTTATGGTGACAGCCACATACTACGGAAGTGCCGAAGTAGACCAAACACATCTGTACTGACTGTGGATAACAAGATAAGGCATTCACTGGAGTCAGATATTCTGTTGCTGCGAGGATATATACATGATACTAACTTGGAGAATACGGTAAGATGGTAAAATCTTCCTGCAATAGAGCGCCTAAGTGTTCTGGTGTATCCTCAATCGTGGTAGACATACACAAGTACTGCTCAGTGTAAGGTTGGATTTCTGCATTTAGAGAATAAAGCATAGGTTAGCATTCAGACATATTGCTGTCATTTTGTTTTGAACAGCTCAAACAGAACAGTATTTCTATTTTTAAAATAACCCAGAAATATGTATTAAGGACAAAAATATCTGATCAATTGATTTGATTATACAGTGTAGAAGGAGATCATGATTGTGACAGCATAATGATTATACTTTGTGGTACATCATTTATCTGAGAGGTAATAAAAACTGAAAGAACTGCAGATGCTGTAAATCAGGAGCAAAAGCAGAAGTTGCTGGAAAAGCTCAGCAGGTCTGGCAGAATCTGTTAAGAAAAAGTCAGAGTTAACGTTTCGGGTCCGGTGACCCTTCCTCAGAACTGATGGCAGCTGGGAAAACATTGGTTTATAAGCAGAAAATAGGGAGGGGGTTGGGGTAGGGAATAAACAATAGGATAGAGCCCGAAGAGAGAGAAGAGCAGTTGGATAGACAAAGGAGTTGATAACAATCTGTGTAGGAGGGTGAATAGTTGTTAATGGGGACTGTAAGTGACTAACGATAGGTAGTGTGTAATGGCAGACTGTGTGATAACAAGGTCTGGTGTGTGGGCTAGGGGACTAGGACATGGGAGAGTTTAGGCCCTAAAATTGTTGAACTCAGTATTGAGTCCAGAGGACTGCAGGGTCTCCAGCAGAAAGTGAGGGGTTGTTCTTTATGTTTGCATTGAGCTTCGCCGGAATACTGCAACAAGCCAGAGACAGAGATGCTGGCCAGGGAACAGGGTGCTGTGTTAAAGTGGCAGGCAATAGGTAGTTCAGGGTCTTTTTTGTGACTAGGACATAGATGTTCTGCGAAGCGGTCACGCAGTCTACGCTTCATTTCCCCAATGTAGAGGAGACTATATTGTGAGCAGCGAATGCAGTAGACTAGATTCTGGGAAGTGCAGGTGAAGTGTTGCTTCACCTGGCAGGTATGTTTAGGCCCTTGGATAGTGGGGAGGGAGGAGGTAAATGGTTAGGTGTTGCACCTTTGCCGGTTGCAGGGGAAGGTGCCTGTTGGGGTGTGTTCTGGGTGAAGGAAGAGTGGACCAGGGTGTGCCGAAGGGAACGGTCCCTCACCCCTTCTTTTCCCTCCCGCAACAGCGATAGTGTTCGCCTTGTCCTTACCTACCATCCCACCAGCATCCATATCCAGAAGATCATCAGATGCCATTTCTGCAGTGAGATGCCACCACCAGACACATATTCCACTCCCCTCCCTTGTCTGCCTCCCTGGTCCACTCTTCTTTCACCTCCAATGGGGTCTCCTCTACATTGGGGAAACGAAGCGTAGACTGGGTGACCACTTCACAGAACTTCTACATTCTGCTGCACATAAGACCCTGAGCTACCTATTACCTGCCACTTTAACCCACCACCCTGTTCCCTGGCCAACATCTCTGTCTCTGGCTTGTTGCGGTGTTCCAGCGAAGCTCAGTGCAAGCTGGAAGAACAACACCTCATTTTCCGCTTGGGGACCCTGCAGCTCTCTGGACTCAATATCGAGTTCAATAATGTTAGGGCCTAAACTCTCCCATGTTCTACTCCCCGCTATGCACACACCACACCTTGTTATCACATAGCCTGCCATTACACACTACCTATAACACAGTGTGGATGTGGAGAAACACAGCAGGCCAGGCAGCATCAGAGAAGCAGGAAAGTTAACGTTTCAGGTCGGCACCCTTCTTCAGAAATGTGGAGGATGAAGGGAGCTCAGAAATAAATAGAGAGAGGAGGGCTTGGGCCGGGGAACGTAGGTGGGATGGTGATAGGTGAGTGCAGGTAGGGAGTGGTGGGGATTGGTCAGTGAGGTGGGGGGGGGCGGATAGATGGGAGACAAGATGGACAGGTTGTGTCAGGTCAAGGAGGCGGGGATGAGAGGGAGGGTTGGTCATGGGATGAGGCTGGGTTTGGAACTGGTAAAGTCCACTTTAGGCCATTGGGCTGTAGGCTCCCAAGGCGGAAAATGAGGTGCTGCTCCTTCACTGGCATCATTGTGACACTGGAGGAGGCCCAGGATGGACATGTCACCCAGAGAGTGGGAGGGGGAGTTGAAATGATTTGCAACCAGAAGGTCTTTTGTCGTGAACAGAGCGCAGGTGCTTCTGCAAAGCGGTCTCCAAGCCTCCGCTTGGTCTCCCCAGTGTAGAGGAGGCCTCATCGGGAGCAGCGGATGCAATGAGGGATATGCAGGTGAACCTCTGTCTAATGTGGAAGGTTTGTTTGGTTTCTTGAATGGAGGTGAGGGGGGAGGTGTAGGGACAGGTGTAGCACTTCCTGTGGTTGCAGGAAAAGTGCTGGGGGTGGTGGGGCTAGTGGGGAGTGTGCAGTGGATGAGGGAGTTGCGGACAGCACAGTCCCTACGAAAGGCAGATAGGCGTGGGGAGGGAAATATATTTTTGATGTGGGGTCAGATTGTAGATGGCAGAAGTTTGCGGAGAATGAGATGTTGGATACGGAGGTTAGTGGGGTGATATGTGAGGACAAGGGATATTCTGTCTTTGTTTTTGTTGGGGGAGGGGATGTGAGTGCAGAGTTGCGGGAAACATAAGAGATGTGGTTGAGAGCATTTTTGACCACTGAAGGGGGGAAGTTGCGGTCTTTGAACTAAGAGGATGTTCGGGAGTGGCACGCCCCATCTTGGGAGCAGATGCGGCGGAGGAGGAGGAATTGGAAATAGGGGATCGTATTCTTGCAGGAATGTGGGTGACAGGAGGTGTAGTCTAGGTAGCTGTGGGAGTTGGTGGGCTTGAAATAGATGTCAGTTTCGAGGTGGTCACCAGAGATGGAGACAGAGAGGTCCAGGAAAGAGAGGGAGGTATCAGAGATGGTCCAGGTGAATTGTTAGTCACTTACAGTCCCCATTAACAACTATTCACCCTCCTACACAGATCATTATCAACTTCTTTGTCTATTCAACTGCTCTTGTCACTCTTCAGGCTCTATCCTATCATTTACCTCCCACCCCATTCCCCCCCCCTATTTTCTGCATATAAACTGACATTTTCCCAGCTACCATCAGTTCTGAGGAAGGGTCACCGGACCCGAAATGTTAACTCTGATTTTTTTCTTTACAGATGCTGCCAAACCATCTGAGAGTTAATGTTTGATTAATTTCTAACTCGGTTCACAGAGCTTTTTTCAGTCTGTCTCTGCTTGATTCCATTTTCTTCCACTACAAATAAGCAAATGGGAAAATAATATATTTTCCATTGACTTCCAAAATGAGTCACTTATTGGCAGAGGGCATTAAATTGCTGAGATTAGAAATAGTCTCTATCAGTAAACAGATTTGAGGGAATCTAAAATGCCTGGTTTATCCTGTTCAATGTCCAGTTGACATATTTTTTCAATTTTCACAGAATGTCATAACTGTTGTTGAAAGCTTCAATTAGCAAACAATTTCATAATATCAAGCAACATAGTATACTTTCAGCACAATTATTTTACTGTACTGAATCAATACCATTAGACATTTTGTGACCATAAATTACTTTTGTAGTTTGCAGCTTTTGGATTAGGTTAGAGTTGATTCATACTGATTTATGTCTACCCATTATTACAATACATGAGAAATGAACAAAGAAACACACTTTTAGAGATAAAATGTTTTTATCAATTGTGGCAAAAGATCACATCAGGTTAAATCAGGGTGAACGTGTGGTTAATTTTGAGCTAAAGTGCTTCAGGAGTGTTGCCAGCGTATTGCCTCTTATCCATGATTACAACTACACTACTGCCTCTCTCTCTTTCATCTGACAGAGACAGAGGTCTCATGAATACATGTAATTTGCAGCTCTATGATGCATTTAACCATATTAACCAAAAGGTGATACAATCTGAGATAACAAGGTGTGGAGCTGGATGAACACAGCAGGCCAAGCAGCGTCTATCTGTCTGGTACTGGACTAACTAGTAAAACCTAGTGGGATTGGTCACTTCGAGCCACTTAAACGTCAAAGTAAAATTGCACTCAGCTGTAAACAATTGGATCATGTTTTCTGTGTGGATTGCCAGATGAGTTTCCAGCTTTTAGATCACTTCCTTTTGATATTCTCACTTGATTATCTTTAGTAACTGTTATCTGCATATAATGGTTGCTGTTATTGTTTGCTCCATGTGGAAGGTGAAGAGAGTGGCAGTAGCAGCCTTGGCAATGAGCATCAGCAATTGCTGAAATTGTAAGAAGGCAGCAGGTAAGCAGGGAAGTAGGGCTGCTTTTGGAATCCAAACCCAAAACATGGGATGAGGAGGCCACAAGTCAGTTTCTTGGATCTATTTAAAGGGAAGTAAACAAGAGCTTGCATTCATCTAGTCACGTCTGCAGCCTCCTGCAAGAATGTTTTCTGTTTCAAAGTCAGATTTTCTTTGTTATTGGGCTGTTATGGTTTGTTGCAGGGCAAATTAGTCATATCTCCTAATCTACAGTACACACCTATATTAACTAGGCTATCAATGTCTTGTTACTGGAGCTGATAAGTTTAACCCCCTTCTCCACTGATTTTGGCAATCATCCACAAAGAGCACTGAAAACAAAAGATGCAGGAAATGACAGTGGGTCGAGCAGTGTCCGTGGGCAGAGGGCAAGCTAGCGTTTTGAGTCTAGATGACTCTTCTTCAGAGCTGGCATGAAGTGTGGAGGGAGCAGCATTTATACAATTGTTGGGGGTGGGTGAAATGCAGGGAGAGAAAGGATGTCAATAGTGTAGGTTAAGTGATCGGAATGTGAGAATTGCTCCCTGGAATACCGGAGAGCAAGTGAGATAGCAGATGTATTGGGGTGACTCCAACATCTTGCAGCAAGTGATGTGAGGGGTGAATTAATTCTCGGTGATTCCAGTGAGCTCATTCCTCCACTCTGAGAACTCTTGCCAAACCTTCTTGGGTCATTTACCATCTTTATCCAATATAGAATAACAATTAAACCATTCAATCAAATCTTTATTGCCAGGAAATTCTGTCAAAACAGATGGGGAGCAGTGTGTGGACCACCTCAGAGAAGACTTTGGCACTGCCACTCCATGGTCTAGGTCTCAGCATCTCCACCGATCTGTGGGTCAATGGACAGCAAAAAAAGTGATATCTTAAACACTTTTTCATTTGCTCCACTAATCTCTTCAAGGTTCCACTTGATTATGCAAGGTGGATATCTACTTCTTTAAAAATGGAGTGCAGATTCGAGCCCAAAGTTGTATCAGGTTCCAGCAAAACTACAAAATCTAGTGGCTGTACTTCAATATAATCACCTCTGTGATAACTAACCTACATTTGTGTTTCAGTCTAACAACTTAATTTTTAACCTATTTTTCTAATTAACCCATGTTATTACACATCTCTGAAGTAGGTGGAACTTGAACCTGGGTCTCTTGGCCCAGGGGAGGGGATGGTGCCACTGTGCCATTTAATATTCACCATTCTTGTGTTCAAACCTTTCCAATGCCTTGTTCCTCCCCAATGCAGTATCTTCTTCAGGTCTGTGTCCCTCCCAGAATTCTGCAATCCTCCAATTCTGTTCTTATGCATTCTCCACTCCTTCACTTGGTGTTGAGAGATGATACAAGCACTGACCCCTGGAATTCCCTTACCAAACCTTTCCATCACTCTAACTCTCTCTTTACCTCTGTTGCAGTCTCTCTCTTTATCTGTCTACTTTTTACATTGGAACATAAGACTTGCAGCAGTAGGCCATTTGGCCCTTCGAGGTTGATCCATCTGCCCATAGGATCATGGCTAATCTGGTTGGTGCCTCATCTCCACACTCCTCTCTGCATTGTATAACCCTTGAAAATTAAGACCTTTTAATAAAACATAAGTGTGATCATGCTTTAAGTCAACCAAAGTAATTGCTTTTTTAAGTTTACTGTTAATTTTTGTCTATATTGTGTTCCTGCGAAACCCACGGACGATTATTTCCGCATTAAAGATGGTCTATAAATGTAGGTTACGTTATTTTACAATTGTTCTTTTCTTGATAATTATCTGCTACTTATCAGTTTCTGGAACTAAATTATATCATGCTTCTTTCTTAGTTGGACTGAAAATGTACTGATTTGGAAGTTAGTCTTTGCTGCATTCTGAAGAGTGTTACCAATTTAATGACGTTCTTTCCCACCTTTCGTGCATCAGTTACAATTGTCAATATTTTTCTTACATATTGCTCTGCCAGAACAATGCTGTTATATTGTTTCCAATGAAAGTTCATTGATCTGAACCGTTAGCTGTTTCTTTCTCCATAGATGCTGCCTGACTGTCAGAGACTGAAGGGTGACCCTAGAGGTTTATAAAATCATGAGGGACATGGATAGTGTGAATAGCCAAGGTCTTTTCCCCAGGGCAGGGGAGCCCAAAATTAGAGGGCATAGGTTTAAGGTGAGAGGGAAAAGATTTAAAAGGGACCTAAAGGGCAACTTTTTCATGGTAGAAGTTGTGCGCATATGGAATGAGCTGCCAGAGGAAGTTGTGGAAGCTGGTATAATTACAATATTTAAAAGGCATCTGGATGACTACGTGAATAGGAAGGATTCAGAGGGATATGGGCCAAATCTGGCAAATGGGACGAGATCAATTTAGGGTATCTGGTCAGCGCAGACAAATTGGACTGCAGGGTCTGTTTCCATGCTGTATAACTTTATGACCTGCTAAGTATTCGTACCACTTTTTTAATTTCAGATATGCAGTATTTTGCTTTTGTGTTGCTACAGCAAAATATTATAACCAAAACGTATGTGCAGATAGTATTATAAATTAGGAATTTGTGTAAATAACATAAGTTGGAGCAGGTACAATACACGGTGGAAGTTTTTAAAAACTCTCAATTCAAGGTTTATATTCCTCTCTTTGCCAATTTAAAACCAAAGAACATGACCACAGAGTGCGTTAGAAATTGTTTCACGATCTTACAGGCGTAGAATGAATAACAACATTTTTATACTTCCTGTTGGGCTTTACGCAGTGATAATTTAGGCCTAATGTACAAGTGTCAAAATTTTGCCTGAAATTTTGCTTAAAGCATGAATTTTGGAATAAAATAATTAATGCTTTGTATCTTCTTCCAGAGAAACGCAAACATGGATGAACTGAAGTTGAATCACCTCTGTACAGGGGAAGGCCATAGTGAAGTAAAAGAAGAACAAGGTATGTTGAGAGATAGTAGGAACTGCCGATTGCTGGAGTCTGAGATAACAAGGTTTAGAACTGGATGAACGCAGCAGGCCAGGCAGCATCGGAGGAGCAGGAAAGCTGACATTTCGGATCTGGACCCTTCTTCAGAAATGGGGGAGGGGCAGGGGGCTCTGAAATAAATAGAGAGGGGGAGGCAATGATACAAGGTGGATAGAGGAGCAGATAGGTGGAGAGAAGACGGACAGGTCAAGGAGGTGGGGATGGAGCCAGTAAAGGTGAGTGTATGTAGGGAGTTGGGATGGGGGTTGGTCAGTTGGGAGGGAGGGGTGGGTAGATGGGAGGGAAGACAGACAGGTCAAGGAGGCAGAATGATGCGTTGAATCCGGAGGTTGCTGGGGTGCAATTTCCCCTCCACAGTGGTTGAAAACGCCCTCGACCGCATCTCTCGTGTTTCCCACAACTCAGCCCTCGCACCCCCTCCCCGCAATAACAACAAAGACCGAATTCCCCTTGTCCTCACGTATCACCCCACCAACCTCCGGATTCAAAGCATCATCCTCCGACACTTCTGCCACCTGCAATCTGACCCCACTACCAAGGACATTTTTGCCTCCCCACCCTTATCAGCCTTCCGGATGGGCCGCTCTCACCATGACTCCCTTGTCCGCTCCACACTCCCCACAAGCCCCACTCGCCCCACCACCCCCGGCACTTTTCCCTGCAACCACAGGAAGTGCTACATCTGTCCCTACGCCTCTCCCCTCACCCCATCCCAGGCCCCAAGAAAACCTTCTGCATTAGACAGATGTTCACCTGCACATCCACTAATGAGGTATATTGTATCTGCTGTTCCCAATGTGGCCTCCTTTACCTCAGTGAGACCAAGCGGAAGCTTGGAGACCGCTTTGGAGCACCTACGCTAGGTTCGTGACAAATGACTACACCTCCCAGTCGCGAACCACTTCAACTGTCCCTCCCACTCCTTGGACGACATTTCCATCCTGGGCCTCCTCCAGTGCCACAATGATGCTACCCGAAGGCTGGAGGAACAGCAGCTCTTATTCCACTTGGGAACTCTGCATCCCAATGGTCTCAATATGGACTTCACAAGCTTCAAAATCTCCCCTCCCCCGACCTCATCCCTAGACCAACCCAGCTCTTCCCCGCCTCCTTGACCTGTCCATCTTTTCTCCCACCTATCCGCTCCTCCCACCTCACTGACCAGCCCCCATCCCAACTCCCTACCTACACTCACCTTTAGTGGCTCCATCCCTGCCTCCTTGATCTGTCCATCTCCTCTCCATCTATCTGCTCCTCTGTTCACCTTCCATCATCTCCCCTCTCTCTATTTATTTGAGTCCCCTTCCCCTCCCCCATTTCTGAAGAAGGGTCCAGACCCGAAATGCCAGCTTTCCTGCTCCTCTGATGCTGCCTGGCCTGCTGTGTTCACCCAGCTTTACACCTTGTTATCGTATAACAAGGTATGTTGATATCATTTTAAAGACTGATGTCCACTTAATTGACATTTAAATACAGAAACACTGTAATTTAATGTTATAATTCTATTTTGGATTATGGGAACTTAGGAAACTTGCATATTAAGAGACCTTATTTGTAAATTCCTCAAATTCGACAAATTATCGCTGTTGAGATTTCTCATATAAGGTGCAGCTCAAAACTTTGGATATCAACTTCTAAATCAATTTAGAAGGTGATTTTGATTTATTTATTGTCACTGTATTTTGATGCACAATACAGTGAAAAGTGTTGTCTGTTGTTGTATAATGTCCATTACTTTAGCCCTTTTTCAGAGTAAATGGAGGCTCATACTTAATATACGTACTTTCCTTGCCCTGATACTGACCTGCTGGGCACTGCTACTGTTTGTTACTTTGTTTATGTTGTCCTTTTTGGAACAAAGTTGAATTGATTTGAATCTGCACAATATTGGGAGGAAATTGGGAATGTCTTAGTAAATTGCAGCTTTTGGATGTGCTGTAACAATTGGGGATATGGGGTTGAATTCCAATGTATGTTCTTTAGGTTCTTGAAATCCTATTTAATGTGAACAGATTTGTAACTGAAGTTTACGTCTACTATCTCCCAATTCAGGCCATAACAAATTTTAATGATGATGGATACTTCCATGAGAACCATCTATCACAACCAATTTGGTAACAACAAAATTTGGCTGTGCCTCAATGATCTTGGGACTAATGTCAACCACTGTATGGCCTAACATATCGAATAAGCCAATGAGAGGATAAGCCAAACAAATCCCATTGACTGTGTGGGACCTCTCCCAAATGATAAAACTTCCCCTATCAGAGCCATGCAATCCTAAAGATGAGGGTCTTCAGCTCTTGAGCTAGAGCCTGTGTGGATATGGTGGTGGAAGGTGTAGTGAAACAGTAAAATGCAACAACACCACCACTACCTTTTAACATAAGGAAGTGTCCCAAGGCTGTACAGAGAAGCTTTATAAAGCATGGTATGTTACTAAACTGTAAAAGGTAATACAAGGACAAATGATCAAAAGGTTCATAGAGAGAAGTTTCAAGAAGCATATTAACAAGGAAATTGAGGTATAGAAGTGGAGAGGTATTGGCAGGGAATTCCAGATTTTGAGGCGTAGGCATCAGAAAGCATGGCCTTCTGTTAAAGCAGTAGTGATTGGGAACATGAGAGATACAAATAAACTTAGTACTTGGCGCCACTTCAGCAGAAGAAGATCTGGAGATGCTACTGACTAGGTGAACTGTGGTGATGTACCTGAGAGATTGCAGGCAAGACGCAAAGCAGTGTATGCATGGGAAACTAATACACATGGAAGCATCCTGTGCAAAAAAAAAATGTTCTACCTTCCATAACACTGTTGTGCTTTACTTGAATATCCTTACCGTTCCAAGGGACCAGTCAAGGCATCACACCATGACATTAGCTAATGCAATGTAGAATTTCCAATAAAGTGCAATTGAACTGTAAATGACTCCATACTATAGCAACTAGTAAATGATTTATTTTGTGGTGTAGGGTATCAGATTTCATTGATCATATGAAACAAGATTAACACTGAGCTGCAAACTAATACCCAGTGAAATCGAAGGGCAGCTAGATAGACTTCATTGTGTGCTTACATAAACTGTTACAACGAACTGTCCATGCTGTCAACGGATGTAAAAGCAGGCTTCTGACTTTGCTGCTCTGTGGCTAATGATGGCCATGGTAGTTAACCTTTGCCTCAGGCCTCGAGCTTTAAATGTTTGCGTTTATTGGCTCATGAAGTGTTAGTGTCACAGTCCTCACTGGAGATGAGGTCCTGCTCTCCATCCTAACTCTTATTATAAAAAAACACCAAGATTCTCTGGCCAAATATTCCTCTTATTTTCAGGGCATACTCGTCCTTCCCTAAGCATCTTCCCTTGCGGTGCTTGAACACCTGATGAAGACTCTTGGCAACTCGTCTTCCCCTCTCATCCAGTCATTGCTCCAGGCAGCTGGAGGAGGAGGGGATGGCACACAATCGATGTGCATTTCTAACATGTGCTATGTGGTAGCTGGTTGTGGTTCACCATAATGGTCATCATTTGTCTCATACCATACGCATACATATCAGAAACATGACAATACTCATGGCTGGATGGACTCTTCCATGATTTGGAGACTCCTCTGAGCTTGAATGGATGTGCCTGTTACTTTCCCTGTCAACTGTTCAGACATGTCTCTTATGTGCTCAGAGCTACACATGCACAAAAGCTCACTGACATGGACTACGAGTGCTGGTGAAGAGCATATGTGAATGATGTGGTGCTGCATCCTCTGGGGTCTCCTCTTCCTCCAGTGATGGATGTCTGTCTTACTGTGTTGGCATCTAATCTTTTATTTGATGAGAGAGATACATGACTGCTATGTCATAACCAGCAAAGCATGTGTTGCCATCAACTATTCAGACACTCACAGGCAGATCCATATCTGTGAGCAGGTGCCTGCCACCTCTTAAACATAGCAATTACTAAGTTGCCCCTTTCTTAGAGTCTTGGGGTGTCCCCGACTTCCAGCTGATTGCTAGCTGCACTTTAGATGTGGTGCCTGTCTGACTTGACTTCATAAAGCCCACCCCGCGCACACCCCTTCCCTCCCCCCTGCTAACCCCAGCCCCTGCCACTTGATTGACTAGCTACCATGCCTGTTGACTATTAATTGAGTGTCTTGGACAACATTACTGATCCACTTGCACTTCTTGCCCATAAGCTCATGCCAACTGCTTTACATCCTGACATCAATATCTTGTCATTGCTGGTAATCTTATGGTCAACTTCTCTGTTTCTAACTCCATTCCTCTCTATCGTACAGCTGCTCTTTCATTTTCCCTGCTCGACTTCTTCGCACCCAGTTGTGTCACCAGACTTATCCCACTACTCTGTCAAATTTGTAACTTATTTTTTTACTCAAATTTTTTTTTAATTACACCTTGAGAACACAATGACTAGTTAGGTCATTTTATTGTTATTGAAAAATTCAAGTTTATACTGAGCTTTATTTTCTAAATGACTGAGTTGCTGGATTGATGAGCTCCATCTCAGCCACACTGATGTACAATTTGTAACTAAGACCTCTTTGGACTTGCCACAAAAATACCTTGAGGAGGTGCTTTAACCTACATCAGGAATACAGCAGGTGGAGCTGTGTACTTCACTGTGCAAAGTGTATTCACAGCAAAACACAGCACACAACTAAAATATTTTGTATATATGGCAGTAAAGGAATAAAATTATAGATTTCTTTCCTTTTCAGAGAAACTTTGTGCCTGAATAAAGGGGGGAAAAAGTAGACCTTGTTAAGCTGAGATGCTGAGGCACCTCTTTGATTTGGAAATGGTGTGGACATTGTTTTGGCATTCCCCTGTTTGGCTGTCTCAGAAAGGATGAAATCAGGAATGAATTAGGAGCTTGGAAACTGGAGTAAATCAATGTGGGAGAAAAACTGAACACGGTACACAGTAGATTCATGTCAATGAGTCTATTTTCTGTTAGGAGAATGAGAAATTTGACCCCTACTTGCAGTCTATAAATTAGATAGACAGTGCTCTATATCTTTCACCGCATTGATATGTGTGATGACAAGCAGAAGCCAGATTCTGGGGGACATGCCTTATCACATCTCTCCAATCGGAGTATTTTCATATTTTGCCTGCTGTCTGGCTCATTATTTGCACAGGAGGATGTCTAGACAAGGCATCTGGAAGCAAATGGGCATCACAGTAAGGGAGGATTGAGAGTGAGAACAGAGATTATGGAAGTAGGATCTGACTGTGGGGAGGGAAGCAGGTAAACCTGTTGAGTCTGGACGAAACGCTCCTGCTTCTCTCGGCCCACAAGCAGTGCTTCAAAGGTAGGAATCCACATAGATGTGATCCTTTTCCCACTCTTAAGCTAGCACTGAATCTAGAATTCTTTCCTTATTTATGATACTTTAATTCTTATTCATACTTGAATTTACAAAGGAAGAGGAGTCGGCCGTTCAACGCCTGAAGCCTGTTCCACCATTCAATAAGATCATGGCTGATCTGTGGTCTAACTCCATACACCTTTTTTAAATATAGAATCCCTACAGTGTGGAAACAGGCCCTTCGGCCCAACAAATCTACACTGACCCTCGAAGCATCCCACCCAGACCCATCCCCCTATTATCCACCTACCTGTCTTTTATCTGTTAATGCTTTTGCTTAACAAAAGTGTAATCTATCTCAGATTTAAAATTAACAACTGATCTAGCGTCATCTGCCATTTTTGGAAGTGTTCCAAATCTCTACCACCCCTTTGTGTGTAGGAGTCTTTTCCAGCATCTCTCCTGAATGGTCTGGCCCTAAATTTCAGTCCAATGCTCCCTAGTTCTGTGGAAATGATTTATCTTTAATCACCCTGTCTTTTCTTGTTAATATTTTTTATTAATTTATTTTGCATCTAAAGTTCTCTTTTAATTGTAGCATTTAATTCCTTTTTATCTTGTTTAATTTTCTTTTCTCTTTTTCCAAATACGATTCACAACTTTCCATACAAATTAGTGTGAGCAGATTCTCCAAGTATGAGCTTTCAATAACTAGCTGCAAGGTGAATGTAATACTATTCAAACATGTTGAAACCTGTGCTTACTAACTTTTGGTGATCAATCAGTCTTGAACATATTTCATTGTAAGAAACTTTATATACACGATACAAGTGTGAGATGTGACATGCAGCGATGGGGAAACATTGTATTCTCATTGTGTGGTGGAAAGAGAATTTTCCTTCTAAGCCTGATGGTAGAATAACACTCTCAATATCTTGGTTTGATGGCTCTGTTTGTTTGGCTTAATTGTGCCTCTTTGATATTTGTTATTGTACAGCTTGAGTATTAATTTTAAATTGATTGAGAAATGCATAGTAGTTTTTCTCTTTGGAACCCAGGCAGCTGTTTTTCACAGCTAAATGAACAATGAGGAATGGATTTGCTTGCTTCCAGCATTTTAAAATTAAAATTTCTTTTATTTTTCTCTATGCTGCATTGGTCCAAGATTTGTATAAAATAATAATGTGGAAACTAGATTCTTGCTTAAATTGTGTGTTCATTTCTCAGTGCCCGAGGAGAAGGGTATATGGATGACATCTAAATGAAAACAATCTATTAGGACATGATTTAAGCACATTTTACTGATGCTGTTACTGTTGACATACAAGACTTGCAGCACAAATTTTCATCCCTCTGTTCAAGTCAGCAGAGATGAAAGGACTTAAAAAATGGTAGGTGAACCAGTTTCTGAAATTCCTGCCCCCGCCCCAACCACCACTAATTCCTCTCTTCAGCAATTTTGCCCGTGTGGATACTGAGCTTACACCCAGCATTCCTGTCATTGCCAGCTTTGTTGTAATTTTCCACACAGTTTTGATACTCAGGTCCTTTTCTTTTAGGAGACATGGCTCTTGGCGCCTCAACAGTAATAAGCCGTAGAGGGATCTGAGTCTCAAGTTGGGAACTGAAGAAAGAAAACAGTTAAAAATCCTGTTGGAAAATAATTCCCTATTTACTTACTCCTAAAACTGTCAATCAATTACAGATGGCACATCCCATTTCCAAACTCTAGGAGGAAGTCATACACTTCATATTGAGACTACCTGGAGAAAGATCTGACTAGTTATCTGCTCAACCTGCTTTGTTGATTTAGCTGCTAGATGACCTCATTATAAATACAAATAAAATGGATTTAACTCAGCAGGGATCTACTTATTCAGTTGTAAAGTGGAGTGTTTTCTTTGTGTGATTGACATATTTAGGAGCATAGAAGAAGTGTATACCATTCAGCCCATCAATCCTGCTTGTCATTTAATAAGATCACAGCTAATTGAACACTTTAGCATCTTTTGCTCATATTATCCCCATAATTCTTTAAGGAATTGATAATTATTTCATGGTGCTTGGGGGTAGAGAATTTTTTTATTCATTAACGTGATTAGGACGTCACTGGTTAAACCAGCATTTATTGCAGGATGGCAGATTTCCATTGCTAAAGGGCATTAATGAACCAGATAGATTTTTAATGACAGTTAACAGTGGATTTGAGGTTGTCATTAGACTCTTAATTCCAGAATTTTGATGAATTTAAATTCCACCATCTGCCATGGCGGGATTCAAACCTGATATCCCAGAATGTTACCTGGGTCCCTAGACTAACAGTCCATCTAAAATACTACTAGGCTGTCAGCTCCCCAACAATTCTTAGGATTCACAACCCTGAGCAAAGTTTATTACCTTGTGTATTGGATTGTTACATGCCGTTGAAGAGATCTTTCAATGTCTGTGTGTTCCTTTGAACAGGTTTAGAAAGTATGAGGTAAGATGGGCAGATTCCTTCAGAATAGGGTCAGGTTCACAAGGTTGGGAAGTTCCTTACTAGTGGTAACTATCTCCTTGATGAAAATTGCTGTTACGAAACTCAACTGTTAGTACTTTTAGCTAATGCCAACCTGTTGTTTGAGGTAACGTACCTAGTCTATTGTAAAAAGTTTATCAGTGTAGTCAGTACTAGTGTCTCAGGAAATTTTGGGTTGAGAAAGTATACAGTTTCCTCATTAGCAAGCTTCTGTTGTGTCATTAAAGTAAAAATTGGCATGAGCACTTTACTGACGTAAGCATGGAAAATTTGAATACAGTAACATTAAAATAAGAAGCATGCGACTTATTTGTGTTATAGATTCTGTCTTGCAGCCTGCAATACGTTCACTGTGCTTCATCAATTTGACTGAGTTTTTGCCTAGTCTAAGATATGTATACTAAAGTCAGGGCACTGTGCCCATTGTGTAATGGTAGGAATATAGATTTATTTCCCAAATTGTAAATTTATGCACAAATAATTAATTCAGTCTCGGGATCTGTACTGGCAAGCGTGGATGACTTCAGTTTCACTCTCATGGGTGATGACATCATGAGAAACATTTTAATGAATTTCAGCTTTGCGAATCATTACCAGTTTTACAGAAAACAATGTTATCCACTGAAAATGATATTGTAATCTACATAAGTGGTGTACCTTTCAATTACCTTCCTGTTGTTGTAGATTTTCCATTTTGTTCTTTTCCATCCAGCTGGATCATGATAGCCAAAAATCTGTACTGTGCCTTGAGCATGCTAGTAATCCAATCTGAATGTGATGATGGGATGGGGAAAGATGATTTCAGGAGGGAGAAATTTTAGCAGGGGAACTTTGGGGTAAATAGGTGTGGATTTTGAGTTGAGGTCCAGCTCTGCTGATACTCTATTATCGCTAGCAATGTCCGGCGTATCCCTTGCAATGGCTTCTCTTTCCTGCCAGTGTTCCATTACCTCTGATATTCCCCAAGGATTGATTCTTGGCTCCCACCTAATTCTCATCTACATGCCACACCTCTGTGGCTGCACTTAAAGCCATAGCATTAGCTTTCACGTGTACACAAGGGCATCCAGCTCGACATTGCCACTACTTCTCCTGAATCCTCCACTGTTATTAAATTATCATAATGCTTATCCAACATTCAGTAGTGGAAGTGCAGGATGTTCGTCAGTTAATTATTTGAAAGATTTCCTATTTCTACTGACTTCATTCGTCTAGGTGAAGCAGTCTGAGATTAAGTTAGTTGGTCGCAGTTTTGATGTCAGATTTGATCTTGAGGTGATGTTCTGACCTCGTGTATCATCATTAAGACTGCATAGTTCCATCCACATATCATTGCCTGACTTTACTGTGTCTCAGCTGATTTTACTGCCCAATTCATAATTTAAAAAAAAATATTATCCTGGGATACAATATTCCACCTGATCCCTCACCTCGTGGAGTGATAAAGCTGTTCTCAATTTCCTGGTCTGCGTTGGCTGGATACCAGTAACTTGTATCATGCAAAACCTCAGTTCCTTTTATATTAATGACCTAGTTCTAGGAACTTTACATTTGCACTTTACATTTCTCTTGTCAATTTTTGCTCCATGTCAGATTTGTTATTTCTGTTTTGAGCTACATATTTTTCTGGCATTTTAAGTTTTTTTTTTTTGTCTTCTGTTTCCTGAAGTGTATTTTCTCACGACTATCAGTCGTTCTATCCTGCAGCCCAAACAAGGTGATGAAGCTTTATTTTTGTCAAGATAGTATACAGTGTTTTATCACTTGTGTTAATATTTCAGGTGAATAATCACTTGTCAGAACCCTACTGAACAGTCATTGAACTAAGTCATCAACTCTGTTTCTCTCTATATCGATGCTGTCAGACCTGCTGAGTATTTTCAGTATTTTCTGTTTTTATTTCTAATTTTCAATCTCTGTAGTAGTTTGCTTTGGTATTGAGGTACTTTGTCTCCTTGGATTGACTTAAAAATGTAAAACAAAAAAAATCTATTGAAAATTCGTTTTGATTTTTATAGACAGAATGTAAGAATAATTTTAATTTGGACAGGGTTTTTTGAAACTTAGTTCTTATTTCACAATAAATTGACATTAACAGTTTAAAATATGATATTCATTGTATGTTTTTGCTTATTTTGTTATAGGCAACTTACTTTTAAAATTGAGGCACTTGAATTGGATATATCACTACAATGGAAGTGCTTTGTCACAACATTTTTGTGATCTTTCACATTATTATGTTGTTTTGTCCTCTAGGGCATTTTACAAGGTTCACGGTGTTTCGATAAATGCAGATTTCTATTTCTGTGACTATTTTATTTTACATGTTCAGGCATTCACAATGACACAAATTATTCCTTTTTGGCAACATCTAAAATGCATGGATAATATTTTTAAAAAGGATAATTCATTTTTTATTAATTCTTTAATGTTCCCATCCTACTTGGTTTTTGTTTTGTTTATTTAACCCTCGCTGAGCTTCCAACCCTGCATCCATTCCATCATCTTGCTTGCACTACCATAATATAACTTCCACCTGTGCTCCTGCCTTGTCTGGAACAGAAACCCATATCATTGCCTTTGCCATCTGCAGAGTTCATAATTTCAGCGTTCTCTTGATTGGCCCATGTTCAATAACATGAGGAGAGTGAAAGACTTAGCAGTTCAGGCTGAACCAATGGAGAGACTAGATAACTGTGATGGCCTTTGACTCTGAAGAAATATGTTAAGGAAGAGTTGTAATGTTTTAAAAAAAGGTCTGTTAAGTGTGTAATTATGTTTAAGAAGATTTAAAAATGATGTTCCAGTGTTTGCATCAAATACTGACCCATTTAATCTGTTGACCCTTGACAAAGAATCAGTACCAACAGAAAGGAGGTTAAGAAGGAAGCTGTGTAGCTGGCAGAAGCAAAGGAGAACAACAAGCAGAAGAGCTCAAGGATGAAAGTAATCAGTGCACAAATGCAGATGGAGAGAAAGTAGATGGAGACTGAAAGAGAAAATGGAATATTATTGTGACTGAAGAAGCAAATTACTCAGTGTCTCTGTTAGTCAGAAAAGGAGACTGGAACCTATAGAGGCACTATGTGAGCTGGCTAAAAAGTTCTAAAATCTGTAAAGCTGTGTGAATAGCTTGGAAATTCTAATGAGCTCAATGTTATATCAGAAGTGGCCAAACTGTGAAGTAGGGTGTTGTTAGTCGATCAGGTAAAAATGAACTCTGTGACAGTCTTAAGGTTTAGTTTTCCAATATGAAGGAGAGGGATTTTCAAAATATGCCTTGCTTATAGTATCATACGCATGCAAATCTCTTAGAATGAAAGCCTTTGCTTGTGGGAATCTAGACCTATCCTATGAATCTATCCTGTGTGAATAAGGAGCAATGTATTGTGAAAATACGTGTTACATCGTTCCCTGCACAAATGTGGCACTATGTGAATGCTTGTGATTGTGTGTGTGTACTGTATTGACTATTTAAAATTGAGATTTCTTTTTAAATGCATGTTTACTTTGGTTTGCATTATTTACAAAAGGATCATAACAAAGTGGAAAAAGTTAAGAAATGTAAGATTTTAAAATGAGTATGGAGGAATAAAAAGGCAGGAGAGTGAGCAAAAGGAAGGCCTGTGATATGGTGGAAAGCAGAAGTGATAACGTGACAAAAGGGATGATGGTGAAAGCCAAAAGTGGGTATTAATGGGGTAAGTGAAGAAACAAAAATTAAGTTTAAATTATATAACCAGTAATGTCAAGAGAAAACACTGCTTGTACCCGCTTTCCAAAATCAAAGGCCGTGATCTGAAGTTGACGAATTCATGTTTGAATTCAAAAGGTTAGAAAACGCCGAATCGAAAAATTGATGTTCTGTTTCATGAGCTTTTCTTGAATGTCATTGGGGCATAACAAGATGTCAAGAATGGAGTGGTACTGAGAATTGAAACATCAGAAGAGCCAAAGTTCAGTGTCCTGCTTGGAGATTAATTGGACATAATTAGCAAAGTAATCACTCCATTTGTTGTTTGGTCTTCCAGTGTAGCACATTACAGTGAACAGGCCATACTAAATTGTAGGAACTACATGTAAATCGCTGTTGCATCTGTGCATTTGATGCCCTGGATGGTGGGAGGAAAAAAAGCTTGGTGAAAGGGCACATGTACTGCCTAGAAAGGAACATAAGCGATAAGAATATGAGCAATATAAATACCCTCTCTAAGAGCGTTGTGTGTCTACTTACAGCATATCAACTGCAATGGTTCAAGAATGCAGCTCACCACCACCTTCTGAAGGGATGGGTAATAAATACTGGCCAGCCAGCAATGCCCACGTCCATGAATGAATTGGAAAAAAAAAGACAATACAAACTTCTACAGATGCAAAATAAGAAATGGTAGAGCATTGCTAAAGTAAACATTTATTTCTTAGATGAGATGGGAATCAATCGTATGAAACAGCGAAATGGCAGAAACCCTGAAGAAGTATTTTGCATTCCATATGGTTGAATATATTAAAGTCATCCAAATTTCAAATCTCCTGGACCTGATGGCCCACATCCTAGGGTCTTAAAAGAATTTACTGCGAAGATAGCGTTAGTTGAGACCTTCCAAAATTAGCCACATACCGGAAAGGCCCCAGTAGGTTGGAAAGGAGCAAATATAACAGCCCAATTGAAGAAATGAAGGGGACAGAATGCAGGCCAGTTAGCCGTGCATCTGTCCCTAAGAAATGCTAAATTCAGAATTAAGAAATTAATAGCGGGACCCTCCAAAAATTGTAATTTATTCAAACAGTGTCAGCATTCTTTTATGAAAAGGAAATCCTATTTGACAAATTTATTAGAGCTTTTTGTGGATGTAACGGGCAGGGTGAAGGGGTACTGATTGATGTAATATATTGGATTTCCTGAAGACTTTCAGTAAGGTGCCACACTAACATACTGCACAAAACAAGAGCTAATGATATTAGGGTCATGTATTTACACAGATCTCTATAAACCAACCTCTCTGGAGATATTGCTTCCTAGATAACTAAATTTGCTGACCATATCCCTCTCAAAAAATCACCATCTTCAGAAAGGTAATGTAGTCATCAGTGTACATGCAAAATTCAGCAAAGCAGAGCCAGCCTTCCAGTGGCTTCACAAATTGCAGGATATGCACCTGGACATAGTGGCAGTAAAATGAGCATCAGCTGGTGGAAGAGGAACACAGTGCTGATCAAAGAAAATTGGTAGTACATTTAAGGAGGACCTTCAAGAATGGGAAAACCACTCAGTTGGAACAAAAGAGATTGTGATATACTAGGGCTGGTGGCAGACTCTTGCTGGTCAATGTCCTGCTTAGGCCTGGAATAACCAAAAACAGTTCACATTACAGAAGAGGAAGTGCTGGAGGTGGTAGAAAATATACAAATGAATAAATCTCCGGGACCTGATCAAGTATATCCCAGGACGTTGTGGGAAGTTAGGGAAGAAATTGTGGGCCCCTAGCAGAGATTTTTTTGTATCATCTACAACGGTGAGGTGCTGGCGGACTGGAGGGTGACTGATGTGTCTTTTATTTAAGAAAGGCTGTAAAGAGAAGCTTGGGAACAATGGATTTGTGAGTCTAATATCAGTGGTGGATAAGTTGTTGGAGATGATCCTGAAAGATAGGACTTATATGCATTTGGAGAGGCAAGGAATGGTTAGGTATAGTCAGCATGGTTTTGTGTGAAGGAAATCCTGTCTCTCAAACTTGATTGAGCTTTTTTGAGGAAGTTACCAAAAAGATTGAGAGCAGAGCAGTAGATTTTGTTTACTTGGACTTTAGTAAAGCCTGGATAAGGTTCCACAGGGTAGACTGATCAGTAAAGTTAGATCACATGGTATTCAGGGTGAGCTTGCCATTTGGATACAAATTGGCTTGACACTAGGAGATAAAGGGTGGCAGTGGAGGGTTGCTTCTCAGACTGAAGGCCTGTGACCAGCAGTGTTGCACAGGCATCAGTACTGGGCCCACTTTTTTTGTTTGTCATTTCATACGAATGATTTAGATGAGAATGTAGGAGGCATGGTTAGTAAGTTTGCAGATGACACCAAAATTGGTGGTATGCTGGAAAGAGAAGACGGTTATCAAAGATTACAAAGTGATCTTGATCAATTGGATCAATGGGCTGAGGAATGGCAGATGGAGTTTAATTTGGATAAATGAGGTATTGCATTTTGGTGAAACAAACAAAGGCAGGACTTATACAGTTAATGGTACAGTCCTGGTTAGTGTTGTAGAACAGAGACCTTGGGGTTCAGTTAAATAATGCTTTGAAATTTGCATCACAGGTAGATGGGGTAGTTAAGGTGTTTAGCACGCTTGCCATCATTGCTCAGACTTTTGAGTATAGGAGTTGGGAAGTCATGTTGAGGTTGTACAGGACGTTGGTGAGGCCTCTTATGGAGTACTGTGTCCAGTTCTGGATGCCCTGTTATAGGAAGGATGTTATTAAACTGGAGAAGGTTCAGAAAAGATTTACCACGATGTTGCTGGGAATGGAGGGTTTGAGTTATAAAAATAGACCAGATGGACTGGGACTTTTTCATTGGAGTGTAGGAGGCTGAGGGGTGACCTTATAAAATGATGGGCATATATGAGGTGAATAGCAAAGGACTTTTCCCTAAGGTGGGGGAGTTCAAAACTAGGGGGCATATTTTTAAGGTGAGAGGAGAAAGATGTAAAGAGGACATAAGGGGCAACTTTTTACAGCGAGGGTGCTTAGTGTATGAAATGAACTGCCAGTAAAGTGGTGGATACAGGTGCAGTTACAACATTTAAAAGACATTTGGAGAAGTACATGAACAGGGAAGGTTTGGAAGGATATGGGCCAAACACAGGTAGGTGGAACTAGTTTAGCTTGGGAACGTGGTTGGCGTGCACTTTTTGGATCAAAGGGTCTGTTTCCATGCTGTATGACTCTGACTATGACTCTTATTAAGTTTAATTAGCTTGGATTGAGTTTGGCAAGTTAGAGTCAGGATAAGTGGGTCATTTTTAAATTGACAAACTAACTTGTATGCTGTCACAGAGATCAGTGCTAAAGCATTGTATTTACATTAATGACTTGGATGAAGGGACCGTGTGTATTGTAGTGCAATTTTCTGATGTAACAGAGATAGGTAGGAAAGCAAGTTGTGAAAAAAATGTAAGGAGTCTGATAAGAGAGGTACATAGTTGAAGTGAATGGATAAAAATCTGACAAATGGATTATGATGTGGGAAAATGAGATTATCAACTTCAGCAGGTGAAGGAAGATCATGAACATTGAATGAACAGGGATCTGGGTGTCCTTGTACATAAAAGACAAAATGCTAGCATACTGCTACAGCAAATAATTTAGGAAAACAAATTATGTTACAGCCTTCATTATGATAGGGGTGGGGGTGCGGTGGGAGCTAGAATATAACAGCATGGAAATTTTGGCACAAAGATCTAGGGTGTTGGTGAGACTGTGTATTTATAATCTTGTTTACTATTTTGGTTTCCATGTGTAAGAACATAACAATACAACTACGAACCTGTATTGGATACAATTCAGAGAACGTTTGGTCAGTTGATTCCTAGTATAAATGGGTTGACAACAGTTTGAGGAGTTCGTACCCGTATTCATTGGAATTTAGAAGAATGAGAAGTGATCCTGTTGAAACATTGTAAGATTCTGAGGACGTTTGATGAGGTAGATCCTGAAAGAATGGCCTGAGATTTTGAAAATGGCCAGGGGGATAGAAACGCTGCTAACACAGCACCACCTGTGTCCTATCTGTGGACAACTGTGCCAACCTTTACGTCAACTAGGGCTTAAGTTGGCATCTTGAGGCCTACTTCCCACCTAGCCCCTATATTGAGTATAGTTGGAAGGGTTTAGGAGCAGGGTCTTAGCCCAGCAGGACAATTTACTCAGTCCCCTAGCAGGAAACCTCTTTTTCAAGAGTCCCATTTCCATATCAGACCCATCGAAGTCTATCTTGATGATGTTCCCACACCTCATGGCCTCTCCATCCAGATCTTTTCCCCCACCCTGTAAAGGCCCTGACCACCTCAAGCTCCAGTCACTGTACTCACCTGCTCTTGGACTCTGGGATTTAGAATCTGGGAAATGCTAGTAGTCTCAGCCCTGTCTACTGCTTCTGCTGGCTCTATTGAGATAATAATAGGGCTGCTAGCTGATCAGATTGGCTGGAAGCTGAGGTGGGACTTCCCTGAGTGAGGGGTGCAAGTTCCAATCTATTGCAAACTCGTGCTCGTCAGAGTGGGTTATATGGTTGTTGTGATAGGTGGGGAGGTGGGGATGCTTTATCTGACAGGGCAGGAACACTCCTCATTCCAAAAAATCTAGTCTTACTGCTGTAGCATTACAGTTCCTATAAAATTTAAGATCTACTTACAAAAGAACCTTCCTTCTTCCTTTCCTGAAGATTTTGTCTAGACTGTAGACAATATATTTAACTACACAGTAAGTTGTGATTCTAGCTCACTTTAGATTATTCGTTGGATTAACTTATAGTGTGCGAGGTTGAATATCTTGGTTTTGTCAATTGTAATGAATAATTGATTAGAGAGTTTGATTCCAGCTAGCTTTAGACTATTGGATTAATGTCAGTGTTTGATTCTGAGTCCCGTGGTTATGTCCCATTTAATGTTTTATGCGAAAACTTTCCCAAGTGTCTGGTGGCTCTCTACCGAATATTTGCATAAGAATCTGTGCTTAACCAATGTATGGACGAAGAGCTCTATTCATTTGGATTCATTTAAACAATTTATGTTCATAAAAGTGAAGTGAGTTGTTTCTCTAATTGATGTGTTGTAAACCAGTTCTTAAATAATATTGTCTTATTCACATGAATGTCAACTATAGCAACAATCAGGCTGGCTACTCACTGTGCTCATTTGTGTTGTGATGCTGTATGTAGATAGTTATGCCTTTTGTCTAAAGTGAACTAAGTTGCTTTCTTAGGATTTTATTTATAAATGGCTCAGCTATTCTTCCTGATACATTGTGTGCTAAAAAAATTCTTTGTCCCTCTTTTGGAATGGATTTACGGTATTGTGAAGTGTCCTAACATATTTTGAAATGTTGATTGCCCTATTATCTTGCAAAACTATAAAATACTTCAGGGCTGTTTATTTTTATAGTGCTGACAGCTCAACGAAGTTGTGGTTAAAAATAGTGTGTAAAACATTTCTAACTATCCTCCAGATCCATTTTCAAAAAGTCCTGATGAATTTAGGACCCGATGAGAAATTATCTATCTTTTAAACTCTGTTTTAGGCTTCATAGTTATTGGACCATTGAAAGTTAACATTTTAAACACAAATAATATACGATTTTTAAAAATTTTGGACAGAACATTCATTTGAGTCCATCTTGAAAACCCAATGAATACACCATGAATTCCTTATTTCATGCTTTTAATGTTCTTAACTTAATAGTGATCCAATGGATCTGACTGGAGACAGGATCAACAACTTTTTTCAACTGTGTGTTCTCTAGTTCCAGTTTCCAAATCTTACTGACCGGTTTTGACAAACATTCCTTTTTCACATTTCACTCTGTGGCTACTTATGATATTTCTGTAATTTCAAATGATTTGAAAATGAGAATTTATCATGGTTGACTCTAGTCATGACGGTATAAAACTGATAACAAATCTGCGACTCAAGTGGTACTTTGGCTACAAATTTCTTGAAAGAATTGTAGAAATCTGGCACAATGGCTGGAATTTAATCCAGCCGGTCGCTGTGGGAAACATGTCAGGCTTGCCCACTTAATTGGGCAATAGGTCCCATGGTAGTCTTCTGTAGATGGGAAAGGCACTTTGAGCATATCCAGAATGAATACTTTACATCTTCTAATTTCCAGTAATATTACAACATTTTGGTCTGTGGTGGACACAGGATGGATGAACAGTGTTGCTTAAGGCACTAGTCTGTTAACACAGGAGGTTGGTACACAATCTGGGTTATCATCAAATTGAGAAACAGCAGTAATAGCTGGAGAAACAAGTCAGGCAGCATCTGTGGAAAGAACTGAAGAAAGCTTACTGGATCCAAAACATTGACTCTGCTTTTCCTCCAGAGAGGCTGCCGGACGTTCTGAGTTTCTGTAGCAATTTTTGTTTTTGTTGGTTGAACAGCTAAAGGGATTATACTATAAGTGTTAGTAAGTCTTACTGCATTTGTATAGGACTACACGGGGGTATCTAACAACTGCCGTACATAGTGAAATGAAAGTTCATAGAACAAAACCCCATTTTGTAATTATTCTATGAGGAGAGATTGAGAAGAATATAGCTACATTGAATTTAGAAGGTGGCAGCCTTCCATTCCATAAGAAAATTGTTTTGCCCTGTGACGGTCAACTCAGTTGAGGTTGCTTGGCTCGTCGAGCTGGTTTGTTGTTCCGCGGACATTCGTTACCGTGCTTGGTAGCATCCTCAGTGCAACCTCTGATGAAGTGTCGGAATGTTTTCCTGCCTGGTTTTTAAATTCTGGGGTCCATTGCGATGGATTGCCTCACTTACGGGTTTCCTCTGTAGTGGAATGTATACAGGGTCGAGTTCAACGTGTTTATTAATAACCTGCTTCGTGGAGTGCCATGCTTCCAGGAATTCTCGTCCTTGTCTCTGCCTAGCCTGTCCGAGGAACTTGGTGTTGTCCCAGTCGAAGTAGTGGTTCTCCTTGTCCTTGTGGATTGAGATGAGTGAGTATTGGTCATGTCTTTTTGTAGCCAGTTGGTGTTCATGTACTCTTGTTGTTAGTTTCCTTCCTGTTTGTCCGATGTAGTGTTTCTCAGTCTCTGCAGGGGATCTTGTAGATGACATTGGTCCTGTCCATGGCGGGGTGTGGGTCTTTAGTTCGGGTGTGATATTCATAAATGCACATTAAAATGTCAGAACAACAGCCATCTGAATATCTCCAGCCTTATCCTGAGACAGTAAGAACTGCAGATGCTGGAGTCAGAGATAAGTGTGGAACTGGAGGAACACAGTAAGTCAGGATGCTGTTATCTCAATCCTTATCTTGTTTGCTTATTACTCAGACTTAATGGATTTGTTCTTTTCCCAAATAGATGTCTGCAGAGAGGATTTTTTTCTCACATTATCCCATGTGTGGTGTGTCTTGGCTATTTAGAATGGTGAATATATATATATTTTCAAATTACAAAATGAGGGTGGAATCTTGGCAAACCCTGAAAAGTTTAGGCCAATGTGAGGTCAGAAAAAGATTTTCATCTTTGAGGAAAAAGTCTGATTTTCCACTCAAGGTGTTAATAACAAGACCAGAATTATTTTCTTTTTGTTCATTCATGGATGTGGGTGTTGTTGGCTATCCCTAGTTGCTCTTGAGGAGATAGTGCTGAACTGTCTTGTCCATTTTTAATCATACAAGGGATGTGATTTATTACCCACCTCCATTTGCCCAGAGGATGGTTAAGAATCCAGAACATTGCTGTGGGTCTGAAGTCACGTGTTAGCTAGAGTAGGTAAGGATGGAAGATTTCCTTCCCTAAAGGACATCAGCGAACCAAATGGCTTTTCATAACTGACAGTAGCTACATGACTGCCAATAACTGAGTATTTTTTAATTACAGATTTTATTTAAATAAAGTTCAAGTTGCACTATCTGCCATGGTGGGATTAGCCTGGGTTATTGGATTACTAGTCTGATGCACCACCACCTCCTCATTTCATGGAGGCCTTGTTAGGAATGGAATTGCAGGATTTTGACCCAGTGACACTATATATATTTACAAGTCAGGGTGGCGAGGAGCTTGGAGGGGAAGTGGCAGGTTTTGATCTCTGTGAATCCACCGCCCTTGTTCTTTTAGGTGCTCATGGTTGTGAGTTTGAAATGTGCTTTACAATCTCAGGCTTCTCCCAGCTGACTATTTGCACATTTCATTATTACTATTTTCGCTTCATTCATATGCGGTCTGACATTCTCCTGTGTGGCAGAGAGAAACTGGACAGCAGCAATTTCCCAACAATGAAGTCTTGAGTGGTACCTGGTGACTCCAGCTCTTCCATTGCTCCTTTTGGGCCTCTATCTTGGTCAGCAGTCCCCAACATCTCAGGGCACGCTCCTTGGCTGACATCCCTCATCCGTGGCATTGGATAAACAACAGCTCCACCTCATGGCACAGTTCCAAAATGCTTAGAATATAGTTCATCACTTTAGTACTGCATTTTGAAGCACATTGGCACCATGAATTGTAATGCTGCTGCCAGACTGCTTTGCTTGCACTGATGGGTACCCATCTTATCAGTCAGACCAGAATTCATTACAGGACTCCTAGCTTGCTTTCTGGGCACCTATGCACTTTGCACCTACTTGGATGCTCTCAACTTTTGTCTTCCTTGTTGCAGAACTTATAGCCTCACAGTACTTCTGCCTCTCCTTGAGGTGCAGACATAAAGCCAGGCAGCCTGTCATATTTGCCGTTCATAATCAATTAAGGGGACAGACATGTTTCTGTGCAGCACCATGTTACATCAATTTCACACCAGCTTTTTCCAGCGGCTTACATGGCAAGAAAGTGCACAACCAAATTACTTGAAGTCTGAAAGTCTAAGGGGAGTAGACCCTAATGAAGACAAGATGGAGTGGGCCACTGTCTATACTGAAAGTCCATTGCAACCAGTCCAGGATTAGTGGTGGATCAGATAAGGAATTGCACAGAAATCAGTCAGAGGTATGGTTACTCGTCAGTCTTTCTAAGTAGGACGGGTGTGTGGCCCATAGTAAGTGCAAGGGATATGTTTACTGGAAAGGGGTATCAGGGTCAGTGCTGTGGTGGGGTTGTTGGGGGAGTTAATTCTGGGGATTGGAGGCAGCATGCTGGAATAGGGAAAGTAATTGTGAAGGTGGTGCACTGCATCATGAATTGGAGACAATGGGCGTGGTAGGTTGTTTGTGGGGGTTGGTCATTGACTGTAATCACTACCTTGGTATCAGTGAGGGGCACAGTGCATAAGTATACTTGGAATAACTAAGCTGTATGCTTGGAGGTTGGGGCAAATTGAGAATATGAGCAGTTAAATGAAAGTTGGGTAGGCACATGGGAAAGATAAAATCTGATAAGTATGACAGGAGGGCAAGGCGAAAGAAGCATAAACATTGGATGATTCACTAGATTGAGAGGCGAAGCACCCCTTCAGCTGCCTTCCACCTCCATTGAATTTGCAAGTGTATATCAAAAAGAAAAAATAGCTGCCACTCGCACCTGGAGTAAGTTGAGAAAACGTCTTTAATTCCTATGAGGAAGCGGGCTCAGCACATGAGCAATGCAAGGCCTTTCGAAGGTGTTGGAATTAAACAGATACTCTCTCAGTCCAGGTTAAAGACATACAAACATACAAATAAGACTAGGCCACTTGGCCCTTCGAGCTTGCTCTGCATCTCAATAAGATCGTGGCTGCTCTGATTTTTTTTAACCTCAATTCTACATTCCTGCATATCTCCAGTTGTCTTTCAGCCCCAGATAACATCTGTAATAGCATAACCCTGCATGTGAACCTCATGCATTGACAAACCGTTTTGACTGAAAATCCTGGCTACAGGCATCCTTAACTGAATCATTCAACATTCTAAATTAATCCTACTAATGGCTGTGAAGCACAAGTAATGTCAGGCAAGTGTATGAGTTCACCTAAGTTCTAAAATTTGCAATCACCTTCCAAGATCCCATAGCATGCGTAAGGTGCATGAGCTATTCACTTCACGCCTGGACTATGAAATGTCCACACCATTATCCTTTTATCCTATATCACTGTCTAGGTGTGGTGCATACATTGAGGTGAGCAGTGGAGATAAGTTACTGGAGCTCACGAAGAGACACTCTGCATTAAACTCTCCAAAACTGACAGTGGGACTGAATTTTGCAAAAATTGGCAAAGTATGTTTACCGGTTTTGCATTCTCATTGAATTTTCATATTGTATAATTAAATGATTTTACAAGAAACTTTTTGTGGATGGATCTTTTTATTTTAAGTCTACTTTGAAAAAGCATATGATTGACCATACTGGAAACAGAATAAAATGATTACATTGTGACCCATAATGTAATGGAACTGGAGAAAGACAGACAGTGCAATGCTCCCATCTTGGTCATAACAATAATTTTCTCTTTCATCCAGATCTTTGTTCTGAAATGTTTACCAATGAACCAGGTCAGTCAATGGGAAGCACAGAGAAAGAGACCTGTGTTGAGGTAATGGATTCTTTGATTATCCCTGTAATTAGATTTAACTGTAACAACTCATTTCTCTGAGCTGTTACCGAGATCTGAGGCAGAAAGGAAATCTTAGTATACTTACTGATGCTTTGTACAAATGACTTAAGATATATTTATGCTATGTCAGTGCAAGCATAATGGGCTGATTGCCCTGCTTCTGGGCTGTAATGATCCTGTGATATTGAAGGCAATTGGTGGGTAGCTGTTTTACCTATTTGCAAATATGATGTAAAACATTCCCAATGGAGACTATTATTCTAAAGAAGCTCAAATATTTCAAATAGCCAAAGGAAAGTATCTGTACCAGAATCTATCTCCCCACACCCCTCCCCCTAATTTGCCTCCATATCTTCACCTTCTACTGTTTTTTTTTAATCACCAGCACCAAAAACTCTTCTAACAGTGTACTTCTGGGATGGAAAAACAAGGGTACAGAGGATTTGATGCAAAATAGCCAAAGAGTGTATAATACACTTGTCCTGTATTTGTGCCTGTCTATATAAAATTAAAATTGTGAAGGCTGTTGAGTGGTAGTGTTCCTACAACAGGTGGTCCAGTTTCAAACCCCACCTGCCCTAGTGGTGTGGAATAACATTTCTGAACAGGTTAATATAGGGAAAAAAAAAGTAAAAGTACGCTTGTTAGTTTCTCTCTGAACTGCTTTAAAAGTATTATTGAAGCTTATTGTGTCATTTAGTTTTTGTCAATTATAAGTAGATTGATTTTAAGCATTGTATAGCCCTTTAGTAGATCAAACCAATAACACTTTCAGTCACACATCGTAGTGTTTCATAAACTGGCAAAACTGTGAGTTCTTTACAAACCTTTGAGACCTTTATCAGTTACACCCATAACTGATTTATATGTCTGAATTGCAACTTGTAATTAATCATCGGAATTAGCTTTAAAAGGGTTTCATATTAAAACTGATCTAAGAGAATAGTGGCATTGGATATTTAGAAACTGTATTTTATCATACTTTGAATGCACAGCATTGTGTAATGCACTGCTCTGAAAGCTTTGACTGAACGTAATAATCCATTGTAGATCTGATCAAGCTTAAGCATTCTAAAATGCATAAATTAATATATAAGACATCGGTTAGAAGTCACATTGGACTAGTGATCGGTTATGATAAGATATAATGAGAACAAGGTGTAAAGGATGAAAGTTCAGGACCAATCTAGTGCCAACATTTCTTCAAATACCCTATTGTGCAGCTGTGGATGTAATTTTCTCACAAGTAGATTATTTAATTGTCAGGTGTAATTTACAGAGGAACAAGAAGGAATAAAAGAGAGAAACCAGGATCAGATGGACCCATTGTGAAATTTTAAACACACATGTTGCCCCCAATTTAGCAAGCCTCTTGGTATTGAGTCTAATGCAGGCAATGTTCTGTGAACAAAATAATTTCTCATTACTGCAGGTGCATCTTATGAAATCAAGTCATGCCACTGTTCTTGTTACTTAACTTCATTTAGGACAATTTAAGCTTCACGTTTATTTCTCTATATATTTTACAATACGTTGTTAATAGATAGTCATTTGGCTTAGTCTTTTTTAGAATTTGTTCTTTTGGTTATCCTTATACTTTTATTACTTTTGAACCTTTTAATAGCACAGTGGTTTAAGGGTATAAATTTTTGATTTTTAATTACCTGATACTTTTAGAAGACAATGTAGCTAGTTGATTAAATTCGTTTGTAACGTTTAAAAAGTGTATCAAGGATATAAATTTGGACCAGATGAAGCCTTAATATCATAATATGTGAGGTTGAATTTTATTTCATGGTGTTGTATGCTCAAAGTTTCAGTAGAATGAAAATATTGTGTATGTTGTGCCAACAATGAATGTACTGCTTTATGACCACTTCCACTGTGAGATTATCTGTTTTAGCCCATTTAACCCTAAAGAGAGTTGCATTTCAGTTTCAGGCTTTAGCTTTGCCATATTTGTTTAAAAGACTATTTTTTTTTCAGCACGCTAGCACTCTGGGAAATCAAGCCGTTTTATTGCTGGATGGAGTGGATCAGGCCCTACTTGATACAGGTATAAAAGAAAGATCAATCTAGCAGATATTGATGCACATTCTTAAATAGCATAAGTGATCACCAAACAATCATTATTAACACTGGTGAGGAGGAATGAGATTCCAGCCAGTTTGTCTTTTTTAACAATTAACTATACTAGGGTCTACTTCTGAACCATTTATTTAACAATTGAGCAAGATTAAGAACAAATCTGTCTGCTCAAAGCTGACATTTATGAGGAGCTTGGCCATCAGCAGCAGAAATGTATTTCACAATAATTTGCAATGTTGTATTCTGCTACATCCCTCCTTTTACCTTTACCATCAAACCTCATTTAATATGTCAAGTTTAGCACCCAGCTTCTTAAAAATGAGGTCCTAACTGGGTGGAAAATACAATACAGGGCTACATACTTACTAAACTTTAGATGAAATATTAAAAAGACAGAGCTAAGAAATCCCACAACAATGAGTCAGATCAAAATCCAACCATATCTGGTTGCAAATGCTGGTGGGCAATTAATCACCTAATTGGAAATTGAGGCACCACAGACATCCCAGTCATCAATGATGGCCCAGGAGCCCAGCATATGAATGAAAAAGTCCAGGTTTAAATTATTTTCAGTCATCTTCAGCCAAAAGTGCTGAGCAGATCATTATCACAGGAACGAATCTTCAGTAAATTCTGTTCATCTCACATGATATCAGGAAATGGCTGAATGCATTGGATACAACAAAAGTTATTGATGCTGACAAGATCTTGTAAATTGCTGCTGCAAAAATAACTGTGTCTTCAGCCACTCTGTTCCAGTGCAGCTACAGAACTGGCACCTACTTGGCAATGTGGAAAATTTTTTCAGTTTTGTCCTCTTGAAAGGCAGAACAAAGTCACCCCAGCCAATTACTGCTGCAGCAGTCTAATCTCAAACTTCAGCAAAGTTTTAGAAAATGCTAGCAAAGTGCTGTCAAGCTACACAAACTTAGCAACAGCTGTTCAGAAATGCACCATTTCAACTATGCCAGAGCCACACTACTCCACATCCAACATGCACAAAAGACATAAATTCCAAGGGTGAAATGAGCGAGATGTGCCTTTATTTCAGGTTGCATTTGATTGAAGCCATAGCCAAATTTGAGTAAAGAGAAATTAGATGTAGGGGGAGGAAACTCTCCTGTGACTGGATGCATAACTAGCTTCAAAGAAGATGGCTATGGTTTTGATGGGTCAATCATTTTGGTGCCATGAGTGTTCAAATGTTACTCCAGGCCATGTCCCAGTCCTAACGATCTTCAGCTGCTTCATCAATTAATATCTTCCATCATAAAATCAGAACTGGTGGCCTTCTTCATAGATGATTGCGCAATGTTCAGTAGAGTAGCCATAAAAATTCTGTAGTGACAACAGCAGGCCTGAGGCTAGGTATTCAAGGTGAATGATTCACCTCCTGATTTTCACAAAGCCTGTTCACCATTTAAAAGGCACAAATCAGAAATGTGATGGGATATTCTGCCTTTTGCCTAAATGAGTGGAACTCTAACAATAGTTGAGAAACTCTGTACCATCAAGAACAAATGAACATGCTGAATTGGCACTCTAACTACTGGCATAAAATTTGTCTGTATCCTCTGTATTGCTGATGCTGAGTGGCTACAGTGCATACCGTCTACAAGATATGTTTGTTAACTCTCAAAGGCTCCTTGAATAGTATGTCCCAAACTCAGAAGAGAGAAGCAGGCACATTGAACTTGTAATAAGAGATAACAAGGTGTGGAGCTGTTTGTAGTTCAGTTGATATTTTTATACTTTCTGAACCATGGATTTACTTTATTTGAAAACAATTGTCAAACCAGCAATGGGGTCAGTGATAAGAAGGTGTAGAGCTGGATGAACACAGCAGGCCAAGCAGCATCAGAGGAGCAGGAAAGCTTGACGTTTCAGGCCTAGACCCTTCAGAATGTGTGGTGTCAGTGTGGCGTTACAGCAACTCTGGCGGTACCACAAGCATACGCAAGCTCACTCACTTGATCATATGGAATAACCAGATCTAAGTTATTGTAAAGTATAATTCCACTACTGAAGTAAATACAGACCAGATTTAAAGAAGTCATTAATCTGTCATCCAACTACAATAAATCATGTAGGTACCAACACAGTGGGTTGAGTGGTGTCCTCCTGTGTTGTAAATCTCTACGGTTCTGCTGTAATGCACAGTACTGCACAGTTCTTGCACACACTACCTCCCCATAGACTGGAATGTCATGAGCCCTCACTTCAGTCTGCATCGATAAACAAATTGGAAATTTTAAACGCATACCACAGATTCTATTTGTTGCCTTTAATATTAGCCTGACATTCTGTGGGGAGACTATCGCTTCTCTTGTAATAACCTCTGCTTCCGTTTCAGTTGGCTGCTGATTCCTCTAAATTAGTGGTCAGTAAATTAGCTACAATGAGCATTGCAGTTGCTTCTTTCTCTTAGCTACATGCCTAAAGTCTAATTAAACACCTGGTTATTGCTGTGCCTATTTAGAATCTCTAGTCTGTAGAAATTTTGAATTCCCTGATACCACTTCTGGCAGCACAATGTTCTGTGAAATAAATAAAGGTCACTTGCTTTCTGGAGTAATTGATATTGACTAGACTGTAACAATGCACTTCCTCATGGAAATTAAACAGGCTTATTTATTAGGTTTATTTACCTAACAGGTTTATTTGCCTGAATTTGCAAGGACTGTTTTTGGGTTCCATATGAATGACACAGCAGTTTGAACCACTCCTTAGAAACGCTATAAATTCAAAGTAGTAAATTTTACTACTGCGCTATTAATGTGAACAACTGCAATGACGCATTAATGTTCCTTTAAATTTCAGATATTATTGTCTTTATTTACTCTTTTTCAGCATTTCATGGAATCAAACATTCTACAATAGAAGTAAATTTTGTAATCAGTAGTCACTAAAATTTTTGTTAACATTTTTAAAATTATACCATGACACACATTTTGCTGCAACATCATTTAACCTTATTAGATGCACAATTTAAACTGTAATTGCTTTATAAAATGAGAAAATAGTTGTTAATGGGATGAACCCACAAAACAATTCACTGCAATGTAATTAGTTTGACACAAATGCCTCAATAGAAAGGGAGAGAGAACAGTCAGTGAACCATGCAGTACTCTCCGTACCTTCCAATTACATCACAAAAACTTTAACTGTAAACGTTTCAATTTCTATCAACTTTGGACTCATATTTACTTTTTGATTCATGATAGCCTTAAGAAAAAGCGTAGAATTGTAATAATAATCGGAATGTTTGCAAATGGCTACAAAGAATTTTAGTGCATTTTTACTGTGAATGCCTGTTTTGCAAAAATGAATAAAAACTATTATTTACTACAATCAGTAAGATGGATGCAATTGATGGAATATTTATCTATAAATGCCTTTTGGTATTACAGAACTGAGATTTGATGTAAAAAGGCAGCAGTTGAAGCTTTTTGCCTTGCGTTATTCAGGACAGAATTGCAGAAATGCCAAATCTCTAAGGAAACACCAATTTATGCCAGATGAGAAGAGGGTGCAGATTGGTTGGTCAGTGGACTTTGGACTTTGGACTTTGGTTGAGGCATTGCCATTTGGAACGTATCAAACAATTAACAGCCAAGCTTTTGTTCAACTTAAATCCAGTAAATTGACTTTGATTGGTCAAGGCAGCCCCCAGGTCTTTATGGACTTCATCGTAAGGTCATAAAAACAGTGTCTAGTGAGATAGTTGATCTGTTGGTTTTAATTTTCCAAAATCCCCTGGATACACGTTTTCAAGTCGTTGGAGAGTAATGATTATATGCAACTACTGTATTTGAAAAGGAAAGGAGACAACAGACGAAACTACAGACTAGTTGACTTAACATCTGTGAATGGAAAAATATTAGAAACTATTACTAATGATATAGTAGCATGATTAGAGAAATTCAAGACAATCAGAGTCAACATGGTTTTGTGAAACTGAAAATCATATTTGAAGCTCTTGGAAGAAGTAACATACTATGAATAAAGGCAATTGAGAAAATGTACTGTACTGACTTCTGGAACTAAGGTACCACAACAAAGGTTATTCAGGAAAATAAAAGCTTTTTGTAACATTAGCATGGATAAATGATTGGCTGGCTAACTGGAAACTTGGTCTAGACATAAATGGATCATTTTCTGGTTGGCACGATGTAATGAGTGATATGCCACAAGGATCAGTGTTGGGGACTCAACATTTTACAGTCTATATAAATGACTTGGATGGGGGACTGAAGGTATGGTTGACACAAAAAGCTGTAGGAAAATTGATTTATAAAGAGGATGTATGGATATAGAGAGGTTATGAGTGGCAAAACGGAGTAATGCGAAGTTGCCTATTTATGACAGGAAGATTTAAAAATGCACATTATCTAAATGGTGAGAGGTTGCAGAGCTCTGAGGTGTGGAGGATCTGAGTTCCTCGTGCATGAATGGTAAAAGGTTAGTGTGCAGCTGCAGCAAGTAATTAGGAACCTTAATAGAATGTTACGTTTTATTGAGAAGGGAATTAAGTACAAAGTAGGGAGATTATGCTTCAGTTATACAGGGAACTGGTGAGACTGCATCTGCAGTACCATACCGTATTGGTCTCCTTGGGGAAGGATGCAGTTGAGTATTGATTGGAGAAGGTTTACTGGACTAATAACCTGGAATGGGTGGATTGTCTTATGAGGAAAGGCTGGACAGGCTATGCTTATGTCCATTCAAGTTGAGAAAAGTGAGAGGCAATTTGAAAAATATAAGATCTTGAGGTGCCTTAACAGGTTGGCTGTGTAGAGGATGATCCTTCTTGTAAAAGAATCTGGAACTAGGAGGTCACTTTTTTTTAAAAAAAAACAAGGGCCACCCGTTTATGGCAAAGGTAAGGAGAATTTCTGGCTGAGAGTCCTGAAAGTGTCCTTCAAAGGGCAGTGGATGTAGTGTCTTTGACACTTTTTAAGGCAGAGCCAGATAGATTTTTGATAGTAAAGAAATGAAAGCTTTTGAGGAGGAGCGCAGAGCATTCAGATTGTCCATGATCTTATCAATGGCAGAATGGCCTTGAGTTTGGGTAGCTTACTTTACTCTTGCTTGTAATCTACATGTAAGCGGCCACACTATGTGAACAACTAATAATCTTAAATTGGTTGTTAGTCTGATTTTTAGCTCAATTCAAATTGTTTGCTAAATTTGAGCACAGTATCACATCTAATGCTGGTCACTATATTCTGAGTTTTGCAAGCACAGGCTAGTTGAGTGTGGTTAGTAATCTGTCTGCAGTGAACAACCAAAGAATGATCCATCACTTGTTTGAAAATATAACCTACATCGGCACATTGCACTCCCACTGAAATTCATATACCACTTTAGTAATTTGTGTGGTAGGCAGACTAACAGCATCCTATTAGTAGTGAGCACAACTTGTGTTGCTGAGTGAAACGGCAAGCTTTATGCATTCCTGAAATTTTTGAGAAACCAATCCTGAGGTAGACTAGCCATTATTCATGACAGGAAATGGTGACCTTTGGCGCATTCATAATGTTATGAAATAGGTCATGAAATGGATAACTGAATTATTTACAAATGCATTGAACTTGAGCTCATCATGTGTTCTTTAAAAGAATGACATACAAGCCTAATGATGGCTGAAGTTGTAAATTCAGTGGCTGTCTAAAATCCCTAAAATCTCACTTCTGAGAGTAATTGTAGCATGTCACGCCTAAAGAGTATCAAAAAAAAATCAGGCAGCAACAATTCAAAAGGAGATGCAATTCACAAAAACTGCACTATGATCTTTGGGTTGTGTCCCAGACTGCAGATGTGTTGAGTTGAAATAAATTTATCTTGAATATTGAGGAAAGGGAGCTCATCTAACTGCTCCGTTTCAGGACAGGATAGAATGCATTAAGACGTGTATCTTTTTACTGACTCAAATTAAGTGAACTATTTAATGGTTTAGAGCATGGGTCCACTTTTTTTTTGTTTTGTTTTCATTCCATGTGTGACACAAGGTGGTAGACTGGGCACAGTGATAGCATACTTGCCTGAGTCAGATGTTGTGGGCTCAGAGCTCATGCCCAAAATTTGAGCAGGTAATCTAGGCTGACGCTTAAATGTATTACTAAGGGAGTGCTTCACTTTCGGTGGTGTCCTTTTTGGGTTAAAACATGAACCAAAGCTCCAGCTGCCTTTTGTGTAGATGTAAGTTGTCCATAATGCTACTCAAAGAAGAGCTAGGAGTTTTTCCCTATACCCCTCCCCCTTGTTAATATATACCTCTTAACCAACATCATTTTAAGGTGAGAGAAAGATTTTAAAAAAGACATGAAGGATAATTATTTTTTTAGTGGTTCGCGCATGGAATGGACTACCAGAGGAAGTGGTGGATGCGGGACAGTTAAAATCTTAAAAACTTTTAGATAAGCACATGAATAAGAGATGTTTGGAAGGATATGGGTCCAAGTGCAGGCAGGTGGGACCAGTTTAGTATGGGATTGTGGCCGACATGGACTGGTTGGACCAAAGGGTCTGTTTCTGTGCTGTATGATTCTATCACAAATCAATTTTCTGGTTACTTGTATTTTTTTTTTGGGATTTTGCTCTGCATTCATAAATTGGCTACTGTATTGCTTGTATTAAACATATTGACTGTTTTTCAGAAGTATATTGATTATAAAGAACACTGGTGTCCTGAGATCATGAAAGGCAAAATGTATATGTAATTCTTTCTTCATTGTTAATTCTCATTTTACCATTTATAAAGCAAAGCTCTCTCGATATTACAAATTATAAATATTGGGAGCATTAAGGGATGCAGATTAGATCCATTTTGGTTTTACTCCTTATAAAAAGCAAGGTGACAGCTAATGCTTCAGAAAGTGTTTATTCTTCACAATCAATGAACAGGTTGAAGCAGTTACTGGCAGGCTGAATAAAATCTCTACACTTTGCTTTGTTCTTCAAGATGCAATTGAATTTTAGTGGCAATACTCGGATGTAGCTTTCTTGCTGCATCACCTCCTGCTTTTTATCACCAAATCCGTTTTTAGTGTAGCTAATAGACTGCTTGAAGCGTAAAACTTCTTCAGATGTTTCGCATGATATATTTGGCAGCTCTTCAAAGCAATTATTTGTTAAATGGAAAAAAATGAGGATATCCTGAGAAAGGAGAAGTGCTATACTTATCAATGCATACTTGTTCTCTTTTTTTGTTTCTTTTAAAAAAAATTCAATGACGTATATCCACTGTGTAGTCTTTGCACACTAATTTTCTACCTCCTCAAAGAATTCCAGCTGATTAGTGAAGCATGGCCTTCTGCTTAAATCTCTGATAACTACTTCTCATGGACTTGGTGCTGTTCGGATAAATACTAGCAGCATTCCATGTAATGTTTGCCCCACAACAGATTTTTAGCTGAATGATGTATAATTTTGAGATTTATGTCTTTCTTCACATGTTAAGATAGCATTTCCAATATTGCAGTTCTGAAGTAAGGTTCCTATGTAATGCACCATTTTTTCTTTTTGCTATCTGTAATACAATACGTTTTTTAATCATTTCACCTGATTTTTAATTTTTATTTGTTTCTAATCCTAACTTTTGTTGCATTCTATTCAGTCTTGGTCTTTTGTATTGCTGTTTTTCTTCACAGATAATTTCATTTCACAAGTGAGATGTGATATGTTCACATTCAGTCTGCAGATATACTTCAATATATTCACCTGCTATATTTGCCTTGAATTTTCTAAATGTCTATTCTTAATGGTCTTTCAATCCCATTTTTAATGTCATTTTCATGTTTATAACTTTTCGCTTTTCTCATTTGCTTATTTATGCTTATTTACAAGCATGTTAACCAGCAGTCAGCGCTAACTTTTGGTGGTAACGTTTTTTTTTTTCTTGCGCGATCTGCTCCAATAGCTTAATTCCAAATATAGTCATGAAGAGATCACTCTTCTTGCATTGGGCCCTTCTACTGAAGAAAATAACCTGTTATCTATGAGGTCAATCACCTTCTGTGCACAAATTTCCATAACTGCTGATGGATGTCCGATGCATTTTATTGCACTGAGTCACTAAGACAGTTTAATCTCTCAAGAAAAACAACCTACTTTGCAGCATTATCTGGAGCTTGGTCACCCTGTGGATAAAACATTGCATTCATTACATCCTCTACCCTGTGAGCAAACCTCTGTGTTCACAGCAATGCCTTAGCACCAAATAAATGTGGTATGAAATAGATACCGACTTTTGTACATCAAGTATTGTTTTCTGGTGACTGCTGTATTTGCTTCCTTGACTTCTAGTGGCTACTTGCTTATCTGTTTTCCTGTCGACTTGATTACTTCAGCACTGTCCTAGCCAGCCTGATCTCCCACCACCCATAATCTTGAATTCATTCAAAATTCTACTATCTATATCCTAATCTCTCCATTTTGTCTCACGATTGTTGCTATGCTATAGGGTCTCCCTTTGCTGCAATTCCTCTTACACCTCAATTTTCAAACTCTTGGGAGGGAGCAGGTTCTATTCACTTACAGTGCGCAGAGAGTGTCAGACCAGTCCAAAAGACTGAGCCAGTTCAGTTTGTGGACTAGCTGTATTCTAAGACAAATGAAAGTATGATGGCACAGGGAAATAGGCAAGTGGTGGTTAGTCTTTTATCGGTGGTGGGGGAGGGGGGCGGGGTGGGGGCACGAGGCAGTGGTGTTGTGGTAATGCCACTGGACTAGTAATCCAGAACTCCAAATTAACGTTCTAGGGACGTGGATTAAAAAACATCTTGGTGAAGTCTGAATTCAGTTTAATAAGTCTGGAAACAAAAAATGCATCTGGTTCGCTAATGTCCTTCAAAGAAGAAAATCTGCCATCCTTGTGATTCCTGATCCCCAGCAATTGTTGACTCTTAACTGCCCTCTGGGCACTTAAGGAAGAGAAATAAATGCTGACATAGCCAGTGACACCCACATCCTATGAATTAAAAAATGTTGTTTGTTTAGCTTTCAAAATATATGGAATTTTTTTTGGTAATTGTAAGAGTTTGTTAGTACAACTATGGCTTGTTACCGTAAATAAATCTTATTGAGATTTCTTAATCGTACATTTAAAAAATAATGCATTTAATCAATATAATAAATGTGACCGATGATGTGCTTGACTACAGAATGTGATCCAGGGCAAATATGCCTGAAGGTGTAAGGTCATAAGGTGTAAAAGCAGAAGTAGGCCATTTGGCCCATCAACTTTGCTCCACCATTCAGTGAGATTTGTGGCTGATTGGAATGCACAAAGTCTTGGTCTTGGTTTCATATTCTTGATGAGCCCAATGTTTACACAGATTCATAGTTTATTTGTTTTGGTTAACTTTGTCAAGAACCACTTTGCTGATTGCAGCAAACCAACCTGGATTCTGGGTGCTGGCTGTTGAGAGCTGGAATCCAAGTAGACTTCCCTGTCAGAACTCTTCTTACTTCCTGGGTTCAGCAATTTCTCTTACCCTCCTTTTAAAGTCAGACACTAAATAACCATCAGAGATAATAGGTACTGCAGATGCTGGAGAATCCGAGATAACAAGGTGTGGAGCTGGATGAACACAGCAGGCCAAGCAGCATCATTCCTGCTCCTATGATGCTG
>JAHRHZ010000012.1:29867380-29892109 GCA_024137785.1 Ginglymostoma cirratum | reverse complement strand
TTCCTGCTCCTATGATGCTGCTTGGCCTGCTGTGTTCATCCAGCTCCACACCTTGTTATCACTAAATAACCATCAGTGTTTTCACTTTTAAAACTAACTCTAGTCCCCTCTGATCAGGTTTTAATTCCAGATCTTAATTTTGTTCCATGTCTGCGTGTGTTTTTTAATGTCAAGTCTGTGAAGAATGTTTTCTTTTCAGCCAAATGTCCAAATTATTATTCATAGCAACTGATTTCACTGTCTATTTTAAATTCAGGATCACTTTTCTTGAAATTTATTTCCATGATTTATTTCCTCAGAGCTCTTTTCCAGGGAGTACAGGTTTAGCAGATGGTATTCACTTAAAGCTCTTTTCCAGTAGATACAGGTTTAGCATTGACTCATTTTGCTTAGGCAGTTCCTCTTTTTCAAAATAAAATCCTCCATATCTGTTTTACGAACTTAGTTAAGGTTATTTCAGTGATCAGTCTAAAATACTCCTTTACAGGTAGGTGATGCGTTCTGTAAACTTTCTTTGAACTGAATGGGAAGATGAAAACTTCATTTCATTAACAAACTTTTTTTCTTCACGTTGAAGTTCTGTGACACTAGCATCAGGTACAATTGTGCCATCCTCCCTCAAAATATTAATTCCTTTTGTTTCAACATTACCTTTTAGTATTGCTGTCTACTTTGCCATACATTGCTCATGTTTTCTCTGTCTTTAATTCATTTACTGTATCTCCACTTTTGGACAAATCTTTAAGCAACATTATTGTAAAAAGATCCTTTTAATTTGAACATAAGAAATAGGATCAGGAGTAGGCCAGCTGGTACATCGAGCCTGCTCCACCAGTCAATAAGATCATGGCTTATCTTTTCATCGACTCAGCTCTACTTTACCCGCCAGCACACCATAACCTTTAATTCCTTTACTGTTCAAAAATTTATCTTTGCCTTAAAGACATTCAATGAGAGAGCCTCAACTGCTTCACTGGGCAGGGAATTCCACAGATTTACAACCCTTTGTGTGAGGAAATTCCTCCTCAACTCTGTGCTAAATGTATTCCCCCTTATGTATGCCCCCAGTTCTAGTTTCACCTGCTAGTGGAAACAACCTCCCTGCTTCTATGTTATCTATTCCCTTCATAATTTTATATCTTTCTTTAAGATTTCCCCTCATTCTTTTCAATTCCAATGAGTGTAGTCCCAGTTTACCACATCTGTCTTCCTAAGCTAACCCCCTCAACTCTGGAATCAACCTAGTGAACTTCCCCTGCACCCCCTCCAGTCCCAGTACCTTCTTTCTCAAGGAAGAAGACTTAAACTCTGTACAATACTCCACGTGTGGCCTCACCAGCACCCTATACAGCTACAGCATAACCTCCCTGGTTTTAAACTCCATCCCTTTAGCAATGAAGGAAAATATACTTTAACACAATAGTTGCATTCCTGTGTGACATCGTGTTATAGAAAATTGTGCTATAGAAATAACGGGGCAAATGGGAAGAGCAGGTTAGGGGCAGACCACCAAAAAAAAATCACTCAAAATCACACAAGCCTAATACAAAGGATAGCACCATTCAAATAAATGTTTAATTCCGATCTAATAATGAAATAAAAGTAAATTTAACACCTTTGCTTGAAAAAAAATGACAAGATGACTTGATGGGGGAGGTTGTTTTGAGGTTGCTGTGTTGTTACTGCAGGGGCTGAGGGTCATCATCATCATCATCATCATCACCTTCAGGTGCAGTTGCAGGGTTAGGATGAAAAATAGTTAATCCAGAAGTGGATGGCTGTGATTCATTTGTCTTCTGATTATTTCTTCGGGGCTGGCTTAAGAACAACTTCCAGTTTTTGCTGCTTTGCCATTTTTCTTCTTTCCTAAAGAAACTGTTCATAGGGTGCCAAATAAGATCTTATTCCATGAAATGCTACCCTGCTGCGTTCTGCATTGTAATCATTGTCCTCCTAAGAGGTGAAACTGCTTCTCAATTTCTCTCAGAACAGAAGACAAAACAGAAGTGGAAAGCTGTCGTGGTTCTACATCCTGAACTTTATCTTGTTCGTCTCCAGGTTCCACGTCCCACTCAGTGACAAGTTGTTATAGATCAGCTGTAGAGAGGTCTTCACAGTGGGACTCGAGCAGCTCTTCAACATCCTTACTCTCCACTTCTTCAAATCCAACTTGCTTTGCAAGATCAACACAACGATCATGTGATGCTGGCGCAGAGACCCTTTCGGCACTAACATTACACATGCTCAGGACAAAGTCTGCAAAGCAATCATGTGAGGTTGATGTGTACTGCTCTGTGCACTGATGGAATCACGTTATAGCTAACACAAGTTCTTGTTTTAGAAATAGTGTTCCCTATTCGTCAGTCGTGGTTATAGCCAATTCGTGTTGCTGGAACATGCATTATAGCAGAACTGACTGTATTCCATTTGCCGCCTTAATTACCTACTGCACCTGCAAACCAACTTTGTGATTCTTGCACAAGGACACCCAGCTCCCTCTGCACAGCAGCAATTTTTCACTATCTAAATAATAGTTCATTTTGCTGTTATTCCTACCAAAATGGATAACTTCACATTTACCAACATTGTACTTCATCCGTCAGACCCTTGGCCACTCACAACTTATCTATAGCCCTCTAAAGACTTTCAGTGTTCTCTGCACACTTTCCTCTACCACTCATCTCAGTGTCATCTGCAAACTTTGACACACTTCGCTAGGTTCCCAACTCTGAGTCATCTATGTAAATTGTAAACAATTATGGTCCCAACTCTGACCCCTGACGAATATCACTAGCCACTGATCGTCAACCAAAAAAACACCCATTTATCCTCATTCTTTGCTTTCTGTTAGTTAATCAATCTTCTATCCATGCTAATACATTACCTGTAATGCCATGCACCTCTATCTTATGCAGTAGCCTTTTGTGCGGCACCTTGTTGAATGCCTTCTGGAAATGCAAATATAGCACATCCACTGGTTCCCTGTTGTCCGCTGTACTCATAATGTCCTCAGAGTTCCAGTAAATAAGGTAAACATTACTTGCTTTTCATGAACCCATGCTACATCTGCCTGATGGGACAATTTCTATCCAGATGTATCACTGTTTCTTCCCTTTATAGATTCAAGCATTTTTCCCCAATACAGAAGTTGAGCTAATGAACGTATAGTTACCTCCTTTTTTTTTTTAAACAGTGGCATCCATTTGCTCAGTTCTCTTTGTATAACTTCAATTTCGACTCTTTTTTTTTAACCAAAGCCATTGGAGATGACAATGCTTCCTCTCTAGCCAAATAATTTCCTCATAAAAACAAAATTGGCACCATCAGAAGACAAAATAGGAACTGTGTCCATAATTACAGGACGATTAATTAAACCACATTTTAAATGAAATCTGTGCAAAGGAATAGGTAAACTTTAATATCTGTACCCTGCATCAGTACATTTCGTTTCATTTCACAACTTTTCTGGAGGGGAATTCCAATCACCTTGCCGACAGCTGTGAGTGTGCTGATGTGATATCTTTAAGAGTAATCATTGGTTCTCTACCTTACTGGATAAGAATGAGGACACTTCACCTTTAAACAGCAAGCTTCCATAAATTTTTGCATCTTGTCTCACCTTGGTAGTGAGTACCTACAATCGTTGTGCTAGCTCACTGAGACAGTAACTTCTGGAAGAACATCCTGAAATCTTACAAATTTTAGTGTCTTGCTTTTTTCAGCCTTCATATGTCATTTTTTCAACAAATATAACATGTTACTTCCCTTGAATCAACTATAACCTCTGACAGCATCTCTTGAGGACGTCTGTTTCTTCCCCTAGGCAATTTACCCCAGTTTTTGATTTCTCTCTCTCTTGTTTCTGTGAGAATTCCTAGACAATGCCCTGTTACTAGCATTCTTGTGAAACAACTCGGTCATCTACAATTACTGCAGCGTCTCATCTTAGAAACTTTGTCTTCCAGGTGGAGCCATACTACTGTCTTCAAGCTATCAACAGGAAAATTAGGGTAGATAAAGATAAACCATTTCCACTGGTTGGGCCTTCTAGAACTAAGGGGCATAGTCAGAAAATTAGGGCCAGTCTGGTCAGTAAAGATGTTAGGAAACACTTCTACACACATGGGTGCTAGATGTTTGGAACACTTTTACACAAATGACAGTGGATGCTGGATCAGTTGTAAATTTGAAATCTGAGTTAGTTCATTTTTGTGATGATGTGGAGGTGTCGGTGTTGGACTGGGGTGGATAAGGTCAGAAATGACACGAAACCAGGCTATAGTCCAACAAGTTTATTCGAACACAAGCTTTCGGAGTCTCACTTCATCTTCAGGTGTTGGTGAGAGGTAATATCAGACACAGAATTTATAAGTGAAAGATCAAAGGGTGATACCATTGATGAGGAAGTATTAAACAAACCTAAGGTGCTGTTAAATCTTTAATCAGTTAGAAGGTTTTAGTTGATTAATATGTAAAGCAAAGGTATTAAGGAATATGGGCCAAAGGCAGGTACATGGAGTTAGGCTACAAATCAACCATGATCTAATTGAATTGTGAACAGGCTAGAGGGGCTGAATGGCCTACACCTTCTTAAGTTCTTATCTTTTGACTAGAGAGACACTATTTTTAATTTTTTTCCACGTGTATCACCTCTCTCAAATTTTTAAAGTCATTTTCAACTTTCATAGATTAATTGTATTGATCAATGTCATCTCCTTTTCTCATACTGACTTTGTTTCTTCCCAAAATTTCTATACTCAGTCTGTAAATTTCTGGTACTAACATATAAACATTTAGGAGAGCAGCTTTCATTGGACTGGTCATTTAAAAGAGAGAGGTTCTTTTACAAAGTCTTTCGCATGAACTCGCAGCAACAATATAGTTCAATTTTCTCAAGATGTTGAAGTGTTGTGGCATTTTTCAAATTTCAAAAAAAAGACATTTCAACACCTTCCTCACTAAATTCAGTTGCTAAGTGAATATTCCTAACCAAATCCAGCCAAGTGCTAAAACAGTTATCCACCAGATTTCCTGCTATTCCTTGTTTGCACATTCAAAGCTTTCCTCTGGTGATTTCAATTTTCTTGCTTCCTTTTTTCTCCAGAATTGAAGGTCTTTTCCTTTCTACCTTTTTATTTTTTACTTTCTCTTTGAATTTGTAATTCATGCTTCCACGTTTCGCTTTCTTTTACCTTCTCTTTCAATGTCGAAAGTTTTCATTTCTGACTCCAAATCAAGTTGTTTCATTTGTCATAGCACACAACCAAGTCAGCCAGAATGCAATCAGCATCACCCTTTCCTCCAAAAGGATGAGCCAATTATCAACAGTATTCACCATTTTAGCCTCTATTTTTCAAACTGACTTCTTCTAATTTTTTCTGCCTCAGCCTACAAATTTAACATTAGTTAACTACTGCAAGGCACTAACAGACATGTTATCTTTCCCAGCAATTCCCAGGTATTCATAGTAGCCATTTTGACTTTTCATGGACTCCACTATTCTACATTTATAGCCTTTAAAATCAAATTCCACTGAAGCTTGTTACATTAACCGTGGACACTAGTAACTTTTTAAAAAGGAGATAAATTTCTTCATGAATAATGTAAATAACTGAAGGACAAGATCTCATGTTTTAAGCCTCCTACTGTAACAGGCAAACTAAGATGAACCTACACTAAATGTTTAATTGATCGGCAACCAGTACACCAAACTTTAACAAAAAGATATTTTCGCTTTAAGTAACACATAAACTTTAGAAAGTTTTTTTGTATTAAATTCACAGCATACCTTGGGCAAGCGTGTAGCTCTAAGGATTAAGTTTCAAGTTCATCTCAGTTTATCATCAAGCTCCTTTCTTCCATGTCCTTCCAAAATTGTTCTATAAAGCCTTCTTGAATATTCTTCAACTGACTTCCATCGGTAAGGTCTCCTTATTCCTTAAATCTCCTAGAGTCTTTTTTTTTGAAATGGAGAACCAATCCTCATCACTGTGCTTGCTTGCCTATTAGTAGAAAAAGTCTTTCCTGTGCTCTTCATAGCAGCTGCTGTTTCTCTGTGTCTCCGCATCCTGTATATGCAAGAATGTGAAGAATTTCAAATTATGTACATAGGTTTGACCATTGGACTGGTTCTCTTGTAGAAGAGAAGATTTAGAGGGGATTTGACAGAGTTATTTAAAATCACGACCAGACTACTTGGAGTAAATCAGGAAGAAAAAAATAGTTCCCCTGGTGGAAGATTCAAGAAAAAGAGAACAGAGATTAGGGTAATTGTCAAAAGAAGCAATGGCAATAGGAGTATAAACAATTTCCAGTAATGACGACTGATTAAGATTGAAATAGGTTTAATTAAAGTGTTTGAAGTATTTGGATTATTATCTGAAATAGGAGAATGTGCAGGACTATGGAGAGAGATGTAAAATGGCCCTAGGTAAATTGTACTTCTTGGGAGTTGTAATGCAAAATGTGGCATCTATACACCTACGTTTTTACTGTTACTTATTTTAGGTTTGCTTTTCCAGTTTTTTGAGTTAGTTACTGGGCTTAGGTGGTTTGTGTGTCTGAAGTTAATTATTAACTTGTAAGTTCTTGTTGTAGGTTCCCTTGCAAATATTTCTATAGTCAGTAATTTCTTTTAAAAGCAATTTTTGAGGTCTGGCTTTAGAGTAAATGGTTGTTTGTCACCAATGAACTTTTTAGATTGTGAACCAGCTAGGTAAATATTGGGACCTCAAGCTTTGTTGGAGTCTTCTGGAACTCTCACTTCTTTAATTTTAAAGGAAACACCCATAGCTTAGAGAGGGAAAATGTTGTGTTTCGGTTATTATTTTGAGTGGAGCCGTCTTGTGAAGAAGTCCTTGGAATGGGATGGCTGTCTAGACCCATGCTCCTGTGAAGGAAAGTTTTATACAATAAACTAGGTTACCTTAGAATGAAGAATTAGTGTTGGTTCCAGGCCAGGGATAAAACCCTGAAGAGGTTATTTAAAGCTTTGAGTACATTGAAGCTCAGGCGATTGATGGCTCCAGGAAGAAACTATCTGTAGTTCAGTCTAAGTGTTGAAGTCATGACTGACTTAAACCTACAGAGGTGTTAGATACAGGGACTCTAGTGTGAGTACTTTGAATGGTGAGCAAGTGTGGTTACTGGATGAGGTGAATGCCTACTAGCGACAGCTTCATAGCCGACTGTGGGAAGAAATGATCTAGCCTACTGGCACTCTGAAAACAGGCACCTGCTCAGCCCCAAGCAGGAGAGGACCCTGTAATATCAGCGATCAGGCAGTTGGTCAAATTACAGAAAAATGCACGAGGCAGGTATGGGACGTGATGGTCCTGATTACCTAGAAGCTGCAGCAAATCCTGTGCTGTCTGTCTGCCTCCATGGGCAGGCTGGCAGCTGCCATGGAGAGCCATGCTCAGGGTCTGTTGGTCATAAGCACCACACCTATCTTCACATACATACACCCTCCTACACACACACACCCACATGTCACACACCAAACGCACAAAACATCTCACACATGTACACACACAAAACATCCCAAATACACACACAGCATACCCCATGCACCCCACACAACAAAGATGCGCGAACACACAGATACACACACGGACACACACAGTACACATCATGCCACACCACACCATACAGCCACTATACACCCATCTTGAATACATGGGAACTTCCCCAAATGTCCTTCCAATTACACTGCTGGCAACTATTTTAGAAGAACTTGGAAAGACTCTCTTCTGACCAGATTGCTGCCTTATGAACACAACATGGTGCCAGAAATGAAGTTTCTATTGAGTATGGAAGAAATGTATAAAAGCGCAGCTATTCAGAGAGCCAGACTAGAATGTTCAGAGCTTTGAAAGCTGCTACAAAGAACTGAAATAAACAAAGAAAAGGACAATAAAGGCTGTAGTGATTGTAACAAAGTCAGGAGTCTGGACATCTTAGAATATCAGTTCCCTGAGTGGGGCTGTTAATCTGGTCCATTCAGGGAGCCCTGGCTTGCAGAAAAAATAGGGAGTGTCAGAGACGTTGCCACTCTGACAGCTGACTCTGAGGAGGCAGTGCTAAAGTCAAGGACTGCTCATGTGTGAGTAAAGGGTGACTTGATGATGGAATACTGGCCTCTGTGGAGTTATTTCAAAGACCACCACTGCAACCCTGAGCAAGGAAAGGTGGCTGCAGCTTTTGTGTTACCAGCTTCAGTTGAAAGTGAAAGGGAATATGAAGAAAAACTAAGTTGTTCCACACACAATGCTAAAATTACAAAAGAGCAACTTTCACTGCACTCGTACCACTACTGGGAAAAGACTGTTTCAAAGTGTATTCCACCCTGAATGTGTCAAAAGAACAGAAAAAAAATTGCAACAAATTAAAAATCCCTGCAGACATCCTTTGAAACCCAATTGAATATAAACTTATGACACATTGTGGATGAAATATTACAGGGGTCTGATTGATGTGGTCTATTGTGAGATGTGTGACAGAATTGGATGAAAAGTGCAGTGAAGCCCATCTTGCTGTTGAGACTATCTCACTCCATCTTTTACCTTCTTCACAATGCCCATGGTGAGATTCCCATCAGGCAGCAGCAAGATGTCAATTGATGATCAATATTCATTGCTAGATGCCTTGTTAACAGCACAACTCATTTCGTTGATACTCAGACTCCCTTGTTACCAAATTGGTCAAACAAGCCAGATATTGGAAATTTTTGACAAGGAAACTAGTGTTTCAGCGGCAGGAGTCCGGGAGGAAGCGTGAGGGCATCGTGGGAAGGTAAGCTTTTCGAATATAAAAGTCTTGCCTCGCGTGACAGCGGCCTTTCAGTTGTTTCAGCAGCGGGAGTCCGGGAGAAAGCAGCAGCAGCAGCGGGAGCAGTGAAAGTGAGGACCGGGGGGCTGCCGGGAAGGTAAGTAAATCGTTTAAAAACTTACCTCGTGAATAGGCGGAGCGCACGCTGAGCAGGAGTGGACACAGGGCGGCTGAGTAAGTGAGGTAATATATTTGGGCGGTTGCTTTACCCGAAACACTACTTAGGTAGTGTCTCCCACCCATCCTCCTCTTCTAACCAAAACAAAAAGGTTCTGAGCGTCGATTTGGCAAGGTTACTAGTTTTCCTTTTTTTTTCAATAGTCTGTTTGGGAATTCAGAACAGTGGGAATGGATGTTAGGGCAGTTGCATGCTCCTCCTGTAGGATGTGGGAGGTAAGGGTCACCACTAGTGTCCCCACTGACTTCATCTGCGGGAAGTGCACCCAACTCCAGCTCCTCAAAAACCACGTTAGGGAACTGGAGCTGGATGAACTTTGGATCATTCGGGAGGCTGAGGGAGTAATTGAGAGGAGTTACAGGGAGGTAGGCACACCTCAGGTACATGAAAAAGGTAGATGGGTTACAGTCAGGGGATGGAAAGGGAACAGGCAGACAGTGCAGGGATCCCCTGTGGCCGTTCCCCTTAATAACAAGTATACCGTTTTGGAGACTGTTGGGGGGGACGACTTACCAGGGGTAAGCCATGGGGTACAGGTCTCTGGCGCAGAGTCTGTCCCTGTTGATCAGAAGGGAAGAGGGGAGAGAAGGAGAGCATTAGTCATCGGGGACCCCATAGTTAGGGGGACAGATAGCAGATTCTGTGGGAATGGGAGACACTTGTGGTTGGTGTGTTGCCTCCCAGGTGCCAGAGTCCGTGATGTCTCGGATTGTGTTTTCGGGATCCTTGAGGGGGAGCAGCCCCAATTTGTGGTCCACGTAGACACCAACGACATGGGTAGGAAAAAGGATGGAGATGTAAGTCAGAAATTCAAGGAGCTAGGGTGGAAGCTTAGAGCTAGAACAAACAGAGTTGTTATCTCTGGTTTGTTACCCATGCCACGTGCTAGCGAGGCGAGGAATAGGGAGAGAGAGCAGTTGAACATGTGGCTACAGGGATGGTGCAGGAGGGAGGGATTCAGATACCTGGATAATTGGGGCTGATTCTGGGGTAGGTGGGGCCTCTACAAACGGGATGGTCTACACCTGAACCAGAGGGGTACCAATACCCTGGGGGGGGAAATTTGCTAATGCTCTTTGGGGGGGGTTTAAACTAATTCAGCAGGGGGATGGGAACCTGAATTGTAGCTCCAGTGTACAGGAGGTTGAGAGCAGTGAGGTCATGAACAAGGTTTCAAGGTCGCAGGAGTGTACCGGCAGGCAGGAAGGTGGTTTGAAGTGTGTCTACTTCAACGCCGGGAGCATCCGGAATAAGGTGGGTGAACTTGCAGCATGGGTTGGTACCTGGGACTTCGATGTTACCCTTGTTACCAAATTGGTCAAACAAGCCAGATATTGGAAATGTTTGACAAGGAAACTAGTGTTTCAGCAGCAGGAGTCTGGGAGGAAGCGTGAGGGCATCGTGGGAAGGTAAACTTTTCGAATATAAAAGTCTTACCTCGCGTGACAGCGGCCTTTCAGTTGTTTCAGCAGCGGGAGTCCGGGAGAAAGCAGCAGCAGCAGCGGGAGCCATTTCAGAGACATGGATAGAGCAGGGACAGGAATGGTTGTTGCAGGTTCTGGGGTTTAGATGTTTCAGTAAAATCAGGGAAGGTGGTAAAAGAGGGGGAGGTGTGGCATTGTTACTCAAGGACAGTATTACGGTGGCACAAAGGACGTTTGATGAGGATTCGTCTACTGAGGTAGTACGGGCTGAGGTTAGAAACAGAAAAGGAGAGGTCACCCTGTTGGGAGTTTTCCATAGGCCTCCAAAAAGTTCCAGAGATGTAGAGGAAAGGATTGTAAAGATGATTCTGGATAGGAACGAAAGTAACAGGGTAGTTATGGGGGACTTTAACTTTCCAAATATTGACTGGAAACGCTGTAGTTCAAGTACTTTTAGATGGGTCAGTTTTTGTCCAATGTGTGCAGGAGGGTTTCCTGACACAGCATGTAGATAGGCCAACAAGAGGCGAGGCCACATTGGATTTAGTACTGGGTAATGAACCAGGCCAGGAGTTAGATTTGGAGGTAGGTGAGCACTTTGGTGATAGTGACCACAATTCGGTTGTGTTTACTTTAGTGATGGAAAGGGATAGGTATATACCGCCGGGCAAAAGTTATAGCTGGGGGAAAGGCAATTATGAGGTGATTAGGCAAGATTTAGGATGCATAGGATGGGGAAGGAAACTGCCGGGGCTGGGCACAATTGAAATGTGGAGCTTGTTCAAGGAACAGCTACTGCGTGTCCTTGATAAGTATGTACCTGTCAGGCAGGGAGGAAGTGGTCGAGCGAGGGAACCGTGGTTTACTGACGAAGTTGAATCTCTTGTCAAGAGGAAGAAGGAGGCTTATGTAAAGATGAGGCATGAAGGCTCAGTTAGGGCGCTTGAGAGTTACTAGTTACAGGAAGGACCTAAAGAGAGAGCTAAGAAGAGCCAGGAAGGGACATGAGAAGTCTTTGGCAGGTAGGATCAAGGAAAACCCTAAAGCTTTCTATAGGTATGTCAGGAATAAAAGAATGACTAGAGTAAGATTAGGGCCAGTCAAGGGCAGCAGTGGGAAGTTGTGCGTGGAGTCCGAAGAGATAGGAGAGGCGCTAAATGAATATTTTTCATCAGTATTCACACAGGAAAAAGACAGGGTTGTCAAGGAGAATACTAAGATACAGGCTATTAGACTAGACGGGATTGAGGTTCATAAGGAGGAGGTGTTAGCAATTCTGGAAAGTGTGAAAATAGATACGTCCCCTGGGCCGGATGGGACTTATCCTAGGATTCTCTGGGAAGCTAGGGAGGAGATTGCAGAGCCTTTGGCTTTGATCTCTATGTCATCATTCTCCACAGGAATAATGCCAGAAGACTGGAGGATAGCAAATGTTGTCCCCTTGTTCAAGAAGTGGGGTAGAGACAACCCTGGTAATTCCAGACCAGTGAGCCTTACTTCGGTTGTGGGTAGAGTGTTGGAAAGGATTATAGGACATCAGATTTATAATCGTCTAGAAAGGAATAATTTGATTAGGGATAGCCAACATGGTTTTGTGAGGGGTAGGTCGTGCCTCACAAACCTTATTATGGTGTTCTTTGAGAAGGTGACCAAACAGGTAGATGAGAGTAAAGTGGTTGATGTGGTGTATTTGGATTTCAGTAAAGCGTTTGATAAGGTTCCCCACAGTAGGCTATTGCAGAAAATACAGAGGCATGGGATTGAGGGTGATTTAGCAGTTTGGGTCAGAAATTGGCTAGCTGTAAGAAGACAGAGGGTGGTGGTTGATGGGAAATGTTCATCCTGGGGTTCAGTTACTAGTGGTGTACCGCAAGGATCTGTTTTGGGGCCACTGCTGTTTGTCATTTTTATAAATGACCTGGATGAGGGCATAGAAGGATGGGTTAGTAAATTTGTGGATGACACTAAAGTCGGTGGAGTTGTGGATAGTCTGGAAGGATGTTGCCGGTTACAGAGGGACATAGATAAGCTGCAGAGCTGGGCTGAGAGGTGGCAAATGGAGTTTAATGTGGAAAAGTGTGAGGTGATTCACTTTGGAAGGAGTAACATGAATACAGAGTACTGGGCTAATGGTAAGATTCTTGGTAGTGTGGACGAGCAAAGAGATCTCGGTGTCTATGTGCATAGATCCCTGAAAGTTGCCACCCAGGTTGATAGGGCTGTTAAGAAGGCATACGGTGTATTAGGTTTTATTGGTAGAGGGATTGAGTTTCGGAGCCATGAGGTTATGTTGCAGCTGTACAAAACTCTGGTGCGGCCGCACTTGGAGTATTGCGTGCAGTTCTGGTCGCTGCATTATAGGAAGGATGTGGAAGCATTGGAAAGGGTGCAGAGGAGATTTACCAGGATGTTGCCTGGTATGGAGGGAACGTCTTATGAGGAAAGGCTGAGGGACTTGAGGCTGTTTTCGTTAGAGAGAAGAAGGTTAAGAGGTGACTTAGTAAGAGACATACAAGATGATCAGAGGATTAGATAGGGTGGACAGTGAGAGCCTTTTTCCTCGGATGGTGATGGCTAGCATGAAGGGACATAGCTTTAAATTGAGGGGTGATCGATATAGGACAGATGTCAGAGGTAGGTTCTTTACTCAGAGTAGTAAGGGCGTGGAATGCCCTGCCTGCAACAGTAGTAGACTTGCCAACTTTAAGGGCATTTAAATGGTCATTGAATAAACATATGGATGATAATGGAATAGTGTAGGTTAGATGGGCTTCAGATTGGTTTCACAGGTCGGCGCAACATCGAGGGCCGAAGGTCCTGTACTGCGCTGTAATGTTCTATGTTCTAGTGTGCCTGGCGAAATCAGCTTGCTGCTTGTTCAGACCGATTCTCCATGTTGGAATCGGGGCAACAGTATCTTGGGGCACGATCCATGGGCAGCACACAAATGTACTCTTCCTCCATGGACATTGGCATTTGGAAGCAGCTAAGCCATTGTGACCATCCTTGCTCATTCTTTTATATTCACTCATCAGATGTATGCGTCGCTGGCTGGGCCAGCATTTAATACCCACCACTAATTGCCCTTCAGAAGTTGGTGATCTGCCTTCTTGAACCGCTGAAGTCCATGTGCTATGGGTAGACCTACAATGCCATTTGGGAGCGAATTTTGTTCCCGTGGCACTGAAGGAACGGCAACTTACTCCCATGTCAGGATGGTGAGTGGCTTGGAGGGGAGCTTGCAGGTAGTGGTGTTCCCATATATCTGCTGCCCTTGTCCTAGATGGTAGTGGTTATAGGTTTGGAAGGTGCTGTCTAAGGATCTTTCAATGTCTGCAGTGTGTTGTGTAATTGGTACACACTGCTGATAATGAGCTTAGATGGTAGAGAGAGTGGATGTGGTGCCAGTCAAGTGGGCTGCTTTGTTCTGGTAGGTTTCAAGCTTGTTTAGTGTTTTTGCAGCTGGACTCATCCAGGCAAATTGGGAGTATTCCATCACACTCCTGACTTGTGCCTTGCAGATGTTGAACAGACTCTGGGGAGTCAGCAGGTGAGTTCCTTGCTGCAGTATTCCTAGCCTATGACCTGGTCCTGTAGCCACTTGTTTATATGGCCAGTCCAACTCAGTTTTTGGTCAAAGATAACCCCAAAATGTTAATAATGAAGGATTCCGTGATGGTAATACCATTAAATTTCAAAAGCTGGTGGTTAGATCATCTCCAAAAGGGAGACAGTTATTGCCTGGCATTTATGTGGCATGAATGTTACTTTGCACTTGTCAGCGCAGGTCTGGATATTGGCCAGGTCATGCTATATTTGTACATGATTACGTTTCAATGCAAACACACTTGGTCACTGCTTTGTTACATTAGAAGTGAAATGAAACTAATGAAATAACTAATTTGGAAAACACAGTATAATACTGAAGATGCTTGGGAATCTGAAAAATAAATCAGAAAACATTGGTTGTATTTGGCAGACCAGACAGCTTCTAAGAGCAGAACAGATCAATGGTCTTTCATCAGATCTGATGTGGTAACTGACAAATTTCTGTTCTGTTACAGCCTTGCAAGCATTGATGGAGATTGATTAATATTTACAACACTGACAGCATCTGAACTTTTTCATTTGCTGAAGGGTTTTGCCCAATCCTCTAAGCTTTTGGAAAAAGTGCTATAAGTGTCGATTAATCTGTGCAGCATTGTGTTGCTATGCAAAACTCTGTCATACAAAGGTCTTTTGTCTTCACCCCCCTGTATAATGTGTAAATATTTTTGTCCTTGCATAATCTTCAAGACAGTCTAATAGTCTGCTGGAATTAGCAAGTTAAATTAACTGAAATATATTGGATTGTTCTGTGTGTACAATGTAGAACAAAACTGCTAACTAATGAATAATTTCAGCTTGATACAGAATTACCACTGTATGCCACAGTGGGTTGAAAAATAATTGAACTGAAGTAAGGAATGTTAACAAGCTCAAATGTCATAGCCTTGAAAAGCTGACATTTGAGTCAATCTGCACATTCACTGTCCATCTTTACTCAACTTTTGCAAGTTTCACATGAAGCTTTTATTTCTCTTGTTTCAAAAAATGAACTTGCAAGTTTAACAAATGATGGACAAATTATTCTGTGATTGCTAATGTGTGACCATGATTAGACACGCAAAATCTGTATAAAAATCATGTTGGGGGAAGGGGAATGAGTTCTTGCTGAATACTAATTGCCTGCAAGTTGTTTAGAAGATTGTAAGAATGGAGGATTTGTTGTAAATTGGCCACATGCTCTATTGTGCATAACTGAGAGATTAGACCGGTGCTGTAAAGGTGCCAGGCTTGTAAAATCCAGCATTGATTTGGTGAATAGTAAAGGAGTAGTTGGGCTGGGGGGAGGATGGGGAGGAAAAGAGTCTGAGATAGCAGCTGATTTTCTTTCAAATCTTGTTCCCTACTGTTTAAACTGCTCGCTGCATTGCCTTGAAGAGATAAGTGTGTGGACCTTTAGATTGTCATTTTATCAACTAGTCTGGCTCTTGGTCGAGAGGTCTTATCTTGCTTTATCAGTTGCCAGCTCTATGCCTGCCAATGCTTGCAAGCTTCTCAGCCCTGTATGCAGTTTGACAAAGAACTCAAAGTCCAGCAGAGGACTGCCTGGCCATTCTGAGAAGTTTAAATTATTTGTTTAACCCCTGCCTTGAACTTCCTATCAGGAGGTCACAGAAACAGCTATGTAAAAATGTGATTTACTTGCTGTTTATTTGTGAGTAATTGCTCAAGTTATACTTTTGTTTACTTTTTTTTGAAAAGGAAGGCCTATTTTAAGATTTTTGGGGGAGTCGACATTAAATTTTGAGTCGTTCCTGATTTATGTCTGCCCTCCCACGGCATGTCTCCATGGGAGTTATATTTGCATAGAAATGAAAAGGTGAGTTAATGAGTTATGGGCTTGTACTGACCTTCCTAATACGCATGGATAGTGGGTGCAGCTCCACTCATTTTCTGATTTTTACATTGCATTCTGCTTTGTAATTTACAACCCATCTACTTGCCTGATTGCCTGAAGAAATCAAATATTTTACTGCTACACCCTCCCCTAGGTTATAGGGCAATTTGATCCCAGCCTCCTTCATTCTTTCTTTTTGCATCACAGCTAGACTGGAATCATTTGTGTGCACAACAAAGTCCTGCTCCAGTATGTCAAATCAATCTGGCGTGTTTATTTAAGTCACCAACATGGATTCAGACTCAGATTCACCTTTCAATTACTCCTGGCCATCATTGCCTAAGATGAGGATTCAGCGCAGGTTATCCAAACAAGGTAGAAGTTATATGTAATTTCTTTAAAAGAAACATCTGAACTTTTCTAGTCCTTGTATTTTATTTCTTCTTAACAGAAGAAGAGAAAGGTTAAGGAGGAAGGTTTCTGTCATGTGCTATAAATAATTTATTTTAATATATACGACATGCAATGCTGACCAGTTAGTTCTGAAGCATGAATTTTTGTTAGATACATTATTTTCTAAATTAGTTTTGTTTTAAAGAACATCAAAACTAACAAAGATTGTTTGCCGTGAGAATTAATTAATTAAAATGGGTCTTAATTACCATAGTTGTGTTTCCTGACCAGGTGCGCCACACTTGGTTGAGTATGAGCTGTCTGCTCCAATGTTTAGGATAGATAACAAAGTAATCCTTTTATTATTTGCTAAATCACACACACAGGCATTTAGTCAAAGTCCAGTTTTGGATGGTAGACTAACCACCACAAATACTGACCTACATATTAACTTGGCTCAGAGTAAATGTGCAATTTTCAGCAGATATTGCAGTTTAAAAACAAAAACACAGTTAGTAGAAAGGTCTATACCTTGGACATAACCCTGTTGTTCTCTCGACCAGATACTGTTTCAGCTGCTGTGTTTTTACATTTTATGGTTTTATTACTAAGTTAATTCTAAATCATGCATAGAATTGTGTCATCAAAAAAGAACTAGTTAATGTAACAACTGTTCTTGAATATGCTTTATATTGTAATGTCAATCCAAAGAGGTTAAAAATATGCACCACTTTTAACAATGAGTCTAATGGTGTTAATGGCTTTAGAAGATAAACAAATTGAGAGAATTACTGTGGCATGACATAGTTTATCCTGTTGGCTATTAATTTCTGTATGGATACGAGATACATGTTGGTGTCTTCTGATCAGTTTGCAAGTTCAACAATTGATAACAATACCATTTTGAAAACCACATAGCTCATCTGAACTTGACTCCACTAGCGTACTTGTTCACCATGACCCTTGATTCCCCAGTATATTCAAAAATGTACCTAACTTGCCATTGAATATATTTAGTGAAAGTTTTTAGTGCTCTCTAGGGTAGAAAATTTCTACTATTCAGATCTTCTGAGAGAAAAAATTCTTCCTCGTGATCGTCTTATTTGGGCAGCTCTTCTTCTGAAACCATTTTCCCCCATTTCAGATCTCCCAATGGGGGGTGGGAATATATCCTCTCACTACCTATCATATCAAGCCCCCTCAAAACTGCATAAGTTTCAATGAAATCATCACTTATCCTTCTAAGTTCCAATGCGTATAGGCCAAACATGCTCAACTTTTCCTTACAAGATTACCCTTTCATCCCAGGAAACAACATAGTAAAACTTCTCAATGTAATAAGTTACTCTTGAAATGAGGAAACTAAAACAGCACACGGTAAGCTAAATGTTGTTTCAGTAGTGCTCTGTAAAACTGTGACAAGACTTCTAAAGTATTATACTCCATCTTGCTGAAATTAAGATGAATATTCCACTTGCCTTCTGAAGTACAAAAGAGCAAAGAAAATTGCAGCACAGGAACAGACCCTTCGGCTCTCCAAGCCTGCACCGACATGCTGCCCAACACAACTAAAACCCCCTACCCTTCTGGGGACCGTATCCGTCTATTCCCTAATTATTCATGTTTGTCAAGACGCCCTTTAAAAGTCACTATAGTATCTGCTTCCACTACCTCCCCCGGCAGTGAATTCTAGGCACCCACCACCCTCTGTGTTAAAAAAAAAACTTGCCTTGTCCAGCATCTTTTAAACCTTGCCCCTCGCACCATAAACTCATGGCCCCTGGTAACTGACTCTTCCACCCTGGGAAAAAGCTTCTGGCTGCCCAGTCTGTCCGTGCCCTTCATAATCTTCTCTATCAGGTCCCCCTTCAACCTCCATCGTCCAGCGAGAACAACCCAAGTTTCTCCAACCTCTCCTTATAGCTAATGCCGTCCATACCAGGCAACGTTCTGGTAAATCTTTTCTGTGCCCTCTCCAAAGCCACCACATCCTTCCTTCTGGTAGTGTGGTGACCAGAATTGAACACAATATTCCAAATGCGGCCTAACTAAGGTTCTATAAAGCTGCAACATTACCTGCCAATTTTTAATGCCCTAGCCGATGAAGGCAAGCATGCCATATGCCTTGTTGACTACCTTCTCCACCTGCATTGTGTGTCACACCTGTGATCTCTGTTCCTGAGCAAGTACTTGTTGCACCTGCAAGCTAAACTTTTCTGATTCACACACGAGTGTGCCCGAACTCCTCTGGCTGCAACGTTCTGTAGCCCTTCTGTTGTTTCTCTCTTCGTCCTAGCAAAATGGATAACTTTGCATTTTCCCATAATAGGGAACACGGTTTCAGAATAAGGGCCATCCAAATAGGACAATGTTCCATCTGCCTAAATTTTGCCCAGTCGCTCGCAGACAGGTTATGCAATCCTTCACAAACAGATCATTTGAAAGGAGGTGATGGTGTCAGGAGATAATAGGTACTGCAGATGCTGGAGAATCTGAGATAACAAGGTGTGGAGCTGGATGAACATAGCAGTCCAAGTAGCATCATAGGAGCAGGAAAGCTTGAAGTTTCGGGCCTAGACCCTTCTTCAGAAATGGGGGAGGGGAAGAGGGTTCTGAAATAAATAGGGAGAGAGGGGGAGGCGGATAGAAGATGGATAGGTGGAGAGGAGGCAGACAAGTCGAAGAGGCGGGGATGGAGCCAGTAAAGGTGAGTGTAGGTGGGAGGGTAGGGAGGAGATAGGTCAGTCCAGGGAGGATGGACAGGTCAAGGGGGCGGGATGAGGTTAGTAGATAGGAGATGGGGGTGGGGCTTGAGGTGGGAGGACGGGATAGGTGGGAGGAAGAACAGGTTAGGGAGGCGGGGACGAGCTGGGCTGTATTTGGGATGCGGTTGGGGGAGGGGAGATTTTGAAGCTTGTGACATCCACATTGATACCATTGGGCTGCAGGGTTCCCAGGCTATATTCAGGCTATAACTACCTCCAAATCCCATATGAACTATTCCAGAGTCTTCAAAGATATCTACTAACGTGTCCATTATTTCTAAGCCACTTCCTTAAATATTCTGGAATGTAGTTCATTGGGCACTGGGGCTCTATTGGCTTTTGATCCCATCAATTTCTCCAACAACATTTTCCCACGAATACCAATTTCTTTCATTTTTCTTCTGCTCATTCGACATGGTGTCCCCCAGCAATTCTTGGGCTTTTATTATCATTCTCCCTGGTCAAGATAGAATGACGATGGTATTTAATTGGTCTGCCATCTTTGTTCCCATTATAACATTGTCTGTTTTTGACTGTAAGGGGCCTACATTTGTCTTCACTATCCTTTTTCTCCTCACATACCTACAGAAGCTTCTGCCATCTCTTTTTATGTTCCCCATAAGCTTACACTTGTGCAATATTTTAACCCTCTTAATTAATCCCTTTGTCCTCTTTTGCTGAAATCTAAACTGCTCCCAATCTTCAGGTCTGCTGCTTTTTTGGCCAATTTGTATGCCACTTCCTTGGTGTTATCCCTAATTTTCCTTTTTAGCCATGGTCAGGCTATCTTTCGCATTTTATTTTTGATGCCAGACAGGAATGAATAATTTATACCCCACCTGACCTTGTTGAACGCCTATAGAGTACCTGCTAGTGACCTTCCTCCTTTGCTACTTCTCACCTCTCCCTTATAATAAGACTCAAATTGGAGGTGATGCACCCATTCCATACTTTTTTAATTCATTCATTCATTCATGGAATGAGGGCATCACTGGCTAGGCCAGCATTTATTGCCTATTCCTAACTGCGGAGAGGGCACTTAAGAGTCAACCACGTTGCTGTGGGTCTAGAGTCTCGTGTAGGCCAGACCAGGTAAAGATGGCAAATTTCCTTCCCTGAAGGAAATCAGTGGACCAGATGGGATTTTCCCGACAATTGACAATGGATTCATGGTCATCATCAGACTCTTAATTCCAGAGTTTTAAAAAATTCAATTCAAATTCCATGATCTACTGCAGTGGGACTCAAACCTGGGTTTTTCTGATGAAGGGCCTAGGCCCGAAACGTCAAGCTTTCCTGCTCCTGTGATGCTGCTTGGCCTGCTGTGTTCATCCAGCTCCACACCTTGTTTCCTCAGAACAATACCTGGGTCTCTGGACTAATAATCTAGCAATAATACCACTAGGCCATTGCCTCCCCTATTATTGCTCTGGTGTCATATTTTGCAGGACCTTCACTTGGTTGTGTGTGAAACAGTCAACACTTATTACTATGAGGAAACTAAAATTCTGACGATTTTAAATGCAGAGGTTCTGCCAGCTAATTGCTAAAATTATTTTTTGTGGGAACAAGAAAAACAGGAGTGCTCTTCAGGCTCCTTTGAAAATAATGTGGGCTGCTGCCACTCAGTCCCCAACCCCTTTCACAGTTGTGACAGGTCCAACCATGTTCTGATGCACTTAACGAGTGCAAGTGGGCTGTCCTGGAGAACCTGTTTCTATCCACAGGGATCAGGCAATCAGGGCTGAACCTTTTGTTAACATTGCTAGGGCAGTCGAAAGCTACCAGAACGTTAAAATACAGCTCTTTTATTTCTGCCTGCAGTGTAGAACTCTACTCTGCTAGCGAGGTGGCAAACTACTCGTGAGTTTCCATCAAAGACAGAATGTGACCATGCTACACCATTAGAAGTGAAAATTCATCACACAATTTTCTGTTTTCATTTCAAATGACTGGCAGCTACCATTAACTAAGCAAATTGCTATATTGGAGCTTCTGGATTTTGATATACACTTTCTAAAACCAATCTTTACAACCCAACATATACCAGCTGTAATCTGTGTTGTGGTATTACATTGCTCAAAATGCCCATGTACCGATATGTCTCTATGCACAGCCAGTTCATAAACAACAAAAAAGCAAGAGGTGAGAACCAGGGCATTTAAACTGCATTTAGGAAGTTGACCTGGGAAAAGTGGGATATCTGGTTACCTTCTCTCTTGTGTGGTAGCTATCATGAGCAAGTTGGATCTTGTAAAGATGGAAAATGTAGTTGGATACAACTTGCTAAACTACTGTTCCTATAACTTAGTTGAATATAGTTTTACTTGCACATTGAGGAATATCATATGGTATTTTTTAGCACTCTTAGACATGCAATCTCTGAAGAAGAAGCTTCTTTCACTCCTGTTTCCAAAAGAGGTACAATTACCAAATGTTCTTTTCAACTCAAAATTTACACTGCAATGTTCTTGCTGTTAAAAGATTAAGAATCAAACAATGAACAATTTCTCAGTGCTGGTTTCTGAATGGATAGACCATTAACACACTGAAACACGTATGGAATGCAGTGTGATTTTTCATGCATATTTGTTTTAGTAGTATCTTCTCTTTTATACTCTGCCCTGCATGATTGGATTCATTGTACTTTAGGATAACTTGATTAGAATGCAACCCCACAGGGTTTGACACTGAAACTATTCTCCAGTCAGCCTACATGCTGGAAACTTGTGTTACCTGCCCAATGCTTTGACTGTGTTCCAAAACTAAAGAGATTTGTGAGTGGCTGTTTATATTGCCTAATGTAATTTTCCAACTGTGCCTCAGTCCTGCATCTGGGACTATTTTAGCTGGTGCAGTTCAACGTGTTGTTACAATTTGCACGTGCAAATTGTAATGAGCTTTTATTTGCCAAATCTGTATAAACTCATTAACCTTTTGGTTGGCAGAGAAAAGCTATCAATAAGATGCAAATATATTGGCACGTGCTTGTAATGGAGAGAACAAAGGAAGAACTTGCAATTACGTGCACCTTTCATGATGTCAAGAAATCCTGGTTTACAGCTAAAGGAGTCTCTTCAAAATCTAGCTTTTGTTGTAGAACATCGATCATGGAACAGTACAACAAGGCCAGGCCCACATGTCTGTGTCAGTGGTGTTGTCATTCTAAAACAATCCCATCTGCCAGCATGTGGTCCATACCCGGTATATATTGCCTGTTCATGTGTTTGTCCAAATGCTTGTTAAACGTTGCTATCATATCTGCTTCAACTGCTGCCCCTGGCAGTGCGTTCCAGACATCCTACCACCCTCTGCGTAAAATTCCTGCCTCATTTAACCCCCCCCCCAAACCTTTAAACAAATGCCCCCAAGTATTTGACATTTCCACTCTGAGAAAAAGACTCAGACTATCTTCCCCCTCAGCCTCTGATGCTCAAGCAAAAACAATCCAAGTTTATCCAATCTCTACTTAGAGCTAAAACACTCCAATCCAGGCAACATCTGGTAAACCTCTTGATAACAAGGTTTAGAACTGGATGAACACAGCAGGCCAGGCAGCATCAGAGGAGCAGGAAAGCTGAAGTTTCAGATCTGGACCCTTCTTCAAAAATGGGGGAGGGCATGGGGGCTCAAATAAATAGAGAGGGGGGAAGCGATGATACAAGGTGAATAGAGGAGCAGATAGGTGGAGAGAAGACGGACAGGTCAAGGAGGTGGGAATGGAGCCAGTAAAGGTGAGTGCAGGTAAGGAGATAGGATGGGGTTTGGTCAGTGAGGAGGGAAGGTTGGGTAGGTGGGAGGGAAGATGGACAGGTCAAGGAGGCAGAGATGAGGTGGGCTGGTTTTGAGATGAGGTCAGGGGTGGTACGATTTTGAAGCTTGTGAAGTCCACATTGAGACCATTGGGCTGCAGGGTTCCCAGATGGAATATGATGTGCTGTTCCTCCACCCTTTGGGTGGCATTGTTGTGGCACTGGAGGAGGCCCAGGATGGACATGTTGTCCGAGGAGTGGGAGGGGGAGTTGAAGTGGTTCGCGACTGGGAGGTGTAGTCGTTTGTCGCGAACTGAGCGTAGGTGCTCCACAAAGCAGTCTCAAGCCTCTGCTTGGTTTCCCTGATGTAGAGGAGGCCACATTGGGAACAGTGGATACAATATACCACATTAGTGGATGTGCAGGTGAACATCTGCTTAATGCGGAAGGTTTTCGTGGGGCCTCGGATGGGGGTGAGGGGGGTGGTGTCGGGGCAGATGTAGGTTGCAGGGAAAAGTGCCAGGGGCGGTGGGGCTAGTGGGGAGTGTGGGGCGGACGAAGGAGTCGCCGAGAGAGCCGTCCCTTCAGAAGGTAGATAAGGGTGGGGAGGGAAAAATATCCCTGGCAGTGGGGTCAGATTGCAGGTGGTGGAAGTGGGGGAGAACAATGCGTTGTTTCCTGGGGCCTGGGATGGGACCTATCCGTCTTATCTCCCACCAATCCGCTCATCCGACCTCAATGACCAACCCCCACCCCCACTTCCTACCTACTAGCCTCGTCCCTGCCTCCTTGACCTGTCTTCTCTCCACCTATCTGCTCTTCTGTCCACCTTCTATCATCGCCTCCGTTTCTTTATTTATTTCAGAACCTCCATCCTCTTCCCCCATTTCTGAAGAAAGGTCCAGATCTGAAACGTCTGCTTTCCTGCTCCTCTGATGCTGCCTGGCCTTCTGTGTTCATCCAGCTCTACACCTTGTTATCTCAGACTCCAGTGTCGGCAGTTCCTACTATCTCTCTGGTAAACCTCTTGTACCCTCGCCAAAGCCTCCACATCCTTCTTATAGTGTGTCAACCAGACTGCTTCCAATACAACACTTTCAATTGTGTGTCAACCAGAACTGCACATAATAATCCATGAAATTATCCAGTTATAGTTCAGAAAGCAGAAAATGTTGTCTAAGGTTTTGGAGTAGATTTGTAGCTCGGGTTGTGCATGTTGAGGTTGGTTGGCTCACCGAGCTGGTTTGTTCCGCAGACGTTTCATTAACGTGCTTGGTAACATCCTCAGTGCAGCCTCTGCTGAAGCGTCGGTGTGTTTTCCTGCCTGGTTTTTAAACTCTGGGGTCCGTTCAATGAACACATTGAACTCGACCCCATATACATTCCACTACGGAGGAAACCCGTAAGTGAGGCAACCCATCGCAACAGGCACCAGAGTTTAAAAACCAGGCGGGAAAACACACCAACGCTTCATCAGAGGCTGCACTGAGGATGTTACCAAGCACGGTAACGAAACGTTTGCGGAACAACAAACCAGCTCAGCAAGCCAACCAACCTCAAGAAAATGTTGTCATTCAAAAGAATGAATTATTCTAGAGGAGCAGTTGCAATACAGAATCCCATCCCCCATATTGTTGAGAGAAACATCAAAGAACATTATAGGCAGGGTTACACTTGAGGTCAAATTGAGAAAAAGTTGAACTTTTGTGTTTTTTTTTGAAGATAAGAATTGCTTTAATTGAAAGTAATTTTGAATAGTTAATATGCCAATAAGTACCTCATTGTTCAATCATTCTGCTCATTCACACTGAATTGACTAGCTCAAAGCACAAGAGGAACACAACACTTTGTGATTTACGAGATAACAAGCGTGGGGCTGGATGAACACAGCAGGTCAAGCAGCATCATAGGAGCAGGAAAACTTGACGTTTCGGGCCTAAACCCT
>JAHRHZ010000012.1:29850953-29866980 GCA_024137785.1 Ginglymostoma cirratum | reverse complement strand
GGATGTGTTACAGGAAATGCGGGAGACACGGTCGAGGGCGTTCTCGAAAACGTCAAGTTTTCCTGTTCCTATGATGCTGCTTGACCTGCTGTGTTCATCCAGCCCCATGCTTGTTATCTCGGATTCTCCAGCATCTGCAGTACCTCTTATCTCTGATACAACTTTATGATTTACGGTTCACTTCTTACGAGTAGGAAAATCATGTCTCCAGTAAGCAGTTGGGACTCTGCATTCCTTCCCCCAAATAAGGTTCCCCAAAAATAATAATCTGTCAGTGCATGCTTTTGTCTAATAAATTTTAAAATATAAGAAGAATGTTCTAATTCAGATGTTATATTTAAAAAGTATTGATCTTTTGGGAATAAGTGCTGATAATTGGAGGGCTAAAGGTGAGCTGCTGCTTTTGACTTTCCTAGTTAGTGAATCTCTTTGCCTCTTTCAGTTTCTTTAATCTCTCCATATTACTGAAATCCACAACCTGTAGTGCATTTTAATAATCTCTTCTACATCTTTTCTAAGGCCGTGACATCCTTTATAAAAAGACCTTCAACAAGGTATTGCATGGTAGACTGGTTAGTAAAGTTAGACCACATGGAATCCATGGAGAGCTAGCCAATTGGATACAAAATTGGCTTGATGGTGGGAGACAGTGTGGGGGTAGAGGGATGTTTTTCAGACTAGAAGCCTGTGACCAGCGATGTTCCTCAGGGATCAGTACTGGGTCCACTGTTGTTTGTCATTTATGCAAACAACTTGGATGAGAATTAAGGAAACATGGTTAGTAAGGATGTGGATGACACCAAAATCGGTGGTAAAGTAGATAGTGAAGAAGGTTATCTAAGTGTGCATAAGGATCTTGATCAGCTGGGTCAGTGGGCTGAGAAATGGCAGATGGAGTTTAATTTAGAACAATGAGAGGTGTTGTACTTTGGTACGACAAACCAGGGCAGGACTTATACAGTTAATGGTAGGGCCCTGGGGAATGTTGTCGAACAGAGACAAACTAGAGGTTCAAGTAGATAGTTCCTTGAAAGTGGCGTCACAGGTAGACAGGGTGGTGAAGAAGGCATTTGGTACACTTGCCTGCATTGGTCGTAACGTTGAATATAGGAGTTGGGACATCATTTGGAGCTGTGCAGGACATTGGTGAGGCTACTTTTGAAGTATTGTATACAGTCCTGGTTGCCCTACTGCAGGAAGGATATAATTAAATTGGAAAGGGTACAGAAAAGATTTACAAGGATGTTACCAGGACTGGAGAGTTTGAGTTATATGGATAGACTGGGACTTCTTTTTTTTCCCTGGAGTGTAAGGGGAGTTCAGGTTTGTAGAGGTTAATAATATTTGAGGGGCATAGATAAGGTGAATAGCAAAGGTCTTCTCCCTAGGGTAGGGGAGTTCAAAACTAGAGGGCATTGGTTTGTGTGAGGGCAAAGATTTAAAAACCTCTGAGGGGCATTTTTTTTTAAACCAAGGATGGTGTGTATATGGGGAACCTGCCCGATGAATTGGTAGATGCAGATACAGTTACATTTGAAAGACATTTGGACAGGTACATGAATAGGCAATGGTTTAGACAGATATGGGCCAAATGTAGGCAAATAGTACTGTTTAGTTTGGGAAACCTGGTCGGCATGGACAAGTTGGTCTAAAGGGTCTGTTTCCATGCTGTATGACTCTTTTAGCCACAATGTAGCACTAGTGGTCTAACAAGTGTTTCACGAAGGCTTAGTGTGGATTCATTGCTTGATTTCATTTTATGCCTTGATTTATAAAGTCGAGAATTCTGTGTGTCTTTTTAGCAACCATCTCAATGTGTTCTGTCACCTCCAAAGTCTGTGCACATACTCCCAGATCTCTCTTTCTGCAATCACTATCACGTTATACTACTTTTTTTTTTAACAGATTTCCTCATTTCTCCAGCAAAATTAGTTCCTTTTTATGTACCCCTACACTGGAGGTCAGTTAGCTCATTTGGCTGGATGGCTGGTTTGTGATACAGAATGACACCAGCAAAGTGGGTTTAATTCCCATACTAGCTGAGGTTACCATGAAGGACCCTCCTTCTCGACCTCTCCCCCCCACCTGAGGTATAGTGACCCTTGGGTTAAACCACTACCAGTTGCCTCTCTCTCATTAGAGAGCAGCCCTATGGTCAGGTAGGTCTATGGTGACTTTACTTCTACCATTTATCCTTATACTTCCATTCCTTCAATCTGATTTGCAGTTTCTTCCATTTCTTCATCTGTTGGCCGCGCCTTCAGTCATTATGCCTCTTTATTCTGGAACTCCAGTTCTCTGCATCTCCACTTTGTTATTTTCCCCTATTCCTCAAAAAGCATCAACTCCCATCTCTTTGAGCGTTTTTTGATCACTAAATAGTGATCTTTTTCCCTTTTGTTCTTTCTTCCTTGTAGCTAATAGTGACTTATCATCCAGCAGCTTATAAATCACTTTGAATATCTTTTTGGGCAGCACTTCTGTTAATTTGACAGTGTGGAAAAGAAGGCAGATGGCTGCCTAAACCCAGGTTTTGCTTTAGTATGCCAGGTTTCTGGCATTAATCTGGCATGTTCCAAAACATAGTTTTGGGTATGGGAAGAGGTAAGCCATCTGCTGTATGCAGATAGATAATTAAGCCCATTAACAAGCCTGCAAGCTCTTTAAAGGACTAGTTTTGTACTTCCTTAGTAAGGTGCGAATTTGATGCACTGTCAGTATCATGAAGGAAACGGTGTTGCAGTGGGGATTGTGCTGGAATAGCAGGACAGAAGCAAGAGGCTGCATTGAACAAGGATAGTCAGAGAAAAACCTTATTCACAGGCAAATGGTTGTGTTCAGTGAGCAAATTTATCTTTTTAAAATCTCTGCACTATTGACAAGATCATTTTGGGCTCATGAAACAGGAGCTGTTCAGGACAACTCTACATTTTAGTCATAGAATCATACAGCACGGAAGCAGACCCTTTTGTCCAACTTGTACATGCTGACAAAATTTCCCAAACTAAACTAGTCCCACTTGCCTGCATTTGGTGCATATCCCTCTCAACCTTTCTTATTCATGTACCTGTCCAAATATCTTTTAAATGTTGTAACCGTACCTACATCTATCACTTCCTCTGGCAGTTCATTCCACATACGAATCACCCTTTGTGACAATGTTGCCCCTTGGGTCCCTTTTAATTTTTTTTCCTCTCACCTTAAAAATAAGGGCCCTAGTTTTGAACTCCCCCCACCCCAGGGAAAAAGCTTTTACTATTCACCTTATATGCCTGTCACGATTTTATAAACTTCTATCAAACCTCAACTTCCTACGTTCCAGTGAAAAAAGTCCCATTCTCTCTCTATAACTCCAACATTCCTGTGACATTCCAGTAAAGCTTTTCTGAGCCCTCTCCAATATTAATAATATCCTTCCTATAGCAGGGTGACCAGAACTGTACATAGTACTCCAACAGTGATCTCACCAACATCCTGTACAACCCGAACATAAGACCATAAGACATAGGAGTGGAAGTAAGGCCATTCAGCCCATCGAGTCCTCTCCGCCATTTAATCATGGCTGATGGGCATTTCAACTCCACTTACCCGCACTCTCCCCATAGCCCTTGATTCCTTGCGAGATCAAGAATTTATTAATCTCTGCCTTGAAGACATTCAACGTCCTGGCCTCCACTGCGCTCCGTGGCAATAAATTCCACAGGCCCACCACTCTCTGGCTGAAGAAATGTCTCCTCATTTCCGTTCTAAATCGACCCCCTCTAATTCTAAGGCTGTGCCCACGGGTCCTAGTATCCCCACCTAACGGAAACTACTTCCCAGAGTCCACCCTTTCTAAGCCATGCATAACATGATGTCCCAACCCCTACACTCAGTGGTCTGAAACGAAGGCAAGAGTACCAAACGCCCTTCTATGACTCTGTCTACCTGTGAATCAACTTTCAAAGAACTATGTACCTGAACTTCTAGGTCTGTCTGTTCAACAACACTACCCAGGACCCCACCATTAACTGTATAAGTTCTGCTTTTGTTTGCTTTACCCAAATGCTCTACCTTGCATTATTGCCAACATAGCAAGTGCATTAGAGAGAATCAGAGCATTTGCAAAGAAGGCCGATCCTAACAGTTATGGGGAACAACAACTGAAGTAGAGGCAGATCTCTGGGCAGTGGGGCTGAAAGAGCAAGGACAGAGGGACAGGCGAGTTCCACACCCTCCAGACTTAAACAACTTTTACTACCACACTGACACCACTGCCCAGTCCTTACTTCCTGTCCTCCTGTGGTTTACTAACATATAATGGAAATTCGACCTCAGAGCTACAACTTGCCCTGTATTTCATTGTTGCACATTTCACTGTTACTTGCATCCCAACAAGGTAATATGACTGACACTGTGGCCTGGGCTGTCTGACTTCCTATGGAGTATTCCCCAGTGGCTGTGGATGAAGTGGAGTCAGTTTGCTCACTCATGTCTATCTGGGCCTGAGATCTGCTAGTGGTTGGCCCATGCGCAGTTGCTAGGGAACACTTCCAAAGGCAGCTCTGCTTGCGATACACATAGGCAACCCCTGTCACATGGGTTCAGATGCTTTACCCATTTTAGGCTCGTGGCATTGGAGTGTGAAGGGAGAGGCAAAATAAGCGTGACTGTTCTCTGAGGTGTGGCCTCTTATTGTTGACTCTCACCTCATCATCCCTTGCACGGTACCTTTGACAACCAAAATTCACAACTGCTCCATGCTTTATTCAGCCACTTGTACACTGGCTGGTCAATTCCAGAGACTCTCATGTGCATTGTGTGAAATCAATATGCTGTTCCGGTATCCAATCTGAGTGACATCATGTACGGATCTCCAGAATGTTAGCTACTCTATCGGTAGAGAAGCTTGTGCTCTCAAAGCACTGAGCCATAATGGAGCATGTGAGATGAATGGATTCATCCATCCAATGTCACCGCAATGTTTCCATTAACTCCAATATGTAGGTACACACCTGATGATGATCTTTCTCCAGAAAGAGTTGCTTTTTTTTAAGATTCCCTAGGCTCTGTATCTCTGCCCTCCTGAGCAGGGCTGTGCCATTCCTTCATCCTCCGAGGGAAGCAGGGCACAGCCAACTGTTTACCTGAATTCTCCAGCACTGACGTGTGGTGTAATTTTCTCTGTCAGCCCCTCTAATAATGTGTGAGGTTCCATCAAGATTCAAGCACCTCATGTAGTGAACAGAAATGATGTATTGATACAACGTCATAGGTGTCATCCTCCTCTGACTCCTTGGGAATTTCCATAAGAGGGAAACATGAAAAATAGCAAAGAGAGATATGCTAAAAACAATTAAGTTACATCTAAGGCATTGTATGGAGGATATTTTTATGGGTCCCTTGAACCTGCAGAAGTTAAGTTTTTTTATATTACCATGTTTTCAGTGAATCCCTGTTTTTCCATTTGCAATACTCCTGTAGCTTGACAGTTTAGCCAAACCCAGTACAAGATCATCAAAGTGTGTCAGTGACACTACCTGAGGCAACCAAACCTGCAGGCATGCCCTCTTATTCTCCTCATTATTTAACTTGTTTTTGGCCTGACGATAAAGAAATATGTAAATAGGACAATGCCTCTCTTCTTCAGCACTTGAAGGTTTATAATTGCAAAGGCTGGTGTTGCAGTACTGCAGCCTTCTGTCCAACAGCACTAGAGTTCTGACCTTTTTGTTTGTATTTCATCAGGGTTCTTGCACATACCTTTCTCCCTTGTTCAGGAGAACTCTATGCTCTCAAAATGTCCCTGTCTTATGCACTCTGAGGACTGGGAGGGGTGCCAACCACTTCTGTCTGTAGACTCCTGTTTGCACACCAGAGAAGGTCACTGAAACCTTTCTGAATGCACTCAGGTACAGTCCCCCTTCCCCCCTCTCCCCCTCCCCCCCCAACCTCCCTTCTGCTCAGGACGACCAGTTCTTATGGAATAAACTAAGTGAGTCTGTATGGCACCAGGAGAGGGGGATTTCTGGTCACCATGGAAGTGGCTGGTAGATGCTGATGAGCATGCAAGCAGAGCTGGGCTGGGATGGGGAATGGTTTCTGGTGACTGTAGGAGCAGTGACTGTGGGAGAGGGAGGGAGCAACCAAAACTGACAACTATCTTCTGGAGTCGCACAGCTAACCGACTCTCAGACCTGCAGTTCCACCCAGGTCACTCACTGAGACTCCCAGGCTGTCCTATGGTCAAGATGAGGGATAATCCCTTAAATTATGAGACGGTTGATTTGCCCAGCTTCTGCTGCTAAACTTGTTAAGACAGTTCTACCTGTGTCCGCTTGGTGAACCATGTAGGCTTTCTGTTCCCACTGGCAGGGAACAGGATTGTTCTTTTCTTGTTTTCTGCCTTCAGTAGAATCTCCAGTGACCATCTGCCCTGGCTTTGGCAGGGACTTCGTTCCTTATTACCTTTTGTTCTCCCCATTCATTTCTTGGTCAAACAGAACCTCAGCAATTGTTGTCACCTGCCCTTTGAACAGAGCCTGTCGCGACTTAAGTCTTGTGTTTTCTGTGTCACCCACAGCTAATTGGAAGGCAGATGCAATTCCAGGTCAGTTATCCAACTTCCACATTGAAATTTGCAATGCATCTATGATGTCAACAAAAGTGACTGAGTTGGCTGTGTTCTGAGCCTGGCCTGGTAATCCTGCCTTTTATGTTTGTGTGCCATCACCGAAATGTAAATTATTGATCTTTCTTTATTTGTATGTAAACAGTCCCTCAAGATGAAGCACTAGACAGAACTGCATAGAGTTCTGGTCGCCACACGACCAGAAAGATGTGGAAGCTTTGGAGGGGATACAGGAACAGTTTACCAGGATGTTGCCTGGTTGGAGGGTATTAGCTATGATGATATATTGGACAAACTTGATTTGTTTTCATTGGAATGTTGGAGTCTGAGGAGTGACCTGATAGATGTTTACAAAAGTGGGGGGCATGGATAGCTGGAGTCTTTTTCCAGGGCAGAAATATCAATTGCGTGGGTACATAGGTTTGAGGTAAAAGGGATAAGTTTAAAGGAGATGTGAGGGCCTGGAATGTGTGGCCAGAGTAGGTGGTAGAAGAAACTACAATGTTTAAGAAGCATCTTGATGCACACATGAATAGACAGGGATTAGAGGGATACGGACCACATAAAGGCAAAAGGTTTTTTGTTTAGAAAAGTAGCGTGTGTTGGTGCGGTCTTGATGGGCCAAAGGACAAATTCCTGTGCTGTACTGTTCCTTGTTCCTTGTTCATTGTTCTTTGACCATAAGTTAAAGACATAAGCGTCAATACTTAGACACAAGTGCATTCAGTCTAAGTGGGATGTACTACAATGTGCAGCATAGTGATCTCTATCCAAGGTAATTTTAGAAAAAATTTGTACATTGTGTTACCATCTGATGGCAGTAGCAGGTTATATAAATGGCTTGCTATAGCATATTTGCAATATATTAATAATAGCAAGGAGCCATAGCCTACAAAAGGCTGTAGGCATCTTTCTCCTTTAGATAGAGTCAATGGTTTATGTATAGCTTGAGGGCAACTAGTCAACAAATATGGGGCAAGTTGATGTGGCTGGGACTCTATGAACTACTATAGCTGGTACAGGGACTGAACCTGCACTGTTAATTTTATTCTGCACTGCACTTCAATCATTTAGCTAACTGAGTCAACCTGCGTCCGCCCCTCAACTCCCAGCCTACCCAGGAAAATGCAGTGTAGCTATCAAATTTTGTCAAGCAAGTATTATTTTAGATGACTTAATGAAACCAGTCCAAGAAGTGAATGTTAATTACATTTGCATTAACTTTGGTTCTATTTTTGGTCTAAAACCTTGAATAGACCTTCAAGACTCATGTTGTTATGATGTATAATTGTATACAACAACAATATGACTGTAATACTGACTTCATCAAGTAGTATGTAACCTGCAGAATATCACTTGAACAATTAAACATTTGATCTTAGGTTTGTTATTCAAAATTATAAACATATAATGTTCAAATACAATGTTCAGGTTGTAATTTGCAATGAATGAATGGTTCTATTGAGCATGTTAAATCAGATGCTTAAAAGTTAATTGCTCAAAGATTTAGTCATTTCATGATGTCCGTAGGCTATTTTAAGACCGGGTAACTAACTAGTCATTAAGGTTTATGAGGGATAAATTGTACCATGTTAATTTCATAGATAGTTATGGTGTTTTGTATTTAATCCAGTGTGACTGAAAACCATTTAAATTGTCAATGCAAACACAACAACAAATAACATTGCAAAATAAATTCCAAAAAATGTTAAAAAGACCAAGCAATTTATCCTATTATATCTAATTCTTGATGAGAAGTAAAATAATCTTCATGAGCATTTCTGCCCAGAAAATAAAATCTGTCATTCAAGTTTACTTCTCAGTTGCCTGGATGGCTTGCTTGCGATGCAGAATGATGCCAACAGCATGAGTTCAGTTCCTGCACTGGCAAGGTTACTGTGAAGGACTCTCCTTCTCAACCTCTCCCCTCATCTGAGGTGTGGTGACCCTCAGGTTAAACAACTATCAGTCATGCCTCTCTCTAATGAGAGCAGCCTTATGGCCCTCTGGGACTATGGCAATTTGACTTAGTTGCATATTTCAAACTGGTAGAAGAATCTCATAAATAGGTTCAGCAATAACCTGCACTGCTAACGTTCAGCTTGAGTTCTGCCAGGGCTACTCAGCTTCTAACTTCATTATAGCCTTGGTTCACACATGGACGTGATAGTGATTGCCCGTGATGCATTTTGGAAGATCCAATTCAAGAGTGAACTATACGGTAAATGGAAAAGCCCTGGGGAAAATTGATGCACAGAGAGATCTGAGTGTTCAGGTCCATTGTACCCTGAAGGTGGCAACGCAGTGGATAGAGTGGTCAAGAAGGCATGCGGCATGCTTTCATTCATTGGATGGGGTATTGAGTACAACAGTTGGCAGGTCATGTTACAGTTGTATAGGACTTTGGTTCGACCACATTTGGAATACTGCGTACAGTTCTGGTTGCCACATTACCAAAAGGATGTGGATACTTTGGGGAGGGTGCAGAGGAGGTTCACCAGGATGTTTCCTGATATGGAGGGCGCTAGCTATGAAGAGAGGTTGAGTAGATTAGGATTATTTACATTAGAAAGACTGAGGTTGAGGGGGGAACCTGATTGAGGTCTACAAAATCATGACAGGTATAGATAGGATGGATAGCAAGAAGCTTTTTCCCAGAGTGGGGGACTCACTTACTAGGGGTCACAATTTCAAGGTGAGAGGGAAAAGTTTAAGGGAGATCTGCATGGAAAGCTCTTTACGCAGAGGGTGGTGGGTGCCTGGAACACGTTGCCAGTGGAGGTGGTAGAGGCAGGCATGATAGCATCATTTAAGATGTATCAAGACAGATACACAAATGGGCAGGGAGCAGAGGGATACAGATCCTTGGAAAATAGGCGACAGGTTTAGATAGAGGATCTGGATCAGTGCAGGCTTGGAGGGCCGAAGGGCCTGTTCCTGTGCTGTAATTTTCTGTGTTCTTTGTTCTTTGTTCTATGACGTCAAGATATTTGTAACTGAGTATGGGACCGAGGAGCCCTAGCAAAATTGAAGTAAAGGGAATAGTTGGGGGTTGGGTGTGGAGATGCTGGTGGTTGGGAAGAATCTCTTCATTGTACTAGGTTTGACTCTAATCAGAAACAGATGGTTGTGGTTTTTGGAGATCATTTTATGTCAGATACATGTTCTTACATGATAACTGCTGAAATATTGTAATTATAATAATTGACTTTAATAATTGATTGAAAGATCTGACTACTTCATTTATTCACATGTTGCTTTGTGTGGTCTTTAAAGGACTGATCCAGACCGATGTTTAAATCAAGTCTCCATAGAATTTATTCAACCCTGTTCAATTCATTAGCTCTACCCTTCAAGGAAGAACATCCACATTTTGTCACAGACGAGTAGGAAGGATGGAGCAAAATAGAAAACTTGATGAAAATTTATTTCTTGACTATTTTTATGTCTCTTAACAGCTGGCGAAATAACAACATTGGTGGAATCATTTGAGACAGGATGTCCTTTCTGCCAACAGATATGTGTGTAGATTAGGGATTCTCAAATGGTGGGTTTTGTTGGCAGTCAAGATTTTGGGAGTTGTGAACTGCGATGCACTAATGGCTACTATGGAGTTCTGACCAAGTGTCAACAGCTGTGAGGCCCCCTTAAATCTTGCAGTTTTTTTATTGAAATAGTAGGCACGGCATGATAGCCCAATCTTATAGGCGTTAATCCTCTCCTAAAAGATCAAATGGCAAGAGAGGTGTATTAAACAGCTTTCCCCCCCTGCCACTGTCACAGGTCTCTGCTACCTTCAGCCACTGGTTTCACAGGCATTCCGTCCCCTCCCCTGTAGCTTCTCCTTAAAACACACCTCCTGCCCTTGCCCCACATTTGGAGTGTCAACAAATTTCAAACACCAAAATGGGGTCATGATGGGGAAAAAATATTGGGAAGCACTAGAATAGACAGAAAAATCAAATAAATATTTGACACCTTCAATAACAATAACACCTTCAATAACAAAGAAACAATTACTCTTCTGCTGAGATCCCCAGGGATTTAAAGATTATTTCTGCCAGATCACCTGGATCCGCCTGGACTTACTACTGGCAAGGCATTTCATGATTAATTTGTTCGTTTGACAGGCTGATACCTTAGCATTGATTCCTTTGTCTCCCATTTACACATGGCAGCTGAGAAATCTGTATTTTAATGTAAACTGGTTTGCAAATATTCCTGCCTCACCATCTATTCTTTTTTTAAAAAAAAACCTCCTTGTGGTATACATGATCATGTGACCTAAGCAAGCAGGCCTATCCCTGTGTCGTGTTGTGCCTAGTCCCTTGGAGACTTTTTGAGAACTGCGTGGGTTGGATGTGCCCTCTGACATTCTTGTTATTCGCTTGAGACTAAACTGGCTTTTATTTTAATTCTAAATCTAAATAATGATACATTAGGAACTCCATGCTTTGAGATTATTTCACTTTCAGTTAACAGAATTGTAAGAAGTTTTGCGAGCGAGGAAATGCAAAACCTGCCTAATGTCTTTGATGAAACCTACCCTCTCAATATGATAATTTCTGCATTGTTCCATAAATGAAGATTAATGGACAGTCTTGAAGGGATGTGGACGATTTGACAGATTTTGGATCTGTTCCACATAAATGGCAAATTATAGAGTAAACTGTGGCAAGAGAGAGGACAATGAATTCTTTAATAGAAACAATTGAAACTGAATACCTCTATTTAGACCAGAAATGGTTAACTTCAACAGAGAGAGGACATTCTGTCTCAAATAGTGAGAGAAAATAATAAAAGGCATGAGCCATCAAGAGGTCCTAAATTATAGGATAGGAACAAAGTCAGTAGAATGAACAGTGTTACAACTCAACAATTTCCCCTTAGTTACAGGCAGAAAACAAGAATATAATGTAATATTAAAGTATACTCCACTTTTCCTCTCTGTTTCTGCTGGTGGATTTTACGTATTTTTGAATTAAAAATGTGAATTCCTCTGCAGGCCTTTTGACATTTCTACAAGATGATCTGTAATATTGAATAAGTATGTCCCCACAAAGAGTCTTTATGGTACACCTCCTACCTCCCTGTCAGCCGAGACTGGTCTCTTATGTGTACACTTTTCACCAAAATTGGACTGTGCTACATTCTACAATCCAACCTACAGTGACACAGCAGGACAAGAGCACAGTGTTCGTACTTTCCTCCTTGTCAGTAGTCATGATGCATTTATCCTACCCCGGTCACTTGCACCAGCTGTCTTTGTCTCACCACGAAGAAGGTAGAAATATCCAAATCATGAGCAAAAGTAGGTCATTCAGCCTCTCGAGCCTGCTTCACAATTCAATAAGATCATGGCTGATCTGAACCAGAGACTGGCTGCCAAGGGTATGCTTTTTATCCCTAGCCAAAGATTCTCCAACTGCTTAGTGGTTTGCTGCATTCTCTGCAATCTCACTTCCAGCTTGGAACAGATCTTGCCACTAGACCTTTGGCAAACTCCTCAGGTGGAGGAGTATCCATGCCCCATTCACTACGGACAGCTCTGGTTCTGCCAAAATCATTTCTCACATTATAGTTGCTTCATTATATCCCAACAACTCCTCACTCATGGACCCTTACAGAGCCCTACTGACCAAAATCCCGAAGTAAAATCCACCATTCACAAAATATTCATCAACACTCCCAGTAACCCATATACTGCAAATGACCTTGAAGGAAGACAAGAAGCAACTGTGGGCCTTAATTTACTTGTTTCAGAAAGCACCATCTAAGCAAGAGTGGCTGGCTACAGGCTTGTCTGGGTAACTGAGATGTGTAAATAGGATGGACTAGCATGAAGCATGATTGATTAGTGCACTGCCTCATTGCCATCCTCCTGGGGTGGCATTCCTTGTAATCTACTGGAGAACAGTCTGCTGTGAGAACCTGAAGCCTCTTTGAGCACTGGTGTCAGCAACCATTGTGGCAGGAGCCTGAAGCGACGTGGTATTAAACTGGGCATCCATGGCAACAAACAGAAATTTGGTGACTCAGTCAGAACTTCTGTTGCAATGAAAGCTGAGAAATCACCCATCAAACACCACATGATGATTGGGTCCACAAGTGCTTACAGTGAATTTGGCACCATTCTCTCGCTGGAAAGAATAGGGTACAAGTTCTTTCGTGAAATCCTTGTCAAAATTAGAGTTGGATATCAGGGGTACAGTGGCATTATTCCTGCCTTTTAAGCCAGGAAGTCCAGGTTCAAGTCCCACCTGCTCCAGAGGTGTGCCATAACATCTCTGAACAGGTTATTTAAAAATACCTACAATGGTGACTACACTTAACCAATGGTAGTGTCTCTACCCCTGGACCAGGAGGCCCTGGTTCAAGTCCCACCTCCTCCAGTGGTGTGTAATAATGTCTGTGAGTAATTGAAATAGAAATATTGTGTCAAGCGGCTCTGTGGCAGGCCTGTCAGTGCATCTTGGCATGCATTACCCTCGCAGTTCTCAACCTCAAATAGCTGTGAATCTCAGACTTCACACTGCACCTTTACAGCTTGGGTTGTAGCATTCTGGAGCAAGTGGCTGACAGACAACAGCCACTGTCAGAGTGGCAGGAATGACAATAGGAATACTCCCATTGTCAGATAGGAACACTAGTTAGTGCTGCATGGAAACATTACCGTTCTTCCAAGGTGTGCCTTTAGCAATCTCAGTAATCCATTGGTGATCATATTGATAGGCTGCTGTGCTGCTCTGAAAGCTCCTTTTGATCAGAGCTAACTGAACCACAGTGGCAGCTGTTTGAGCTTTCACTGCAGCACTTAGAGCATTGATGGAGACTATGCTGCAATGGAAACTGTGACATAGACCAGCAGATGTTGAATCATGTTCAGTTGCACAGACATGCTGAGGTGGCCACTCTTAACATGTTGGAAAAGATGGGCATCAAGCCCAACGGAGATGCTGGCCAGAGAACATGGTGCCTGCCACTTCTAGTCGTTTGTCACTTCAACACACCACTGTATTCTCCGACCAACATGCCTGCCTCAGGCTTGCTGCAGTGCTTGAGTGAAGCTCAGTGCAAGCTGGAAGAACAGTACCTCGTTTTCCACGTGACACCCTTGCAAGCTTCTGGACTTAATATCAAGTTCAACAATTAGAGGGCATGAGCACCTTTTCCTCATACCTTCCCCCACCCCCACCCACACACCAGGCCTTGGCATCACATGGGCTGCTACCACATACTACCCATTGTCAGCCACTAATTGTATATTAGAGCAGTTATTCAGATCCCAGACTGACCTTTTAACTCCTTTAGTGTGTCCAACTGTTTTTCTCTTTCTCTGGGCTCTATTTCCTCCTATTGTTTACTCTCCTTCCTCCCCCGCCCCATCTTCTATATGAATCCTTTTCCCAGCTACCATCATTTCTGAAGAAGGGTCACTGGACCTGAAACATTAACTTTGATTGCTCTCCATAGATACTGCCAGATCCTGCTGGGATTTTCCAGCAATTTCTGTTTTTGCGCCAACGTCTTTATTTGTGTCTTTATTGAACGTCTTTATTAAACCAGTCTGCAACTTTGCCATCTGGTGAGTTAACGCATGTTTTATGTTATTCTTCACCTTTTGCTCCTGCCCAATTGTTTTACCAACCACATGTGGCACTCTTCTGTACCCAGCTTCTAAAATACACACACACTGAGACTATGAGATGGTGACTGTGGGTATATGGTTCAGTAACGGTGATTCATCATGTTCCTAAACAGAGTGGACAGGTGCCAGTTCTTGGGAATTTGAAATGATAAAGGGAACCAGTCTATGCCAAACATAATCTCAAGCTAAAATTAGTCCCACTGCCTGCTCCTGGCCCCTATCCCTGCAAACCTTTCCTATTCATGTACTCATCCAAATGTCTTTTAAACTTTGTAATTGTACCATGACTCTATGATTAGAGTTGTGTTTTGGTGAGGGAAGATAAGAAAAGAAAATAAACAAGGTGGAAGAGATTGTGGGATGAAGGATGAGAGAAGGAGAAATAGGTATAGCTACCCTCACCATAATTGCTTCACCCCCCACCAGGGTCCATAGCCTAGATCTGGCATTTTCCCATGATGGTCAACACTATTACCTTCATTCGTGTTCTAACACATACAAGTATATTTGTTCATGTCCAGTTCTTTGCCGTTGCCTGGTATTATTTGCTAATTATCCTAACCTGCAGAGCTCTGATTGAACTTTGAACTTTGGGAAAGTCATCTCCCACCTCTCACTGCCACAATTCACCTTCCCTTTAAGAGATGCATGCCACATTTAAGTGGTGCTAATTACTTGTAACATTTCACACTGCCTTCCCGTTCTCTACTTCTCCCCCCCATCCTTCTAATATTCACTGCTAACAAATAGCACACGAAGCCTGGTTTCACGTTGAAATCTTTTAATAAAGCACAGGCATCATCTGTCTGCCTATCACTATGAAAGGCACAGGTTAATCCAATACCATAATTCCCATAACCAATTTCAGGCCTTTGACAATTTCGATCCCATTTGCAAAAGTAACCAAAACCCAATAGCTTTAAAGAAAGGAGGTTGTAATTGGGGTAGCATATTATGAGGAAGGCGGGATTATATTGGGGTTTAGAGGAGAAATGATAATTGAAAGTTTGAAAGTGAATGGGACAATGCCTGATAAGATTGGGCTATTTATAAACATCACTTTAGACAGAAGGCAAGTTGGCTTAACACAGCTAAACCATCATTGCAATTGAAATCCTATTGATTTCTTTTTCTAGTACTATTCAACAATTTGGAAAAAAATATATTAAGGAAGTAGTTAACCTTCTTTTCCAAACTTGGTTTCATGTGTCAATTCTGAGTTTCTCAAAACTATCAGAAAAGAAAATGTAACTTGCACTAGTGTAGCCAGTTTGATTGCTAAATTGTGATGCTTAAGGAAATTTGTGTTAATCCTAAGAACAGTATGCTTCAGCCCTCTGTTTACTCTGTTTAGCATTGACTAATTGCGAGGCTTTGAAAGTTTAATCTTATTGACCTTAATCTCATTGGGACAACCCTGATACAGAACCCAGCAGTGAAGCTATTGCAGTATCATTTGACTTCTAGTCATTGTTCAGCAGCACAGAATGATGAATTACAGCATTGATTTGTACATATTGTGATATAATTGTTTTGTCAAACATACAAGTTTTATCGTAACCAATTATCAATCTGGGGGGTCTGCAGAAAGAAAATCAAATAATCTGGAGCAGTAGAGATAAAAGGTACTGCAGATGCTGGAGAATCCGAGATAACAAGCATGGGGCTGGATGAACACAGCAGGTCAAGCAGCATCATAGGAGCAGGAAAACTTGACGTTTCGGGCCTAAACCCTTCATCAGAAAATCTGATGAAGGGTTTAGGCCCGA
>JAHRHZ010000012.1:29817676-29850553 GCA_024137785.1 Ginglymostoma cirratum | reverse complement strand
GCAGTGACTTGGGGCATCATTTATACAAGAAACAAAAGGAGTAGGGTGTTCAAACGTGGCTGGTGTGGAATGATTATTGGAGTGTCCAATGGGACTGAGATAAAGACACAGCTGCATCTTATCCATGCAAGGATGATACAGAGATAAGAGGCTTCAGGTAAATGGTTGGTCTCTATGCTGCACTGAAAGAACAAGGCTAGATCTAGGAAACCCTCCTCCATTGAATCATCAGCAGTGGTGGCATCTTCCTTCTCAAATGCAGACTTAATGTGGTATCCTGAAGGTGGTCACCTTTCTGTCTGGCACACTTGTGTTTCACAACATGTAGCCAAACCAGGTGAAGGGAGTGGAAGATTCAGAAAATTCATCTGTGGTTCAACAAGTGGAGTGTCATCAAAGAATGGTAGATTGTGTTTGCTGCTAATGAATAAAGAAGGTTCAGGGCAATACAAACTTCTTCATTCTATAAAGCATGCTGTTGATTAGAAGTATTTTAAATATTTTAAAACCCCAGTCAATTACAGCTAAGTGTGGTTTGCAGTCGCCCCTTGACTTTCACTGAACTACTTCCACATCTCGAAGTTGAACATTAGAAGGTTGGAGAAGGTAAGGCTTTAGTCACAGTATTGTATCGGGAAGAATAGAACTCCAGCCCCTGTATCTAGTTTAGCATGAGTCCTCTTGCTGTTAACAAAAACATCTGAATACTAGAAAATATCTTGAAGTTTTATAACTTTGCCCAGAATAACAATTCTTTTTGGCCGTTCACTTGCATTTACCTCCAGGGCAGGAATATGTTGTTGTGATTTATTTGTCATTTGGTTCCACTGCTGAACTGTTCTGCTGTGCCTGCAGACAATTCAGAAATGATCCTTTTGGTTGCGGATGGTTTCTCACTGCACTAATGGCTGTGCAGATTTCCTCCAATGTGAACACTTTGCAGTGAATAAGGAGAATGGTGGTGACCACGCCTACATCCCTGTTCTGAGTTCCATGTAGCCTAGCTGGCTTGCAGCTAACTCTCTTGACAAACTCAACCATGGGCTTCCGTGGAAATTCACTTTTGCCGGATTTTTTATGCTTATGTACTTCAACGTGCCAGGCTATTTGAACAGCCTGAGCAAGGTGAGGATCTCTCTGATCAGATAGAGCCTCATTCAGAACACCAACTACTGTAAGATCTCCAATAAATTTGTTTTAACAGATTCTGTAGTCACAGTGGTCTTCAAAATGAAAGGAGGAATCTATGCTTTCCATTGGTTCTTGATTGCACCTATTAAACCATGCGTGATTGGTAATTGTGTGTTATGTCTGAGACTAAAATAGATGTTAAGCGCCTTAATACAAATTTTGTATTTTGTTATTTGTTTCCCTACTATGAATTTGGCATATCAGCAATTTTATTGATAGTCTATAAAAGCATGTTAACCTGGTGTTTCAGAGATAGTAGGAACTTCAGACGCTAGAAAATCTGAGATAACAAGGTGTAGAGCTGGACGAACACAGCAGGCCGAGCAGCATCAGAGGAGCAGGAAGGCTGATCTTTTGGACCTAGGCCCTTCTTCAGAAATGGGGGAGGGGAAGGGGGTTCTGAAATAAATAGGGAGAGAGGGGGAGGCGGATAGAAGATGGATAGAGGAGAAGATAGGTGGAGAGGAGACAGACAGGTCAAAGAGGCAGGGATGGAGCTAGTAAAGGTGAGCGTAGGTGGCCAGTTAGGGAGGAGATAGGTTAGTTCAGGGAGGACGGACAGGTCAAGGGGGTGGGATGAGGTTAGTAGGTAGGAGATGGGGGTGGGGCTTGAGGTGGGAGGAAGGACAAGTTGGGGAGGCGGGGACGAGCTGGGCTAGTTTTGGGATGTGGTAGGGGGAGGCGAGATTTTGAAGCTTGTGAAGTCCCCATTGATACCATTTGGGCTGCAGGGTTCCCAAGCGGAATATAAGTTGCTGTTCCGGCAACCTTCGGGTGGCATTGTTGTGGCACTGCAGGAGGCCCAGGACGGACATGTTGTCGTCTGAGGAATGGGAGGGGGAGTTGAAATGGTTCGCGACTGGGAGGTGCAGTTGTTTGTTGCGAACTGAGCGCAGGTGTTCTGCAAAGCGGTCCCCAAGCCTCCGCTTGGTTCTCCGATGTAGAGGAGGCCACAACGGGAACAGCGGATGCAGTATACCACATTGGCAGATGTGCAGGTGAACATCTGCTTGATGTGGAATGTCTTCTTGGGGCCTGGGATGGGGGTGAGGGGGGAGGTGAAGGGGCAGGTGTAGCACTTCCTGCAGTTGCAGGGAAAAGTGCTGGGTGTGGTGGAGCGGACAAGGGAGTCACGAAGAGAGTGGTCCCTCCGGAAAGCAGATAAGGGTGGGGAGGGAAAAGTATCTTTGGTGGTGGGGTCGGATTGCAGATGGCGGAAGTGTCGGAGGATGATGCGTTGGATCCGGAGTTTGGTGGGGTGGTATGTGAGGATGAGGGGGATTCTGTTTTGGTTGTTATTGCGGGGAGGGGGTGTGAGTGATGAGTTGCGGGAAATGCAGGAGACACGGTCGAGGCTGTTCTCGACCACCGAGGTGGGTGATGTTACGGTCTTTGAAAAGCGAGGACATCTGAGATGTACGGGAGTGGAATGCCTCATCCTGGGAGCAGATGCGGTGGAGGCAAAGGACCTCTCTGACTCCATCTCTGGCAACTACCTAGAAACTAATATCCATTTCCAGCCCACCGACTCCCACAGCTACCTAGAATACACCTCCTCCCACCCACCTTCCTGCAAAAATGCCATCTCCTATTCCCAATTCCTTCGCCTCTGCTGTAGTGGCCTCCTCTACATCGGGGAAACCAAGCGGAGGCTTGGGGACCGCTTTGCAGAACACCTATGCTCAGTTCGCACTAAACGACTGCACCTCCCAGTCGCGAACCATTTCAACTCCCCCTCCCATTCCTCAGACAACATGTCTATCCTGGGCCTCCTGCAGTGCCACAACGATGCCACCTGAAGTTGTTGTTCCTACAACCTTATATTCCGCTTGGAAACCCTGCAGCCCAATGATATCGATGTGGACTTCACGAGCTTCAAAATTTCGCCTCCCCCCCCACCCCGACCCCACCGCATCCCAAAACTAGCCCAGCTCGTCCCCGCCTCCCTAATCTGTCTTTCCTCCCACCTATCCCCTCCTCCCACATCAAGCCCCACCCCCATCTCCTACCTACTAACCTCATCCCGCCCTCCTGGACTGACCTATCTCCTCCCTAACTGACCACGTACACTCACCTTTACTGGCTCCATCCCTGCCTCTTTGACCTGTCTGTCTCCTCTCCACCTATATTGTCCTCTATCCATCTTCTATCTGCCTCCCCCTCTCTCCCTATTTATTTCAGAACCTCCTTCCCCTTCCCCATTTCTGAAGAAGGGTCTAGGTTCGAAAGGTCAGCCTTCCTGCTCCACTGATGCTGCTCGGCCTGCTGTGTTCATCCAGCTCCACACCTTGTTATCTCTCAATCTGGTGTTTGGTTGCCCTTGGACTTTCATCTTGTCTGATCTCTAACCCTCCTTCCCCTCCCCTTCCATTCTACCTGATCATCCCCATCATTTTTAACAGCATAAAACCCACCATATTTCCAGCTCTCTTCATTTTTTTTTTTGAAGAAGAGTAGTGGATTCAAAACGTTAGCTCTGTTTCCCTCTCCAGATGCTGCCAGGTCTGCAGGGTTTCTCCAGCATTCTGTTTTGTTTGATTCTCCAGCATCCACAATATTTCTCTTTTCTTGACCTGGTCTTTATCAAGTTTGTAGCAACATTCGATATGGTATCGGAGTAAATGTTCAGTGCCACCTTATTCCCTGAGTGGTCTGGTCTGGACCAGCCTCATCGTCCAAAGGCTCAGGTAGGGACTAAGCCATTTCTAAAGGCATACCTATGTCCTATAGTTGAGCAAGTGAAGAACTCGTTCATGTCTGATTGCTGGACGGTATTGTCTCCACTGATGGTGTTGTGTGTGTTTCTTTTTTATTTGTTGCCTTCTGCAGCCAGTCTACAACTGCTGCCACCATGTTGTAAAGTTTATATAGAGGCTGTACTGGGAGAGATGAGTCTGCCTTCATGCCGGTGAACAAGAACCCCCTATTAATGATGTACACTATCATAGAATCAAAGAATCCCTCCGGTGTGGAAACAGGCCCTTTCGGCCCAACAAGTTCACACTGACCCTTGGGAGCATCCCACCCAGACCCATCCCCCTATAACCCACATACCCCTGAACACTACGTACAGAATTGGGACAGAAATTCCCAGAACCATTCTGGCTTGATTCTAGTTCCAAGTGTGTCTGGTATCATGCACTCTAATGACATATTCCATTCATTAGCACAATGCAACTTAACCATTTTCTTGATACCAAATCCGTCTGCTTTCTTTTGGTTGTCACAGAGTGCAAACATTCTTCACAAGAATTCCTCAAGAAGTCAAAACCAGGCTTGTCTACCTTTCTGGCTGCAGCAAGACTTTCTTCCATGCTGAATGACAGAGAAGAAATTTATGTCAATTGTATGGTTGTAGATCAGGTAAGGCCTGCAAAAATATTTCAAACTATTGCCAAATAATTTAAATAAACTAAATGATAACCTTGTTTCATGCTACTCCTTAACACTTTGACTCCAGTTAAAAATTATGTCAATGTATTGAAGTAGCCAAAATAAAACAAAGAGCTCAGTTTATGTTTATTCACGGGATGAGGTCAATGCTGGCTGAGCCAGCATTTATTGTCCATCCCTAATTACCCAGAGGGCAGTTAAGAGTCAACCACATTGCTGTGGGTCTGGAGTCACATGTAGGCCAGACCAGGTAAGGATCATAGTTTCCTTCCCTAAAGGACATTAGTGAACCAGATGGGTTTTTTTGGTAATCGACAATGAATATGTGGTCATCATGAGACTCTTTAACTCAGATTTTTATTGAATTAAAATTCCACCATCTGCTGTGGTGGATTTGAATCCCTGTGCCCAGATCATTACTTGGGCCTCTAGGTTAATAGTCAAACTCTAATACCACTAGGCCATTGCCTCCCGTAATGCTACATGTGGATGCTACAAATCTGAAACAAAAAACAGAAATTGCTGGAGAAACTCCACAGGTCTGGCAGCATCTGTAGGAAGAAAGTAGAGTTAACGTTTCGTGTCCAGTGATTCTTCATCGGAATTACAAAACAACTCCCTGATACACCTTGTTCTGCAATTGCAATTCTTGCTGTGAAATACACACAATCTCACAAAAGGGACATATAGTGTGTTATAAAGCGGAGATTGACAACCCCCCACCTTCGAGAACTAAAAAAACTGAAAGCCCCCAAAGAGGAGCACCTGGCTCTATAAATCTGTAAAAGGAGTGTGAAAAGTGTTATAACATGCTTTTCAGCAACTTCTAGTGGTTAAATAAAATAAACCGCTGACACTCACTTTACAATCAACAAGTAACAATTTATTTATTTAACTCTAGCAATGAACAAATTAACTAAACTATTAACAAACCAAATAAACCTCTTCTAACTATTAACCATTCCCGAATTAGAATCTTGTTTTATAGTATACCGTTCCAATAAATACAAATCCCACTTTGACAAAAAAAACTTAGTCTCTTAAAATTACAGCCAGGTTACGTGTCTTCTGGAATGCTTTGTGGCTTCTCCATGGATTCTTCTGTCAGGAATGTTAACTAGTTACGCTGTGGGCACCTTTGCTATTTAGATGGTGCTTTCTCTAAGACTTAGAGAAGTCTGCGAGAGCCGGCTATTCTCAAGAGCTGATGGCTGTTAACTCTGGCGGACAGCTGTTTGCTCTGCAGTCTTTATCCGACTGTCCCCTTCATTTATACCCTTGATTACACATCAATTTCTTACAATAGGATTGGTCCTATGTTGTCAAAATCATCAGACTTAAATTTAATTTTTTTTGATCTAAGTGCCTGGTTCAAATTGACTAAATTCAAAACTTGTTGTCTTGTTAAAAACTGCTGCTTGGCCTGCTAATTGTATAGCCTTTTGATATGAATGTTTCAATTTGGGTGCTCTCTGTGTACTTGCAAACTGCTGCTCACAGACATCCTTTTTAAAATCTCTAAACATAGAAAAAGCACATCATCTTTGAAAATGACCATGCAATGGTTTCCCCTCTGCCTAGCATTGTACAAACACTAAATTGTAACTTCCTGCCTTACAATTTACAAGTATTCTACCCAACTTTGCAACAAGTGCTGCACAACATACGTGTGAGCTATTTTAAAACTCATGGAAGAAAAGGGACAGTATTAGCATGATTATAAAGTTGGTTGATGGATAGAAAATTGAGTATAATGGTTAATGGATGTTTTTTGGCTGGGGACTAAGGTTGCTTTACCTAATATATATGAATGATCTAGCCCTTTGTACAGGCGCAATTTCAAAATTGGTAGACAATGCAAAACTTGGAGCCATTATGAACTGTGAGGAGAGTAGCATGAAACTTCAAGAGGATGTAGATAGGTTGATGGATTGGTGGCAGGTGAAGTTCAATTTAGAAAAATGTGAGATAATACATCTTATTAGCAGAAACATGAAGAAACAACACAACATGAATTGTACAGTTTTAATGGCAGTACAGGGCTAGAGGGTGTATTGAAAGGTATATGATTTTTCAAGCTTGTGGCCTATGGGCGTTGGTTACTTTTGTGAAGAGTAAAAAAGCAATACGCTGAGAAAGATCTCTTGATTTTTGAAATAATCTAGTGTGTCGCAGGGCAAGTGGCTGTAAAGTTCCTGCATTGTTTATAGAAGATTATTTATACTGGTGAGGTTGATGACAGGAGAGTAAACATTAAAAGCTTCATTTTCGTTTAGAATAATCAAAGATTTATTTTTGCTTAAAAACTCGAGACTGAAAGCTGTTAGGACAGTTTTGGGGGAGACTTGACCAGAATCGGAAGCAAATATGGTTTTTCTCCTAGAAAGAAGGAGACTCTAAAATTGGAGGCATGGTGGACAACGAAGAAGTTTACCTCCGAGTACAATAGGAGCTTGATCAGATGGGCCAACGAGTGGCAGATGGAGTTTAACTTGGATAAGTACGAGGTGCTGCAGTTTGGAAAGGCAAATCAGGGCAGGATTTATACACTTAATGGTAAGGTCGTGGGGAGTGTTGCTGAACAAAGAGACCTTAGAGTGCAAGGTCATAGTTCCTTGGAAGTGGATATGCAGGTAGATAGGATTCTGAAGAAGGCATTTGCCATGCTTGCCTTTATTGGTTGATTCATTGAGTACAGGAGTTGGGAGGTCATATTAAGGTGTACAGGGCATTGGTTAGGCCACTTCTGCAGTATTGTGTGCAATTCAGGCCTTCCTCCTTCAGGAAAGACGTTGTGAAACTAGAAAGGGTTCAGAAAAGATTGACCAGGATGTTGCCAGGGTTGGAGAGTTTGAGCTATAGGGAGACGCTGAACAGGCTCGCTATTTTTCCTGCAGCGTCAGAGGCTGAGAGATGACCATGTAGAGGTTTATAGAATCATGAGGGCCATGGATAGGGTAAATAGGCACGGTCTTTTCCTCAGGGTGGGGGGGTGTCCAAAACTAGAGGGTGTAGGTTTAAGGTGAGAGGGGAAAGATATAAAAGGGATCTGAGGGGCAACTTTTTCATGCAGAGGATAGTGCGTATATGGAATGTGCTATCAGAGGAGATGGTGGAGGCTGGTACAATTACAATATTTAAAAGGCATCTGGATGAGTATATGAATGGGAAAGGTTTAAGAGGGATATGGGCCAAATGCTGGCAAATGGGACTAGATTTAGTTAGGATATCTGGTCAGCATGGATGAGTTGGACCGAAGGATCTCTTTCCGTGCTGTGTATATCTGACTGTATGACTCTATATGAGTATAGTTTGTTTAGTTTATGAAACTTCTAGACTAAAAGTGTTTGGTTAGAAATTGACAGAGGATTAAAATATTGAGAAAGTCTAAGCTTTCAGATTTGTATTTATTTAAGAATATCTCACAGTTCACAGGACAGAACTGTGGAGAAGCAGTTAAATCAAACTTAAAGACTTGATATTCAGGGATAATTTCTTTGGATTTGAATTGCTGTAAACTGATTGCTGAGGAATAGATGAGATTGTTTTTGTTGTGTGTTTTAAGAAAACAGATATGTTTTAAATGCGTATGTTCGTGTAGCTATTTCACCTGATGATTTGTCTGTGATGGTCCTGCTACATGCATTACCTCAAAATGAGAGCCTGCTGTGATATTAACCCACTCTATGATGCTTTCCTACTGATGGGAATACGGAGGGTCAGAAAATATGAATATATTTGTGTGATATGAAGATTCATCAATGGCACGCAAGGCTCAGTAAACACTTTTTTTTTTCCCTGTAAGGAACAGATCAGTTAAAATTACCAAAGGTTTTAATATGATTAGTACAGGGAGATTTTCTGTGCTTGTGGAGCTGGTAAAGAAAAGACATTAATTCAAAACTGTCTTCGGAAGTGAGGAATGATTTCTTTAGCCAAAAAGTAATTGGAGCATGAATAGTTTTGCAGTAGGAATAGGGTATTGTGGTTAAAGTGGAGAGAATTTGCAGTACTGAGGCTATAGGATTACTTTTGGATTCTTTTAGTATAGGGCAGGCTGAATCAGTGGGCTGAATTAACACTCTATTGTGTGAGCCCATGGTTGTAGTTTACAAAATTATTTTACCCACGCGATGCAGTCTTGAATTTGGGATGATCCATGGTAAAGTCTATCATTTAAAATTGTGAATATGTCTTATTGCTTTCTGTCTGAATCATGTGGCACTTGAACCTTTTTCAAGACCACCTTAAGGTTAACGAGGGATGACCGTAGAATAATTATATATGTTTGAAACTGAAAGTATTTAGCAACTAAAGTTTTGATTGTGTTGCATTACACCGTACCTTCAACCTTTTTTATTTGTTGAGGTCAATTAAATATATCCTTCTTCTTCTTAGGTTAATGAAGGCAGTATAAACTATGATAGTAACAATCTTACCACTGCAAATACCAGTACTACTAACGCACTGCTTGAGAAGTCATCTGAGGACCAACTTTGCCATGCTTACAATGTCCCCCAGTCGATGGAATCCAATATACCTGCATCATTAGAAGACAATCTATGTAGGAAGCATTCAAATTACTATCTTGACCACGTAGACACCACAATTCTGAAGGAAGATCAGAATGATTTTACAGAACAAGTTTCTGATTTGTCTTCACCTGATAGTATTTTATACCGATCGTCATTATTATCTCAGCAGCATGATTGTGTCAAGGCAGAAAGTCCTTCCACAAGCATCACATATAAGCAAAGGTATGTCATTTACAATTTGTGATAAAGTTGATTTGAAGTAAATTTATCAACCAATTCTAAAATTTGATTGATCCAATTAAATTTCAAAAATGCAGATGACTGTTAATAGAATGTTTTTAGATTCTATTGTTATTTGTTTATTTTGGCGTATTTGTATCTCAAGGAAAATGGTTAACGAGAGGAAGTGGTTAAAAAGAGCAATTTTAATAGTGGTATTTGTTCAAAGCAAGTTATAAAAATTGCCTACCAATGTTCGACAACTTTTCACTGTTCGTCTTTGCCTCAATGCCATTGGTTTCTGTTTTTTGTTCTCTATAATTATTTCTCTGCCTGTATTATTTTTGTACGAATAGTTTTAAATAAGACTGCCTTCTGTCATTTAAACTTAAAAACTTAATGTCATATGGGGGCACCCATGTTCATTGGGTTTTTCTACTCCTGCTTGATGGTAGGATGTTGTTCTGAATCACATTTCAGTTATAAAGTAGAATGGGTAGGATGGGGAGTGAAATAAAACAATAAGAATGTTTAAGCAGACAGTAAGATAAGCAGACTGTGTGCTTGATCAAGGATAATAAAGTGACAGACAGACGAGTCTTTGTAAGATTCATTTGTAGGTATTTGTTGTGCCAATACAAAAGGCATGATAAGTTGTGCTGAATCCAGGGGATTTTTAGTTGCTTATCTCTCGTCACTACAGATTTTACAATTATGTACCCCACATTTGGGGACAGGTGTTAGCATACCCGCAGTGCAATTGGCTCATCTAGTCCTGGGAGAATGACCCTCATGATCATGGTCTCTCCCTTGGTTAGTATATTAGATTAGCTTTGGCAAACTGCATGTTAATTGAGTTTCCTGTGCACCCATGGTAGTGTGTGACCATGACAATTTAAATTACCAGTGCTCATTAACATACTTTTGCTCCACATTTCCTTGTGAACCATGAGAATTAGGCAGAAACCAGATGTCGGCATCCAGAGATTGAGCCAGTTTTTTTACGAGTAAGTAATAGGAAGTGGACACTGATGGCAGAGGAAGGTATGTGTGGAAGAGTGTTGGCAGTGAATGTTTGGGGATTGAGGCTGCACTTGTTGTAGTGAAGATGGAGACTGTAAAGAGACCCCAGGGCAGTGAAGGCTTGGCTCAATCTTTTCGGGCCTTGGAGAGTGCTCCTGCATCTTGTAGGTGCATAAAGGAAAGTAAGAAATTATCTAGAGATCCTTTTCTATTTTCATAGTTTGTCCCCCAATTTCACTGCCCTGTTGAAGCTTATTTTATTTCTGAGACCCTTTACTCTACCATCGACCACTTTTGCTTCCTAATCTACCTGTTTACTTTGGGCACATCTTTTTATTCAGGATATGTGGGCTCTGCTGCTTCGGCCAGCACTTATTGCTGATGCTTAATTGCTCTTCAGAAGGTGGTGATGAGTTGACTTCTTGAATTGCTACAATCAATTTTGTGTAGGTGCACTCACCTACTGTTGGAGATTTTCACAATTCAGGACTTTGACCCAGCAACACTGAAGGAATGGCAATTTTGAAGCAAGGTCCTGATCCTCCATATTTTTTTCATGGATTTGGACCAGTTTTTAAATGCCTCATGGTTCACAGCACTTCAGATGTGATCCATAAACTGCAGAAGGAAATGCTTAGGAGATAAATTCAAAATAACATTGTCAAAACATCTCCCTCTTAGAGCTGCTATTCCAATTTCCCCATCTACAACCCGTGTCCCCTAATACTCCCCCAAGCGAAGCAACTGCATTTCCATGTCATTTGCCCACTCTGTGCTGTTTGTAACAATGAAAATGATGTTTAAAAGGTTTTTTTAAATAAACAGTCATTCATTCATTACTTTCCATTTACTACATGTCAATGGGAGTGATAATCATCCGGACCCTTTAAAGTATTTAAAGCAGAAACTGCCAGAACTTGAAACATCTTAAACTTATAAATGAGCATCATATAGAGCTGAAGCTGTTAAACTGGGTTTTGGCTGTTTTAACACCCCAATAGATGCCCTGGCTCTCAAACTAGAATGCATAATAAGCCTGGGCCACGGCGTGCCCTAATTACCACCGTGGCCAAACTTCAGGCCACATGCTGATATAAAATTATAGTTGCGTGTTTATTGAACACATTGGCATTTTTTATAAAATAAACTTTAATTGATCAAAAATAACCAATAAATTGAAATTCCTTCAAACTAATCTCCGATGAAAAGAAATATATAAACAGTTTGATGATAAATACCAAATCCAATAGACCAACAACATGAAAAATAGAAACTGGAAGCTCGTTATGATATTGATATATTGTATGACTGATTTCAAACTAACCTGTAATAACAGGTTAAAACCTATAATAACAGCTGTCACACTTATGTCAACTGACAAAGTGAAATAACAAGCTTGGAGTTTTTTCAAAAAGCTGTCCTAGGTTCATGGAATCTCTACAGTGTGGAAACAGGCCATTTGGCCCAACAAGTCCACACTGCCCCTCTGAAGAACATCTCACCGCGACTCATTCCCCTACCCCTGCAATTTCCCATGTCTAACCTAAACATCCCTAGACACTACGGGCAATTTAGCATGGCCAATCCACCCACCCTGCACATCTTTAGACTGTGTGAGGAAACCGTAGCACCCGGAGGAAACCCAGACACAGGGAGAATGTCTCTCTGTGTGAAGTTTGCACAGCCACCCAAGGGTGGAATCGAACCCGGATCCCTGGTGCTGTGAGGCAGCAGTGTTAACCACTGAGCCACCGTATTGCCCAAACCAGGGCACCCAGCGGAAACCCACATAAATACGGGGAGAACGTGCAAACTTCACATGGACAGTCACCCAAGATTGGAATTGAAACTGGGTCCCTGGTGTTGTGAGGCAGCAGTGCTCACCACTGAACCACAATCCCACTAGCCACTAGTCATCTGTCATGATCCTTGAGCATTCAATGAGTTTTCTCAATTCTTTGACATCATGACTGTTGATTGACAGCTTTGATATATCCAGTGAGTTCATGCACTTTTTACACACAATTCCCAAGGGTACCTGACAGTTCAGTTAGGCCTCAGTGATTCTAGCTCAGCTTTCTCCTATTTGGGCTTCCAAACATTGGTGTAGCAGATTAGACAGCGAGCTTTCAAGTCTTTATGCTGTCTTGTCAGTAACCCATCTCCTCCAACAACATAGTTCCACCCTGATAGACAGACTGAATTTTCTTGAGGCCTCGATTACCATTCAACATCTGTCATCTGCTTGACCATAGGATCTCTTCCAGACTTGCCAGAACCAGTTCCAAGATACTGAATCATTAGTAGCCAAGTTCTGCTATCTATTAAAAGCAATGCTCTATCAGGTGTCACTGTGTCTGTTGAACTCTTTTAATCATGACTCAGCCTGCAATCAGCCTCCATGCTTGGCCTCACAAACAAACAAAGCTTGTTTGATTTTTTTTTTGTTTGCCATAAGCAAAAAAGTTTCAAAAACAACAAGTCATTCTTAAGCAACAGTTCATGGCTCCAAACCAAAATTGAAAAATCAATGTCTATTCCAACATAAGAGCATTTTATTTGATTAGGCTGTCCTTAAGTTGGAGAATTATTAGATAAAATTCATTAACCCAGGCAAAATATCAAATGAAAATGATTAAAAATTGATTTTGCATTTTCCAAAATGTATTCCAAAGGTCACATTTGCCGAGTTGTTAGAAATGGTACTAGCCTAAGGTTGCATGGGATGAAAGGGCAAAGCTGTTCTCTAGGTATATATTGAACATAATTACCAAACACCACTTTGGATTGGCATCAATATTACAAGTGAATTAATAAAGAAACATAATTTTTTTGCAATATTAATTTGTTTGTAGACACCTTTTCACTAATTGTTTTTGCAGGTTCAGCTTTGATGGCATTGATGCAGACAGCGAAGGAGAAGAGGTTTCGGACAGGTCTCAGGGGTCATGCACTCCAAAATCACCAAATTCTGTTGCATTATTTGCCAGCAGTGGAGATGAGCTGGATTCTTTTGAGATTCACCAGGAAACTGAGATAAACATCAAGGAATCTGAATCAAGGTCTTCGTCCAACAGCTTGTTGCCAAAGGTATTAGAGCATACTTTAGTAGTATTGGAAAACCAATGCAATTGTGTAATCTGGGCAAATTTAAAAGCTGATATCCCAATGGAACATTGTTTCTATTCCAGCTGGCAATGCAACAACATGCTATTGGCAACTTCAGCTAAAGCTCTTAAGGATAATGCTGATTGATTTCATGTGTTACATCCTTCTAGAAATAAATCAGAAATTTAAAATTAGATAGTTGATCAAAACAGGAAGCTCTGTTTGACACAGAAATGTTTTATATGCACATATGTTTGACTTTATTATGTTTTGCAAGATGGTAGCATTTTAAAGCTGGAGAGCAGACCAAAATAAAAGCCGTTAACTAACAGATTACAGAACTATTGTTCAGACCATTCCATCTGGCATTAAATTTATTCAACAGTCAAAGGAAAGAATCTTAGAATTGTAATTTTCAAAAAAAAGATGCTGGATCTAGGCCCTTTAAAAGTCATGATATCATTGAAAAAATTCAGCTGCAAAACATGTAACTCTCCTTATAATGAACCTTTCAGCAACAAGATCCAGCATTTTTTTTTGAAAATTACAATTCTAAGATTCTTTCCTTTGACTGTATTACAGAATTACAGAACACTGCTGTCACTGTGCATCAGTGGTGAATCATCTGAAAGTTGCAATGCAGAAAGTTACCGAGTCTGCTTTGACAGCACTTTACAAATCAACAACCTCTGCCACCTAGGTAGTCAGCAAATGTGTGGGACACCACTACATACAAATTTCCCTCCAGACTACAAACCATCCTGACTTGAAAATACATCATTTGTTTCTTAGTCACAGTCATATAATCATACAGCATGGAAACAGACCCTTCAGTCCAACTAGTCCATGCTGACCAGGTTCCCAAACTAAACTAGTCCCACCTGCCTGCACTTGACCCATGTTCCTCCAAACTTTTTCTATTCATGACCTCATTCAAATGTACCAGCATTCACCACTTCTCTGGCAGTTCATTCCACACACGAACCACGCTCTGTGTATTAAAAAAAAAAGTGCCCTCATTTAGAAATCTTTCTCCTCTCACCTTAAAACTATGCCCCTTAATCTTGAACTCCCCCACCCTGGAGAATAGACCCTTGTCATTCACCTTATCTTTGCCTCTCATGATTTTATAGACCTCCGTACGGTCACTCCTCAACCTCCAATGCTCCAGTGAACAAAAATCCCAGTCTTTCCAGTCTATTACTGGTAACATCCTGGTAAATCTTTTCTGAGCCCTCTCCAGCTTAATAATATCCATCCTATAGCTGGGTGACCAGAACTACACATACTACTCCAAAAGAGGCCTCACCAACGTTCTGTACAACCTCAACATAACCCAATAATTCCAACCAAACTCCTTTCTAAACTTCAAGACCTAGGACTCTGCTCACCCCTCTGCAACTTTATGAATTTGTAGATTGAATACTTTTGCTTGCTTCAAAAAAAAGGCATGCTTTCTCTTTGTGAATTAATGATGTTAAATAGTGCTTAAAATAACTTCTGTCATACCTTTTTGTACATTGTCAAGAAAATTGTCTCGTTCCATTGGTGAAAACAAAAGGTAGTTGATTATATTTACACCTGAAATAAAAAATGTCCTGTGTTAACTCTAGAATATAAAATTTGATACAGTTTTTATTTGTTCTATAAAGGAGTCTGAAGATACTGGAATTCGGCTGAGATCATACTCCCTTTCCTCTCCTAAAGTGTCTCAAAGCAAATCTCGATTCATAAGAGATTTTGGTGTGTTTGATTCCCCAAATGAAGGTTAGTATCAACAGAAGAGCAAAATAACTCTGAATAATAAAATATTGATTTTGTTTGAACAAAAGACTAAATCGATGTCATTGGTTAAAAATGGCATCTACTTTGTGTCATCATATGCAAAGCTTCACCATTTTAGATTCCTCATCTTACAATTAACAATTTTGCTTAAAGATGCTTAAGTCTATAGTACGAATTCGCCTTCATGTCTGGACAGTTACATTATAGAACTACCTGAATGAGCAGTTTGCTTAATAAAGTATATTCTTACCACTTTATGACAGGGTTTTGGCTTAACAACGAGACATGAGATATGTGGATGTATGAACTGTTACAGTAGTGTGCTACCCCAGATTGTCTGCCTGTCAAAGCCGAACTTGGTTTTCCAAGTTCTTTGCATTCCTAAATGGAACATCACCTACCACCTATTATACAAACTTATCCAGTATAAAGGAGAAGGTTTAAAATGGATATTTATGTTTTGTGGTATCCTCCTAACAACTGATTCACATTGCTGTTTGTTGTTTGTCAGAATGTTGCAGGAGGTATATTGGCGAAGGCCGAAGAGAATCTATAAATAATTGATTAGTGAAGCTACTTTCTTCATCAGAGAACTTTACCATGCATGAAAATTATTTGAAATTAACATTTATGGGATTTGGAGTATCCAGATTTGTAACATTTTGTTCCTAGATATAAAACTCAAAACACATTTCTAATGTGTAGTTCCCCAAGATAAATTATTTATTTATTTACTAATTATATTGGAGTTGACTATCTCTATTCTCAACATGGTGACGAATGTACTGCATTTGTTTGCTTCACAGTACCTGTAACATGCAGAGTGAGCGCTCCTCATAAGATATCATGGTACATCTGAATTTTTGTAGGTAGCCAGAAAGCTACTAACAGTGATAAAAGATTAAATTGAATTCACTATATTATTTATAAAACAGTTAAAATATTAAGAAAATGGGTAACATGATACTGGAATGCAAAAATGTGCATAAACCATCCTAATTTCATCTATGATCTGTCGTTGCAGTTCCCTCTTACCTAGCCATTATGCTATACATTTAGGTGGTATATTGTAGAACTAGAGCTTAGGCATATCAATGAATGAACACCCAATTAGACGTTGTTCTTTTGATCATTATGATGAGTCTGTCCCTGCTCTGTAGATGGTGTTTTCAGCAGTGGACGATCCCTTCTTCAAGCACTCTCACTGTCTAAATCATTTTCTCTGCTACACCATAGTAGTAAGTACCACTCATAATCAGATAATGCTGTCACAATTCTGCATGAAACTGCATCTGCTACCCTTTTATGTCCCTGTGTCTTATTGCTAAATGGACGATATTTAATTCAATGTTGCTTGAATTGAAATCAAAACCAATTAATGCAGTGTAGTGTTAACTTGTCTCTTTGTTACGTTTTGTAAAGCTTGAAGTTTGTTACTACTTGATTAGTTTTATGTAAAATTTAAAAAGTCCTCGGGAATAAAAGCTGAAAATCCTCCTTGTAACTATGTGGCAGATAATGCAAGTTCTACTGAAACTGAGCACTTCAGACTATGTGTGTGTGCAATTTTTTAGCGATGTGCTGAGCGCAATGTGAATGAAATAAGGAAGGCCGTGCATCCCATTTTAACTCATCTATCCAACAATTCCTTATCCTGACCTTTATCATCTAATATGCTCTTGAATAGCTATCTTCATCTGGAAGTCCATTAAGTCTATGCCAGATTTTCATTTCTCTTGTTTGAACGATCTTCATTTCATTTTTATTTGTTTGCATCTATATCCTCCTTTCCTATTGCCTTCCTTTATTTCAAACTATATTCTGACTGAGATAACAAGGTGTAGAGCTGGATTAACACAGCAGGCCAAGCAGCATCAGAGGAGCAGGAAAGCTATGTTTTTTACTGCCAAACGTCTTTGATAATTCTCTACAGTTCTTCAATAGGATCATCTTTAAGAGCTAATTACTCTTAATCCCCAACTCAGTTTTGTGACTGGGAAGTCATTATGTCAATGTTTCTGCATTGCTCTGGAGCTTGAACATCACTTTTGGTGCCTTGATAACCAAAACTAAAAACAGTCTTACCAGAGCATGATAAATACTGGGGCATGAAAACGGCATGAATACATGCCTCCTAACTTTCAACGTAAGCATTAAAGATATTCTGGTTTTCTTGCTGAAGTTTACCAAGGGGAATGGAAAGTTCATTTCATTATATTACAATAAATTCCTTCATGAGAAATATTGCATCATGACCTAGCATGGAGCAATGACTACATTGGTGCCATTTGGTTGAAGATGGTGGTAGTTGGTGATTAAAATTATGTTTTATAATGTGATGAAAATTTGCTATTCTATTGCTGGTTGTGACTGCTGTATTTTTAATAGGATCTTTACAAAGATGCCATCAAGTACTGTGATGGCAAAAGTTGCTGGCCTGTCAATTGGTATTGGAGTGATGCGATCTTCCATTAGAAAGCTGATCTCGGATAACTGCGAAGTGAAAACCAAGGCCCCAGCTTTAACTGCTTCTCCTTGGCTGACGTTGGGTTAGGATGAATACAGTTAGTATACTGTAACTCACTAAGTCCCTCTGACCCTGCTGCTTTCTCTGTGTCCCAATATTAGCATGTTCTTTCTTTTTGGAGCACTTAAGCAGAAAGGAAATGGTGTTATGCTTTAAAGATGCAGATCAGGTCCAATGATATTAATTATACCATTGGAATCAAATTGACAATTTGAATGTGAGGACTGAGCTGGGAAATGGTGTTGGCAACCTCTTCAAGCAAAACTGCTGGGAGCTGGATCATGGATCAAAGGAGGACCACGAGATAAGTCTTAAAATTTTATTTTAAGGGATCCTTGTGAGGCATGAGTCCTGAAGAAGTCCCAGGTCTCCCTTCTACCAGTCTACTCCCTTCCTGATCTTTGTGAGATCCAACCACCCTCCTGCTGTCATCACTCCCAGCTGTGATCAGACCTATGCCGCCTTCTAAATCCTCGCCCGACGCCCATCCTCCCCTCACTAACTGCAGGGGACAGTTCTTGCTGCCAGGTGCAATCCCACTTGCCAGATAGTGGATCCAGCTGGTTGAGAGGCAAGACTCTTTACTTATTTATTTTGTGAAGCCTCCTTGTTCGGAGCAGAAAAGCCAGGAGACTTGCAGAAATCCCCACTGGGATTGCTGCACAATGTTCTCCTGCCTCCAGCTGTGTTTCCCACGAATTTCATGTGGGTGGGCAACCAATTTGGGCCACAGTTTCTGCTGCCAATGGAACTTTCTCGATGTTGCATGATTCCATTTCAGGAGCCTGGCAGTGATTTGGGGGATGCCTTTTGGTAGGAATTCAGAGGGTCAGCAAAGTGAGTCTGTTTACGATACCCCACCTGCAAGCACAGAGCTGCAAAGCTGTAAGTCAAGCCCATGACCAAAATCATTCCTGCATTGGGGATCCGCCTTCCAAGTTGAATGCCCAAACAGCTCTGGACCTTTATTTCTAAATAGTCCAAGACAACATCTATTTTGAGGCAGCCCTGTGCTCAACTACTTTACCTCAGCAGCACTCAGCTCTTCCAGTGGAGCTGCTGGCAGTCCAACGCTGCAGGCTGTCTCACTGGGTCTCCCTCACAATTGTCCTACCCATTGTCCTTAATTGTATAGCCAACCTGGAGACTAGGAGTGAGCACTCTGCTTCACTTGAAGTTCTGTTGGTAGATGCGCTGCTGGGAAATACACATTTGGGTCTGTGTATGGTCCTTGCATCAGTGCCTCCATAACCATAGAAAATATCCTTCTGTACCTGCTCATGTGAAATGACGGAAATTCATGAGGATGTATTCACTGGATTTCACACATGTCCCAAAGGCCCATGAGTAATGTGGATGACTGGGGCAGGTTGGTTCTCTGTTTGTCTGTTCTCTGCCATAGGCATTGTTTTCTTTTGCTGTGGAAAGCTGAAGGTGAGATAGTTCAATTTCTGCAGATGTTGAGAATTTAATATATTGTACTATTTCAGTTCAGAATGATTGTCACTGCTATTGTTCTTAATAGGGATTTTGATGAGGGTAGTGAACATATGATTTTGCAATGAACAAATGTAAAGGGACATAGAACAGGAATGAGCCATTCAAATGCCTGACCCTGTTCTGCCATTCAGTAAGATCATGGCTGATCTGGCCAAACTCCATACAACTACCCTTGACCCATTGCCCTTAATATCTTTGCTTAACACAAATTTTTTGTTCACTGAAGTTTACTGTTTCAAGTCGTCAGCAGTTCCTCAATGGCAAAGTATTCTGATCGAGCGGAACTTCTGAAGCAATGGTTATTATGAATCCACACTTCATAGAAATGTACATGAAGTAAAGATGATAACTCAGGTTGTCTCAGTTGTGAAAGTTTAGCAATTAATTTTGTCATAAAAGCCTGACTTTAGTAACAAGCTGATTGGCGGGCAATGAGTGCTGGTTTGGGAGAAATGTTCACTTGTTCTGATTTACAACATGGAGTCAAATTCTGAGTTGTATGCATGTCAGTTTTCAAATAAAGTGTTTTAATCCTGAATCATTATCTCCACATGCTGAAAATTAAGAGGGGCGTGTATTTTGATGTTTTGTAGCCAAAGTAAATTGTTTGAAGTCAGACCAAACAGCAACAGCAGCAGCAATATAGTGAAGGAGAGTGAACCTGGGTGTGAACAACAGCAGCAGGATACATACCTAAGGAGTGGGGTCAGTCAGACCAAACCTGGGCTTGAACAGCAGGATAGATACCAGGATCGATGTTAGAGATTTGGTTGAGAGAAGGACAAGAATGGCCGCTTAACGTTCTGGGATTTAGATGTTTCTGGTATGATAGAGAGAGATGTCAAAGGTGGGGGAGTTGCACTACTGATTAAGAAGAATATCATAGCGATACTAAGGAGCACTACTTAGAGGGCTGATCCAGTAAGACCATATGGGTAGAGTTCAAGTAATAGGAAGAATGCAGTCACTTTGGGATTGTACTGTGGACATTCCAACAGCCAACGGGGTAATAGAGGATAAGATATTTCAAAAAATTATGGAAAAATGTTAAAACAACAGAGTTGTTGTGGTCGGTGAAGGCTTGGATGGGGGGCAATTTGTTAGGTGTGTCCAGGACAATAGATAAACCGCCAAGAGATAGTAAGAACTGCCAATGCTGGAGTCTGAGATAAGTGTGGAACTGGAGGAGCACAGCAGGCCAGGCAGCATCAGTGGAGCAGGAAAGTTGATGCTTTGGGTTGAGAACCTTCTTCAGAAATGGGGGAGGTGGAAGGGAGCTCAGAAATAGATAGAGAGAGGAGGGGTGGGGCTAGGGACTGTAGGTGGGATGGTGATAGGTGAGTTCAGGTAGGGAGTGGTGGAGATTGGTCAGTGAGGTGGGAGGAGCAGATAGGTGGGAGAGAAGATGGACAAGTTGTGTCAGGTCAAGGAGATGGGGATGAGAGGGAGGGTTGGTCATGGGATGAGGCCGGGGAGTGGGAGATTTTAAAACTGGGCATATTCCATGTTTGGGCCATTGGGCTGTAGGCTCCCGGAGGTGGAATATGAGGTGCAGCTCCTCCAGGGTGCAAGTGGTGTCATTATGACACTGGAGGAGGCCCAGGATGGACATTCCACCCAGGGAGTGGGTGGAGTAGTTGAAATGGTTGGCGACCGGAAGATGGTGATATTTATCGCGAACAGAGCATAGGTGCTTCTATAAAACGGTCTCCAAGCCTCCACTTGGTGTCACCGATGTAGAGGAGGCCACATTGGGAGCAGCAGATGCAAGATGCCAAGTTGGCGGATGTGCAGGTGAACATCTGTTTGACCTGGAAGGTTTTTTTTTTTGGTTCCTCGAATGGAGGTGAGGGGGTTGGTGTGGGGGCAGGTGTAGTACTTACTGATGTAGGGAAAGGTGCTGGTGGTGTTGGGGCTAGTGGGGAGTGTGGAGCAGATGAGGGAGTTGCAGAGAGCGATCCCTATGAAAGGCAGGTAAGGGTGGGGAGGGAAATATTTCTTTGGTCATGGGGTCGGATTGTAGGTGGCAGAGAACGATACATTGGATACGGAGGTTGGTGGGGTGATATGTGAGAACAAGGGAGATTCTGTCTTTGTTTTCGTTACAGTGAGGGCAGAAGTGCCAGAAACGCGAGAGATGCGGTTGAGAGTATTGTCGATCACCGAAGGGGGGCATTTGTGGTCCTTGAACTAAGAGGACATCTGGGATGTTCGGGAGTGGAACGCCCCATCTTGGGAGCAGACGCAGCAGAGGCGGAGGAGGAGAAATTGGGAGTAGGAGATTGCATTCTTGCAGGAAGGTAGATGAGAGGAGGTGTAGTCTAGGTAGCTGTGGGAGTCAGTGGGCTTTAAATAGAGCAGTCCAACTTGGGAATGTGCTATATTAGTGTTGTATTGGGGAATGAGCCAGGCTAGGTGATTGATGTTTCAGTGGGGAGCATTTCTAAGTAGAATGTGGTTACAAATTTCTTGTTTGTTGGAATCCTTCCAAATCTGATCACTTGACTTCTTGCATAATTTCTGTCTATCCCAGACAAGTACAATGACATCTGCTTTGTAGACTCACAAGATATAAGTACCGTTTCGTTCTCCAAATGCCTGGTGCTGTAGATTTTTGTGGTCTCCATCCAATTCTTATTAGAAGTGGCCCGCAGTATAACTTTGCACTAATGCTATTAAAACAAAAGGTGTGCTTTTCAAACTATGATACTGTTTTTGAGCCACGAAGAGGGAGGTTTACTGTGTCGGAGGTACGTGGGACTACAAGCTGCTGAGGCTCTTGAGCTAGACCTAGAAGATATTACAATTTTCTGGAACAAATGAAGCTCTCCCAAATACCACGGTGTATTTTTTTTAAAATAAAGACTGCATGCTAGTGTTTAAACATGGGGATACAAATTATATGTTCAGTTTCAAATGTCTAAACCAGACTTGTGTTGTCTTGTTAGAAGCTTCTTTTGAAAGATACCTCATTAGCATGAGTTCAATGAAAGTTGGTTACTTCAAGGCAAATTTATTTTTCTAATTTGTTGTGTGTTGTAAACTTTTCTATATTGCTTTGTTTCAGAACAGCGAACCTTCAGCCTGCCTGAGCATCCGAAAGCAAAAAGGTACGGTAACACATGTTAGCCTTGCTGGAATTAAGTAATTGAACTCAGCCAGCATGGTTAAAATACCAACTCACAACTGCCTCTGGAGATATTCAGAATCTGGATTGTAATAATCACAGGATTTTTGCAAACTGGAGAGAGCAGCCTATGCCATGGTTATTGTATCTTGGTCAACATGTTGATATAAGCATGTTCCGACTATACACCTATGTATATCACTCCAAAACAAATAGTGGTGATGACCATAAGCCTTTATTGCTTAAACTCTATTGCAAAATCCAATGGCATTTATTAACATGCGAAGACATCATTTTTATAACAATTGATGTGCATGACGTTATTTCACTTTCATTGGAAAGAAATGAAAACCAGAATGGAAATTGTATCCTGGAAGGCCTCGGGGAATGCACCCCGAAAATTGAAAATTTTGCATTAAAATTATTCCTTCCTGGTTAACTTTAAGAACTATGATAGTTCACATTTGATACATTTGCAATTAGAAAACAAAAAACAAAATGTTGTGCATTTCAAGAGAACAAACATGATGTCATTTTCCAAACATTTACTACAATAGTCAATCATCTGTCTAAACGCTGTGCTGTCCTCAGTCATAAAGGTGAGTGAGGGAAGAAGCAGCATGCAACAGAGGGCATGTCCGTATGGAAACTTTGGTCAGGGGTGAGTGCGGGAGCAGAAGTAGAGTGTGAAGTAGCACTTGCAATGGTGTCATGGAAAAGGTTATTGACTTTCTTCAGCTCTGATGCTTCATCATCCAAACCCAGAACAAGGTGCTGACACAGGTAGCAATCTCTGATCAGACAGATATCGTGGAGTGGCACAACCTCCTCTGTCTGTCCTCCCAGGAAGAGGATGGCCCTTCTGTGCACCATCCTATCAACCAGGACCTCCAAGTCCTTGTTGTAGAACCTCAGTGCCGATTTTCCCTTGTCAGTCATCTTTGTCCAGTCATCAATCGTGAGCAGAGCAGGTGTCAGATGCCCATTGCTACTTTCAGGTGCACTATGGGCTCCTGAAGATGGCGCAACTGCAAGGAATGCTGGTCTTATGGCGGATGTTCAGTGAGGTGTTGATTCTTCCAGGAATGGTGCATGTTGAGATAGATTGGAGATAGGATGTGATACTCGCTGTTGGATCAGCAACACTGATGAGTTTGGTAAGATACGTTGAGAAAACTAACCTGCCCTTATGATGAGTTTCTCTTGACCAAAATCAACAAAACTCCCACTTAGTCAAAAAACAAAAATCTTTCTCAATAGCCCATTCTTCTCCATTTCTCAAGATTTATTCATTTCCCTTCCACTCATCAGTCTATTAAGATAACCACCACACCTGATTCTGCTATATATTCTGCTCCTACAACCTTGTAAAAATCATATGCCTCTTCATGGATGGATGTAGTATAGTTAAATTTCAGAAGGTTTTTGATAAGGTCCCTCAATGGTGGCTGGCTTGCAAAATTTGAGCACTGGTATAGGAGGTAATTTATTGGCATGGATTAACAATTAGCTGACATGCTAAAAACAGGAAATAGGAATAAATGGGTCATTCTCACATTAGAAGACTGTTCCTAGCAGAGTACCACAAGGATTAGGATTTGCACCGAACCATTTGCAATACATATCAATGACTTGGACATGAGGATTAATATTTTCAAATTTGCAAATGACCCAAAGCTAAGTACAGATGTCTGTTAAAAGGAAGATGAAAAACATTTCCAGGAGGATTTGGACAAGCTTAGTGTGTGGTAAAAAACTTGATAGATGGGTTATGATGTAAAAAATGAGGTAATCCGCTTTGGCAGGGAGAAAAGATGTGCAGTTTTTCTTTAATGATCAGTAAAGTGTAGGTGTGCAGACTTGGGTGTCTTTGTCAATAAGTCACTGGAGGCTAAAATGCAGGTGCAGCAAGCTATTGGGAATGGTAATGAAATATTACCCTTTTATTGTGAGATAATTTAAGAACAGGACCAGTGAAGCCTTGCGTCAGTTGTATAGGAGCTTGGTTTGACCGCATCTGGAGTATTGTGTGCAGTTTTGGTCTCCTTATCTCTGCAAAGATTTAATCGTGATAGTGAGTGCAGTGAAGGTTAATGAAAGGTGATGGGGCAGATTGGGGTATGTATTTTTTACAGTTTTGAAAAATGAGGGATGATCTCATTAAAACCTACACCATATTTAGAGGTAGATGCAGGTAAGATGTTTCCTCCTGTTTGGGGAATCTAGTATGGTAGCACAATTTAAAAATTAAGGTAGATACCACTTAGGACTGAAATGAAGGGAAATGTTTTTATTTGGAGCTGGGGTGTATCTTTTGGAATTTTCTATGCCAAAGAGCTGTGGTATCTCAAATAAAAACAAGATACTGTGGATGCTGGAAATCTGCAGCAAACACGGAAAATGCTGGAGAAACTCAACAGGTTTGGCAGCATCTGAGAAAAGAGAAACCGAGGAAAACACTTTTTTTGAGTACTTTAGAACTGAACAAGGTTGGAAAATTTCTTTATACTTTTGACAGAAAAGAAAGAGAGGCAAAGGGAACAGGTGGTGTAGAGGCCCCGTGCAAAAGACAGGGGGTTTGTTAATGTGGTGAAAGAGAAAAAGATATAAAACTGGTATAAATTAAGGTGTGAGAGGGAGAGAATGGCTACCCTCTACTGAAAGCAAAGTAAATCAGACACGAGCAAGACAAGACCTTGGGAGCAATGGGGAGAAGAATGTACAAAAAATGAAGAGCAGACATCATGCTGTTAGGCTCTGAAATTATGGATTTCAGTATTGATACTTAGGGATGGTAAAGGTCCTAAGTGGAAAATAAGGCTGTTACAGCGGGAATGATCCCTGCAGAATACTGACAATAGACAGTACGGAGAGATGTGTTTAGTGGTGGCATCCTCCTGGAAGTGGTGAAAGATGAACCTTCGGGAGGTGAGGACAAGGTGTACCCTATACTGTTTTAGGAAGGAGTGAGGAAAGAAATGCAGGAGTTGTGTTAAACATGGTTGAGGGCCCTGTCAACCACAGTGGGAGGGTGGGGCAAACCTTGGTTGAGGAAAAAGGACAAGGTCAGAAGTCACATGATACCAGGTGATAGTGCAACAGGTTTATTTGAAATCACAAGCTTTCACAGCAGTGCCCCTTTATCAGGTAAAGTGCACATAGGCACAGAATTTATAACAGATCAAAAAATCATGAGTGGAGTGTCGACAGGTTGAATAATAAGTCTCTGCAGGTGATCAAAAGTGACAGACTGTGTGAGTAAAGTGTCAATAGCTGAATAACAAGTGATGAGGGTGCCCTCACAAGAACAGGATACAACGTTCAACTCCTCAATTGTCAGTTCCAATGTACCACAGCAAAAAATTGCAGTGATCTCCTCAGAAGACAGATGCAGGACATGACTGATAGAGTACCCTTTGTTCCAGTACTTCCCCAGAGCAAAGAAACTACAACATGTTGAAGGCTGCAGAGAACATGTCATCAGTGACGATGAACATATTGCCAAGATCATCCCCATGTCTCCAATTCTCATTCTCAAACAACCACCAAATCTTAAACAGACCATTGTTTGCATCAAACTACTGAGCCGTTAGGATAACATTGACCACAACACCACATAATCTTGCCATGGCAACCTCTGCAAGACATGCCAGATCATTGACGTGGATACTACCATCACACGTGGGAACACCATCCACCACGTACATGGCAGGTACTCGTGTGACTCAGCCAATGTTGTCTGTTTCATAAGCTACAGGCAGGGATGCCCTGAGGCATGGTATATTGGTGAGACCATGCAGATGCTATGATACTGGATGAACGGACACTGCACAGCAATCGTCAGACAGGAATGTTCCCTCCCAATTGGGGAACACTTTGTGGTCAAGGGCATTCAGCCTCCAATTTTTAGGGAAGTGTCCTCCAAGGTGGCCTTTTGAGATACACAAGAACGCAGAATCACCGAGCGGAGACTGATAGCCAAGTTCCGTACCCCTGAGGACAGCCTCAACCGTGATCTTGTGTTCATGTTGCACTAAGTGTAACCCCACCATACTGTTCTGTATCTGTAAAATCTTCCTTACTATCCTGTTTTGACACCATCACCTGGATAAATTGCTATGATCTCTCTACCCTAAATGTTTGTACAGTTTTGGATTAATTGTTACTTTAATTAGACCCTCAGCATGCAACTCTTACACCTATCATGTTATTCCAGCCACTTTGGTTTGTCTCCAGCACCACCTTATTTTTAATTTTTTATAATTATCTCTCTGCCTCAATTAATTAGATTATAGGTAATCCCTTCACTTGTTAGTCAGTTGTTGACACTTTAGTCACACAGTCTGACACTTTTGATCACCTGCAGAGACTTGTTATTCAACCTGTCGACATTCCACTCACACCATTTGTATGATCTTTTGATATCTCTACTATAAATTCTGTGCCTATGTGCACTTTACCTGACGAAGGGATAGTGCTCTGAAAGCTTGTGATTTCAAATAAACTTGTTGCACTATAACCTGGTGTTGTGTGACGTCTAACCTTGTCCACCCCAGTCCAACAATGGCACCTTCTCATCGTGGACAAAGGAGGTCATGTTGAAGGCAATCCATTGTGACAGAGATGGAGAAACTGGGAGAATGGAACAGAAACCTTGCAGAAAGCAGGGTGTGAGGAGGTGTAGTTGAGGTACCAATGGATATTGGACAGAATAGTCTATTCTTATTCATATGTTCAGATAGAATCATAGAGCCAAAGAGATGTACAGCACAGAAACAGAACCTTTGGTCCAACTCGTCCATGCCGACCAGATATCCTACATAAATCTAGTCCCATTTGCCAGCATTTGGCCCATATCCCTCTAAACCTTTCCTATTTGTATATCCATCCAGATGCCTTTTTAAATGTTGTAATTGTACCAGCATCCATCACGTCCTCTGGCAGCTCATTCCATACACGCACCACTCTCTGCATGAAAAAGTTGCCCCTTAGGTGCCTTTTAAATCTTTCCCCTCTCGCCTTCAACCTATGTCCTCCAGTTTTTGACTCCCCCCACCCCAGGGAATAGACCTTGTCTATTTACCCTATCCATGCCCGGCATGATATTATAAACCTCTATAAGGTCACCCTTCGGCCTTCAACACTCCAAGGAAAATAGCCCCAGTCTAATCAGCTTCTCTCTATACCTTAAACTCTTCCACTCTGGCAACATGCTTGTAATCTTCCCATTAAAGCTGGTACTGTACCCTAGATTTTATGTTTGTTCTCCATCTTCCTCTCCTCACCCCAACTCTGTTCCAACTTTTCCTTCCTCATCTCAAAGTCTAGATTTCAGCTTTTGCTACTCCTCCTCTTGCCTCCCTTATCATCCATTCCCCTTTCCATACATTTTGTTCCATCTTCTGTCCATACATTTTGCTCCATTTCAGACATGCTACTTATTCCAATGAATTTTGCCTGTTTTCTCTTGAGTTCTGACTAAGCCTTGCATTATTCTGACTTTCTTTCCTGTTTCGTATCCATGTCTGTTCCGAGGAAACAATGTTGGCTCATGCATCGGATTGGCCTCTTTGTGTTGCCTCCAATCACCTGGACTATAACCACTAAACTCAAAATTGATATTACGTGTACTTGGAACTGGCAGATTCAAGTATTTAAATGAGGTGGCACAACATGAGCATATGAATACAGAAATATTTGAATACACGAATATACATGCAAACATATACATATGAATGCATATGCTAATTAAGAGCAGGAAGAGGCAATTTTGCCCCTTCAGCCTGCTCCACCATTCAGTAGGATTGTGGTGGATCCGACTGTGTCCAAAATTCCCATTTTCTAATAGCCTTGACTTCTTTTGTTAGTCCACCTGCCTCTGCCTCTGCCTTCCACCACACACACACTGAAAGAGAGTTCCACAGATTCATGACCATCTGACACCAAAGATTTCTCATCTCTCTCTTAAATGGTAGAGCTCTTATTTTCAATTTGCATCCTCTGTTCCTATTCTGTTCCATACGTGGAAACTCCTTTTCAGCATCCCATCCTGTCAAGAACCCTCAGAACTCTGTTTCAATAAGATCACTTCTCATACTTCTAACTTATACCAGATGCAGGCCCAAGCTGTCCAACCTCTCATAAAATGACCCCCTTGTCTCAGGAATGAGGCTCTTAAAAGGTGTCCACATGGTGACTGGGCTCCCAAAGGAATTGACACAACTCCATGTATGTAAATCTCAAATCTCAAGACCTTTCTTTATCATCATTCAATAAGGAAGATGGAGTTGTTAAATATGGAGCCCTGAGCACCTGTTTTTTGCCCTGGTATAACAGTATGCAATTCTCAACGACATGACACTAATGCTGTTGTGTCAGTACAGGGAGAGAATGAGCGCTTGACTGATGCTGGTCCAATTGATGTTTGTTGATGGTAATTATAGCGACCACTTGCACCATTTTCCCAGTAGAATATTGGACACATGATGCTTTGCAGGAAAAACCATGACCAACTCAGCAGAAGTCAATGGCTGTCAATTTATTTCAAGATTACAAAACATGAAAAGGTCAAGCAGGCCATGAATTCCACTTCTTCAACAGGATTTTTCAGTTACAATTTTCATGGCGCTGCAGTTTGAATCATGAATTTCAAGGAAGACTATTCAGTAAACCTGAAGAAAGCTGTCTATAAAGATTTGCCTATTTATGTGGCATATATTTCCCCTTTTCTGACATCAGTTTAATTCTGATAATGGCATTAAAATGATCTGTAGGCATCCAGCAACAGCAATGTTATCAAACCATAAGCAACTAAATCACATTGGCACTTTCTCATATACAAGCAAACATATGCTTCTTTTTAAATTTAATATACGGAAAGTGAAGTAAATGATTGGGGGACACAAGGGATTTAGATAGAAGCTGTGATACAGTAAACAAACTAATCAGGGACATATTATGCCATTAAAAATCCAATTACACCTTATTCAGTTCGGCATAACCTTCTTGAGGGCTTTGCAATGAGATTCTTTGTGCAAATAGACAATTTTTCATCAAGTCACTGAATATAACCTGACTGCAGTTTGAGAGAACAGTAACAGTGCAACCTACAATGAGGTGTTTGTATCACTGACAACTACTCTTGTTTAACTGTATGTGTTCAGACTCAGAAATTGCTGTTAATTTCAGGACAACAACAACCGTGAATGTTGGCAGTTTTGCCATCATTGCTGCCACAAGACATGGGTTTCTTAATGCCATGAGGACTGTTACCCAGATCCTAAGCAAGACATGATCATCCATCCCCTGTGTTCAGAGGCTTTCATGGTGAATTTCCTGGACTGGGAGCCAATGTTTTCAATGTACCCTTTTCACATGATGTGGGCATCGCTGGCTAGGTCAGCATTTCTTGCTTATCCCTAATTGTCCTTGAGAAAGTAGTGGTGATTCCAAATGATGTTGGTGTGTCCACAGTGCTGTAAGGAAGGGAATTCTAAAGGTTCCTAATGTTCACATCCCCTTATGACCTGATACACACTTTCTATAACCAGCCCTACAATTTTCCAAGACCCTTGTGCTCTTCCAATTTCCTACTTCTTTTGCTTTACTGTCACCAGTTATGTGTTTTGTTCCTGGGCCCAAGCCTGTGGAATTCCCTCCCTAAACTTTTCTAGCTCTTCTTCATTCTCACATGCTCTCTCTTCTCTTTTAAGTATTTCCTTAAAACCAATATTTTTCACAGCTTTTGGCCCCGTGCCCAATATGTCTGTGACATGGTGTGAAATTTTGTTTCATGTTACTCCTATGAAGTGCCTAGGGCTGATTTACTGTCTTCCTCAAATACAAGTGGCTATTGTAGTTGTAAAGTACATTGAGTATTGTACAAACAGGTTTCTGAACCTTATTAGTTTCACCTGGAAATTGAGTAATAAAAAAATCAGACAAAATCAACTGTGAGCAAGTATTAGCTTCTTCTGGTCAAAAGTAAAATTGCGTGTTCATAATCTGAAAATGTTGGATTTAATGGTGTTAAGAGGTTACCATGAGAGACTCTTTTTCTCATCCTCCCCTCACTGAGGTGTATTGACTCTCAGGTTAAACCACCACCATTTCTCTGTCTCTAATGGAAGAGCAGTCCTAGGGTCTGGTAAGACATTGACAACTTTACCTTTTAATATCTGCAGAATAAATTTGTAAGAAACGAGAAAAAAACTCGTGTATATGATGAACACTGACAATCATCCACTTATTGTAATGCTTAAGGAAACTAACATAGGTACTCATTAGCTGCCTTGTAGTGTCTCTGATTCATTGAACTTTGTGCGTTATTTAATGGTGGGAATGTTGTATATCGACTTAGACACCTTAAAACAGGGATAACAAGGTGTGGAGCTGGATGAACACAGCAGGCCAAGCAGCATCATAGGAGCAGGAAAGCTTGACGTTTCGGGCCTAGACCCTTCATCAAAAAACAGGGAATTGGCTGGTTATGCTTAAGTAGATGACAACGTGTTAACAATGACTTTTCTAGGGTTTTGTTTAGTTTAACCTTTGCCCTTAATTTCATCTTATGGGTGAGGTATGTAATTCTAAGTATTCATCAGATTTAACACGTTCCTGCCATCTTCCAGCCCGAGTGTAGATCCTCTGTGCACAAACACCGAGTGTCACTACATACTAAAATTCTGCTTGTCCTCAGTATTGTGAAGGATGGGTCTGGTCTCGTTTCCAAGGATGCTCCAACTAGTTGGGCCATTTCATATCACCTGGTCACTCATGTGAAAATTTGCAAAGGAAAACACCTTTGACCACAAGTTCATCAGGCAGCATGTGGTCAGCATGTTACATCCTTGAGGCCCTGCAGTAGAAGGATAGAATGGATCTGGTTGGGTGGTTCACTGAGCAGACCATCAAAGTCATTTGGCAGAATGCCTCGTCACCAGAACCTTCCAACAAGCACCACGATGTAGCTTGGCTGGTGACGAGAAGGGCATTATCTATCAGGTCCTTCATGTACGCCCAGCTCTCTCCGCCACTGCATGCTGCCCTTGACACTGTTGCAGGGTGGAGAGGAAACTGTCACACATCTCCTTCTGCAATGTGCCTTTGCAAAGAAGGTCTGGAGAGAGATGTAGTGATCTTGTAGTGTTGAAGTTCCTCCTGAACAACGCCGTGATGCAGGACTCTGTAGTCTAAAGGCCATTTCATGTGATGCACGCCAAGATGGTTGTCACCTGTGCCTGGACGACCATCAACTTGGTGAAAGACTCTTTGGTCTGACCATAACTTGCTGGTATTCCAGTGTAAAGAGTTGACCTCAAATGATTATTGCAGACTTGTACATTCCAGGGTCTTGGACTCTGTGCTAAGGGATGCACTAAAGCTTGGGGCAGCTGCTGCCAAGGTGCAGTGCAGAAAGACCACCGTCTAAGGTCTTTCTGCTAAAGTATGATGAGGGTTTGTTCAGTTGTCAGACCTTCTTGTTGCCTCAAAATGAATGTAAATAGTTTCCTGCAATGAGTAGGAAATGCCTTTGTTTTTGCAACTGCAGGGAAGCTCAGAAATACCAAATTCCATTTTTTTTTTCCACTGTGAAGACTGTACAGGACTGATTTAGAACCTTAGTACTTATAAATTGTTTTAGGAATAAAGTTTTGTTTTTGCAATAAAGGAACATTTTCCAGCCCCTTTCAATTCCGAAGAACAGCCGTTAATTAGAAAATTTAACTCTGTTTCTTTCTCCACAGATGCTGCAAGATCTGCTGAGTTTCTCCAGCAGTTTGTCTTTATTTCAGATTTCTAGCATCGACAGTATTTTGCTTTTAATCAGCTTAAAGATGCTGATCATAGACAATTGCCTCAGATGCACCTTAGTATATAATTAGGTTTATTTTGCATAGCTTCTAATTGGTTGTAGAGTGTTCTAGTAATGTTTTAATATTCATAGCTGAAACATTTTTCATTCCAGTTTTTGGTAATGTGTATTATCTTTTTATTTCCTTTTACAGTTTGTGAAATCTAATATGTTTCTTCCATTAAATACTGTTACACTGACATGGGAATCTACAAGGCCAGAAAAGACATTAGGCAAACACCAAAAAAATTATTGGCTTTAAATGCCCACTCTTTTGAAAAATGATCATTGATTTCCCTGCAAATGTTTCCATTACCTCTATACAAAGTCCATTCCACATATTCACTAAGCTGTGTATAAAGTTGTTACATCTATTCTGCTTGCTAACCCTGAGCCAGAATTCTGAGTCCTGAAGTTTGTGCCCAGAAGCTCTCATACCTTGAATGAGAGTTCACATTGGTTGACCTCTTCTGCATTGCTGTCATATTTACTTTATCTTGCCATAGTGTTGTAAGCAGAATTGTGCAAAAGTAACTTGACTGAATCAATGATAAAACATTGTGGAGCTGGATGAACACAGCAGGCCAAGCAGCATCAGAGGACCAGGAAAGCTGAT
>JAHRHZ010000012.1:29799687-29817276 GCA_024137785.1 Ginglymostoma cirratum | reverse complement strand
TTCCTGGTCCTCTGATGCTGCTTGGCCTGCTGTGTTCATCCAGCTCCGCAATGTTTTATCTCAGATTCTCCAGCATAGGCAGTTCCTACTATCTCTTGACTGAATCAATGTTTGTTTTATATTTATATTTTCATTTTCACTATCTGCTGTTTTATGCCATACATGCATGACTGTACACAACAAGATCGAGTTAACTTTTCTTGCTGCTGCTGCTACTGCGACATATTGTGTCTGTTTCAGTTGGCTGTCCATTAACATCCCATGAATCCATCACCTGTGTTATTTTTTGTGGTCAAGAGCTGTAGAATTTAGTTTCTTATTATTTATTTCTTAACTATGAGCTTATTTTCTTGGAATCGAATTAAGTACTGCTTGCCAATCCCCAACCAATCCATTTCAACACATTTCAGACACTTACCTCCAATACCATGCGTACCTTCCTAGTGGATTAACCACTTGTGTACCTTGCGATCAACGAAGATTCTCTAGGCTTATTTGATTTAGATCTCCTTGACTGGTAATGACATCCATTACACAAACCATCTGGCCTTTTGTCACATTAATGATGATAAATTTAGAATCATAGCAGTTACAGTACAAAGAAGGCCATTGGACCCAACGTGTCTGTACCAGCTCCCAAAGAGCTACCCAGCTAGTCCCATTCTCCAGTCCTAACTCCATAGCCCTCTAAATCCATCACTTCCAATTTTTTTTTATTGGTAGTATACCATGCTAATGAACATTAAGAGAGGCTGATTTTAAGAAAATGCACACAATATGCTATGCTTCATTGGGAGGGCCATTGAGTGCAAATACAGGGAGTTAACGGTGAACCTATATAGGACACTGGTTAGACCTCACCTGGGGTATTGTGTACAGTTTTTGGGACAACACTATTGGAAGGGTGTGTATGCATTGGAGAGAATGCTGAAAACGTTTGAGGGTGGTGCCTGTACTGGGACACTCCAGCTAAGAGGAAAGTGAGATGTTGGGACCGTTTTACTTGAGAAGGCTGAGGGGAGATTTGATAGAAGTTTTCAAAATAATGAAGGGACTGGACAAAATGGTTTGGGAATAGTTTCTCCCTTTCACGAAAGGGTAGAGAAGCAGAGGGCACAGTTTATGTTTTGCAAAAGTAACAAATGTGAGATGAATAGAATTTTTTTCATTGTATGTGTTTTGGGTTTGGAATGCAATACCTGGAAGTGTAGTGGAGGCAGGTTCAAGAAGGTACAGGATGATGTTTTATTAGAAACAATATGCAGGTAAAGGGGATAAAGGCAGGAGTTTGGCACTAAGTTAAAATGCTCAGACAGCTGGTTCAAACATGATGGGCTCGATGGCCTCCATCTATACCCATAATGATTCTGTGATTCTCTAACCCGTACTGACGATGTGAGTATAAAGCGATCACAAACTGTCAGTAACATTAAACAACACCGACCATTCACATTATCAGGTAGCTACAGACAGTTACTTAATATTTTACTTCGTTGATTTACCCAGGTAATGTGATTCAATAAACCTTGAATATAGAAACATAGGAGCCAGAGTAAGCCGTTTAGTCCCTCGAGCCTCTCCACCGTTCTAGATCATAGTTGATCATCTACCCATGCTATCCTAATAGTCCTTGATGTCATTAATATCTCAATCTTGAATATAATCAATGACTGAGCTTTTACAGTCCTTTTTGGGTAGGAAATTCCAAAGGTTCACTATCCTCTGAGAGACGAAATTTCTCCTCAACTTGATCATAAATAGCTTGGCCTTTATTCTGAGAGTGTGTCCCTGCTTCTATACCCCCAGGAGATATACCCTGATTCTGATTTACACTCACTAGCACTTTAAAAATCTTGTATGTTTTAATGAGAGCATCCTCGTTCTTCTAAACTCTAGAAAATTTGGGCCCGATCCCCTCAATCTCTCCTCATAGGACTCTCGCACCATTGCAAGAATTAGTCTGGTGAACCTCCTCTGCATTCCCTCCTATAGAAAGTATATCCATATGTTTTAGCATGTAAAATTAAAGCACATAGGGTTAGGGGCAGTGCATTGAAATGAATAGACAACTGGCTGGCAGATAGGAAACTGTAAGAATAAACGGATCTTTTTCCAAATGGCAGACAGTAAATAGCGGGCTATTGTAGGGATCAGTGTTAAGCCATTCACAAAATATATTAATGATTTATGTTAGGGAACTAAACGTAATATCTTTACATTTGCAGATGTCTCAAAGCGAGTGGGAGGGTGAGCTATGAGGAGGTGTAAATTCAGTGTAATTGGAACAAGCTGAGTGTGTGGGCAAATGCATGCAGATGAAGTATAATGAGGATAAATGTGAGGTTTGGTAGCAAAAACAGGAAGGCAGCTTACTATCCGGGTATAAATTGAAGGAGAGGAATAAGCAATGAGATCTGGGTATCCTTGTACACCAGTTACTGAAGGTAAACATTTAAGTTCAGCAGATGGTGAAGAAGGCAAATAGTATGTTGGCGTACATAGTGAGAGGGTTTGAGTAGCGGAGAAGGAATGTCTTGCTGCCATTGTACAGAGCCTTGGTGAGACCACATCTGTAATATTGCGTGCAGTTTTGGTCTCCTTATCCAAGAAAGATATTCTGGCTACGGAGGGAGTGCTAAAAAGCATAATCAGACTAATTTCTGGGATGACAGGACTGATGTGAGGACAGATTGAATTGTTCAAGATTATATTCACTAGTTGAGAAGAATAAGGGGGAAAAGAACCTCCTGTTAAAAATATTTTAACAGAACTCGACAATATAGATGCAGGAAGGATGTTCCTAATGATGGGGGAGTCCAGAAGCAAAGATCATAGTCTAAGGATATGGGGTAAATTTAGGACTGAAATGAGAAATTTCTTCAGTAAGAGAGTGGTGACTCTGTGGAATTGGTTATCACAAAAAGCAATGAGGTCAAAACATTGTAATATTTCAAGCGGGAATTGGATGTAGCACTTGGGGCTAAAGTGATCAGATGATATGGAGGGGGGATGGGAACAGGCTATTGATTGGTCACATTGTTCACAACGATTGGTGGAGTAGGCTCAAAGAACTGAATGGCCCTTCCTGCTCCTGTTTCCTATGTTTCTCTGCTTCCTCTTACTTGAAAGAGTCAAACTGCACACAATATTCCTGTCTCACCTATTTATATGATTCAAGCAAGTCATCTTTATTGGTGTGCTGAAATCTTCTTGCTAACATTATGATGGGAATTTACTCTGAATTTCACAAAAGAGGTTTTACAAAATCCACAAGAATTTTATCCCGATGTTTGAAAATATATTTTCAAAACACACAATCTTTGGCAGTTATAAAAAAGTGGCAACTGTATTGTATGAACTTATGATCCTTTAGTTTTGTTAGTTATTCTGTACATTGCAGTAAAATTTCAGGCGTTTATCATTTTCTGTAGGGAACTTAGTTTTCGCAAACGGGCACAGTCAGCTGATGAGGAAGGCTGTTCGGAGCTAGCAGACTCGCTGCAGCATCTGACTTTGTCGGAGTTTCTTAAAGAGTATGTTTCAGTCCTCTAATAAATATGTGTTTTTATGTGTTCAAGTAACCTATGTCTAACTTTAACCCCAATAAATATCTCTAACTCTCTCAAACTGGAAAACCTCCCACTGAGGCCTTTTACATGAAACTGATGTGCTGGAACAGATTTCTCTGTTGACCAAGTTTCAATATTTTAATGAATAAGGATAGAATTTCTTTTGTCTCTGTAGTCAGTGGGAGAGAATTCCACCCATCATTCTTGAACTAATTGATGTGATGTTACTGGGCAGTTTATTTGCTCTTTTAACAATATGGATATTTCTGTCTCGTCATTGCCTGGAGAAGCTCATTCTGGAACGTAAATGCTTGATACCCAACTCCAAAATATGAGAAATGGAAACTTGCTAGAGTAATTTTATATTCAAAACATTTTTTACGTAAAATCTGAACTTGTAATTATCTGCTTAAAACAAAACTTCAGAGAGAAATTATATAAATAATTGCATGTAATTTTTGAAAGATAATATGTTGTGTCTTTTTCTGACACAAATACGAACTGATACACCATCATCCAAAAATAAGTATGTTAGAGTTATCATTGGCTTCATGGAAACAGCTTCATCATAGGCCTGACCATAATAATCAAATTGTTACTAGTGAAATATTTATACAACAGATATTGTGCAAAAAAAATTGAATGCAAGAATATTGAAAGCTCACTTGATTCCCAAGAAAGATGATGCCCATCTCAACTTTTGCTTGCAAATATGAAAATTATTAACACTAGGCAGCACAAAGGCCTTTAGTTAAAAGTGAATGGTTATTTTCTGAATAATGGCTGACTCAAGTGATGGGAAGTGATAAGCTAACAGAAGTATTTAAGTCATTTATTGATATTGTGTGTTATATACAAGATACAGTGACACTTGCGGACAAACTACTTCACTCACTTATGTAGTCCTCTGTATCTTAGCACACAGTGAATATGGAATTCCCCAAGCCCCTGCTTTTATTTTACTAATGAAGGGGAGGGAATTGTAGTGAAAGCTATAACTTTCCAGGTGAATAAATGGGAGCTTTGTTGACCTGTACACACACAGTGCTGGCAATAGGACAGAGTTCTTTAACAACTGGCTAATTTAATAAGGTTACCCTCATAAACCTGAGCATGTGATCAGCTCCACAGTGTGATCTTTTGAGGCAAAATGGCTCCAGTTATGCTGTGGAGCAGAGTGGTGACAGCGCCTTTAGTAAGTGCCCTGGTGCATGTTTGCCCTCTCATTCTTTATTAATCATAAAAATGTATCTATTTTATAAGAACTTTAAATAATATAAATTCACAATGTAACTTATCCTGCCTACCACTTATTGTAACAAACAGAACAGAAAAAATCTTGTGTGGGCTTTGTCACTGATATGTATTTGTCTTCACTTGACAAGTCAATGTTACTGAATTGACTGTTGATAAGTTGTGAAAAATTCAAGACTGCTATTCCCTTTTTACTTTTGTATTCCCATATATGGCAGCAGCTTTGAATTCTGAACTTTGCAGGATTTCCAAAAGGACTTGTTCTCAACAACTCCTTTGAACACATCACCTTCTCTTTGCTAAAAGCCTGTTCTTCATTCAGGAGATTCCATTTATATACTCATTTGCTCCTAAATCTCTAATTTTCCACGTGATCCTTTATCAGATAATTCTCCTTTACTTGTACTGCTACTCACCATTTTGGGGCTTCTGCCACAAAGAGCCACATTTTCACGACCAAGGCAGGAAATTCTTTGACATTGCAGACCCCCATTGGTTGAAAAGGCACTATTATACCCAAGTTGGGCTCTGGGGAGGTGATAAGTTAGTCTGGCCTAGTTCATGCCCAGTCCATAGTGACTCAACCATCCTGCCCATGACAATCCATGTCCCTCAATACCAGCTCATAACCCCATGGCACCTCTATTGCTACTCCCCCATATTCCATTATGGACAAATCTCAGGTGTTCAGTCATACTCACTTTAATCTGTGAAAAACTTCATTCATGATACCTATTTTTAGAGTTTAAAACCAACAGAATGTCCAACCTGTTATGAAAAAATGTACTTCTACTTGGTAACATCATGGTAGCTAATTCTTAACAAATTCTTTAAGCTGTCAAACAAAAATGTAAACTTGGCCCCGCCTGAAATAAGATAAATGCCTTTTAAGGCTTTGATACTAATCTAGGCATTCATAATGACCTCTGTGGCAATAACAGCCTTTGGAAAATGTCAACAAAAAAATTCTATTGACAGGTAGGAACAAATGGTAATTTTTTATATCTGCAGCAAATAGTCTGTGTATCAAAGCAGTCCAGAAGATTTAGAAAGAAACTCTGACAACTTCAGTCTACTTTCTTTATATCTAAAGGGCCATGAATATGAATAACTTTAGATCGTGGCACTTACCGAGAATGTACTCACCTTCAAGAGCATATATGCCTGATCAATAAACCTTTGTCTTACTGCAAACTAACGAGTTTAGAACAGCTAAAAAGGGAGTCTGTTACTGCTCAGCACCAATTTCCAATGGCTCTATTGAGTTTGGGCTTTGGCCTGTGAGATTCATTTTTAATGGAGTTGGCGTGACTCTGTAAAAGTACACCCATGTGTCTGTCAGTCTCTATAGTTTTTTCTCCTATTTGTCCTTTTCCATTGTTTGCAGCAACAAAGTACTAATGTAATAGCAATAAGGACTTGAATGTATGTTACGTGGACCCAGAATTTCGATTGTCTACATGTGCACAGAGTCTATCCACATAAACTTTACAAAAATTAATTTCCGTAGAGCTGGATAAATACGTGGCTCCACTGAATCAAGATTTGTGGAAATGCAGAGAGATTCAGTAGTGTGGTTGATGGCACATAATCCTTCATGTTACATACTAATTAATTTAATCATGTATAATCATCACACACAATGCTTCTTCAATGCATCTACATGCAGTGTTTCATTATCATTTGTTTTAAAGTACACTTGATTCCACGCTCCCACAGAACAGAAACAAAGTTGTCTATTCTGTGAACAGTTAAGGTTATACTGTGGTGTGTTTACTCTGTTAATCACAAATGCCATCCAAAGTCCATACAGGTATTTATCGATTGTAGTTCTTGTAGAAGTAAATTTTGATTATATTGCTCAATGTAGACTTGCTACAGTTTACGGTTTCCTCTTTGACGTAAATATATGTACCAGTTTCTGGCACTGTCCACCCCTGCCTTAATCTAAAGTCAGACATCAGTGTGAGATCATATTGGATCTTGATTTCAGTTCTGATGTTTGCTCTGCTGTTAATGAAAGCTTGTTTGAAGTTAGAAATAGAATTCCCAAAAGAGGCTATATTTACAAACAAAAAAGGCCCCGGAACTAAACATTTAACCATGCAGCACTTTCTTTAACGGTGCTAAAGAGTGTCTTAAGCCTCCAAAATTATGATCAGGTGGTGCATGCAATTATGGACTAGAAGTGTGCTGTTCTTCACCTTGAACTAAAATAATGCATCCAAGGCCCGTGATCGAAAGAGTGACAATGAACACCGTATTTATCAGAGGGCAGCTGCATTCAGGAAAATCAGGTCCATGTGCTATCAAGCAACTGTTCCTTAACGGGGCAAAGGTACTCCTCCTAGCCACAAATTAAAACCACTCTAGCTTCTTCTGCCCCTATCATCGCCATTATCCCAATTGGACCTACTTTTGTTTTTCCAGCCTGCACCACACCCAGCTCTCTTCAGGGACTTACCTCTTTGTGCACATTACAGTTATCCATTCTGGCATTTGGATTGTCCCTCACACATCCCTTTTATTTCAGGTCTTGGTACATTTTAGAAATTTGTGAGTCAATCCACTCATAGCTGACTCCTGTTCAGTTTTCTCTGGCTGGATTTTTATGCTCTGTGCTGGCAGGTTTGATTCCAGCAGGTGGACTCTTCACCGACTACCTGCCTGTTTCCAAACTGTCATATTTTATGGTTTGTGGGGTAGGGGTGGGGGTTGGTGAGAACATCTACTTGTCCTTAGGCCTATTGAGACTCTTAAATTACCAGTGAACAGCTTCCCAAATGCCTCCTCCTACCATCATCAATGTTTTCCAATGGGCCGAGATGGAGGTTCAAATGATTCGGGAAACGCAGCAGTTTCAGCTGTGTATTCTGGTGTTCGGCAAAGGAAGGGCCACATTGTCATTTATAAGCTTCTTGGGTGCCATTGGAGGCATCCCGTTAAAGGTTATTTCCCAACTTTTAATTCTCCCCATCCATCCCCATTCATCCCCCAGACTCATGACCTCCGCTCTCAACTCCCATCACTCCTTTTAACAGACTCCTAACTCCAAACTGACCTGGGCTGCTCAACATGGTGAAATTGTCTGTAGTCTCAGCTGTGACCACTGCTTGGATTGGTGCTGTGGGGACCAGAGAGATGTTAGGTATCAATTGGCCAACCACTCTCTTAGGACTTAACCTCCAGATACAGTTGGAAGACACATCTTAAAGCAACTAACACTGCTTTAAGTATTAAATTGATGAGGGGGATCTGATGAGATCATGGGTAGACATCCGCCGTATGATATTTAGCTGGGAAGAGACAGCTATTATGCCCTGTAAAACCCAGCCCCTTGTGTCCATCAGGCAAGTACAGTCAGAGATTAATCCAAATTAATGTACAATTAACACAGGAAGAAAAACTAATACAAATTTTCAAATGACCCAACAAACCTATTGGGACATTTTCCTCTTTGTACTAATTTTGCTTCTGTTCCTCAAAGGCTAATTTTGAGTGCACAGTGCTTGCAGTAATTTATGTATCAACAGTCTCCTCGTGGCTTTGCTAGCTAATGTCACTCAACCTAAAATACTGATGACTGGAATAACTGTGTACTACGCTATCTTGCTAGTAACTAAATATGAGAACTATCCTCAGTTACCAATGTATAATTGTATCAGTTAGGAGTTTGGAGGATTTATTTGTGAGTAAAGGATTTGACACATCTATTCTCATCAAGTTTTCTCCTCCTGTCCTAATTTATTGACTCATTTCTGGAGTTATGATGCTGCAGCAACCGTATCTGCCTCACTGTTACTAGCCTTTGTTCAATTGTGAGCTTTAATGGTGAATGTTGGCAAACTCTATTCATGGCCATCTTCAAAGCCTAACTCAATCTGTTCTCACCAAGTGTCCACAGCCCCACCTGCACGAGAGGCGTATCATGACATGACTGAACACTGTTGGTTAAAAATATCTACCTCCAGCAGCGATTACTGGATAGGGTTCTACTACTGAAAAAACATAAACTCACTTCTCATTGCTGTCCTGTCAGAGATCAGGTAACCCAGCAAAAATTAGGAAATCAAATCCTGGACCAAGTGTGTCAGCATAGTTCAGCCATTCACTAATTTGGCTCAGATGTCAAAGGTATATATTTTACTTCATGAGAATGAAAACCTATAGTGAATTTTGAAATTTTAGTTAGTCAAAAGAACTTGGTCTAAATCTATTTTATCTACAGAATTGAAGAGGAAGAGTGGGACAAGTATATTATTCCTTCAAAAGCAGAGACTGAAAAATGTAAAGTGAGTCGTACATTCAGCTTCCTCAAAAACAGAATGACGAGCACCAGGAATAAGGGCAAGGTAAACAGTCTTCTTTTGTAATGCAAACACATTTTCTATTAATTACTGCACTTGGAACCAGTTAATATCATAAATCACCAGAAGTCTCTAAATTCTTAGATTACGACGTAGTGAACATATGGCTAATAATTTATTGTTGAGACTGCAGTTAAACTATATACTGTTGTATCACAAATGTATTTTGTTAACTTTTTGAACTTCTTTGAATAACATTACAACCCTTTTAATTAGCCTCAGTATAATAATGATGCAGGTAATGGGGTGTGGGTGTAGTTGGAAGCAAAGGTAGGAGGTGGTTTTCAGTGAAATTCCCCTGGCCAATATCCAAATTGGGCACTGATCACAGGATATCACTCGATGCCTCAGAGGTGATAAGCTGCCCCCACAGGCTGACCTGTCAAGCATGCCACATGGCTACAGGCTCTCCTGCCAGGGTTACTCTCTACCGAGTGCAGTTTGAGGCTCTTAACTGGTCCTTAATTGACCACTTCTAGTCTGTGACATTACTGCAACTGATAATACATTGGACTGGTAAAGTAGAACCACTGACTAATGGTGTGGAGACATAGGTTCGAATCCCACCATGGCAGATAGTAAAATTTAAATTGAATAAAAAGCCTAATAGTAACCAAGCAATCACCATTGTTTGGCATTAAAACAAAAATCTGGTCAGTATTGTCCTTTAGGGAAGGAAATCTGCCTGCCCAGTGTAACCTACATGTGACTCCAGACCCATAGCAACGTAGGTGCCTCTTAACTGCCGTCTGTGAAACAAGGGTGAGCAATAAAAGCTGGTTTATCAATGAACAAATAAATTAAAAATAAATTAGGGGCCTTCATTTGAGGGACTCAGGAAAGAACTTGATTCTGGTGGATGTGGAAAGGTGGTGGCTTTTGAGTACACTTCGAGTCCCCTTAAATAAATGCCCTTCCTGCCTCTTAGATCACCACCTCCAGGAGCAGAAAATTCTACCCAGTTTCTCTCTACTTATTTCATCTGAGTAATTTGTTTTTGATAACATGAGACTTCCACACTCATAGAAACATAGAAAATAGAAGCAGGAGTAGACCATTCAGCCGATCAGGCCCATTCCATTATTCAACATGATCGCGGCTGATCCTCTATCTCAACACCATACTCCCAATCACTCCCCATACCCCTCGACACCTTTAGCTTCCAGAAATCTATTTATTTCTTAAGTACGCTCAGTGATTTCACCTCCGCAACATCCTGTGGTAGAGATTTCCACAGGTTCACCACCCTCCAAGAGAAGAAATTTCTCTTTATCTCAATCTGAAATGGTCTATTGCATATCCTGGGAAGGTTCACTGAAAAGCCAGCAACCACACCTCTTCTTCTATCGTATATATTCTATTTACATTGCTATTCCTGAGGTTTCAGAACACAAACCTTTTGAATTTTCTGTGATTAGTCCGTTCAGTGAGATTGACTGGACTTGCAATATAATCTTTTGTTCTATTACGCTTTTGTGTCTTTGTTGCTCTGATTTTTAATTAAATTTATAGTCATAAGAAAACTAAATTAATTGAGACCACTGACTTAGGGCTTGATACTCTATGCTGGATTAGCCATTAAGACACAAACTGCACCACAGTCCATTGATCTGGGATTGAATGCCACCAGATGGCAGGATTAAACACCAGCCTTGCAGTCAAATTATTCACTTGGTTCTGGTTGTTAATTGTGTTTCCAGTGCAAAAGACAACAATTCTTTAGTCTGAAAAAGGAAGAAAAGTATCAACATTTTAATTTAAACCCTGATGTTTGATTATTGGTGTCCAAATTAATGTAGTCAGCTCAAGCATGTAATCACATCCTTCTCCTCTCATGACCATAGACTGATCATCGCCAGGATTGCCCTTTCGCAAATAATTTTGTCAGCTTGCCTACTGTTTTGCCAAAGCTGACTGAGCGATGTGCATGAAAAATAGATCTGGGAACTTAATGTTTTACAGGCTTATAATTGGGAGGGAGAGAGGTGAAGTGTGATGGTAGGAATAAGAATATTGAAGTGATTAACTCACTTATTAGGAACAATGACCATAAATGGAAGAACATTTCAGATTGCAAATTTATAAATGCTATAAAAGTTACTACATGTACTTAGCAAATAAAAAAACTTGAAATCTTCATAAAACTGTCTTGAGCATGCTGGAGGACAGCATGATGTTTCACTTCCCAACATGTTTTACTTTAACAGGGGAAGCATAAAGATGCCAAGGAAAAGGAGAAATGGAGCAATGGCCACCACTTCATTGCAGGAATTATTTCAGGGGCACTACAGTGCATGGTTTGTGACAAGCTTGTTGGTGGAAAGGATGTCCTACAGTGCTTCAGTGAGTAGCGATGTTTCAGTTTATAGAGTAGTAGAGTCCTACAGCAAGGTGACAGGCCCTTTGGCCCAATCTGGTCCGTGCTGACCAAAATGTCTATCCATGCTAAGCCCATTTCCCTGCACTTGGCCTATACCCTTCTAAACTTTTCCTATTCATGTATTTGTCCAAATGCCTTTTTAAATGTTGTTAATGTACCTGCCTCAACCACTTCCACTGGCAGCTCATTCCATATGCGTACCACCCTTTGTGTAAAAAAAAAGTTACCCCTTAGGTTCCCATGTATTCTTTCCCCTCTTACCTTAAACTGATGCTCTCCAGTCCTCGATTCCCCAACCCCGGGAGAAAGACTGAGTGCATTTACCCTATCCATGCTTCTCATTATCTTATGCACTTCTTAAGATCCCCCTCAGTCTTTAAAGAAAAAATTACAGCTCGTCCAACCTCTCCCTATAACTCAGTCCCCTGAGTCCTGGCAACATTCTTGTAAACTTCTGTGCTGTTTCCAGTTTAATAACATCCTTCCGAAGCAAGGTGACCAAAAATGAACACAATACTCCAAGTGCAGCCTCAATAACATCATGTACAACTGCATCATAACTTCCCAACTTCTGTACTCAATACCCTGGCTGATGAAGGCCAGTGTGCCAAAAGCCTTCTTCACTGCCCTGTCTACCTGTGACTCCACTTTCAGAGAACCATGCACCTGAACTCTAAGGTCCTTCTGTTCCACTACACTCCTCCAAATTCTACCATTCACCATGAAACTCCTACCTAGATTTGACTTTCCAAAATGCAACACCTCACACTTATCTATATTAAACTCCATTTGCCATTTCTCGGCCCACTTCCCCAACTGATCAAGATCCTGCTGCAATTTCTGATAATCTTCCTCACTGTCCACAATACCACCTATTTTAGTATTACCTGCAAACTTACTAATCATGCCTTGTATGTTTCCATTCCAAATCATTTGATATAGATAACAAACAGCAATGGGCCCAGCACTGACCTGAGGCACCCCACTCGTAACAGGCCTCCAGTCAGACAAGTATCCTTCCGTATTACCCCCTGCCTCCTACCATCAAGTCAATTGTAAATCCAATTTGCCAGCTATCCCTGGATTCCATGTGATCTAACCTTCCACAGCAGCCTACCATGTAGAACTTTATCAAAGGCCTTACTGCCCTGCTGTCATTAACCTTCCTGGCCACTTCATTAAAGAATCCTAACAAATTTGTGAGGCATGATCTCCCACGCACACTGGCCTTCATCTGATGAAGGGTCTAGGCCTGAAACGTCAAGCTTTCCTGCTCCTATGATGCTGCTTGGCCTGCTGTGTTCATCCAGCTCCACACCTTGTTATCTCTGTCTTTCCAAATGCGTGTATATCTTATGTCTCAGAATCTTCTCAAGTAACTTACCTACCACAGATGTTAGGCTTACTGGTCTATAATTCCCAGGTTTTTCTTTGCAGCCCTTCTTGAATAAGAACACAACATTTGCTGCCCTCCAGTCTTCCAGGACCTCGCCCATGGCTAATGACGATGCAAATATATCCGCCAGGGCCCCAGCAATTTCTTACCTACCTCTTGCAGGGTTCTTGGATATATCTGGTCAGGAGCAGGAGATTTATCCACCTTCATACATTCTAATACTTCCAACATCTCCTGTACTGTGATGTGGACTGTCCCCAAGAAATTGCCATTAACTTCCCCAAGTTCCCAAGTCGTCTTGTCTTTCTCCATAGTAAACACAGAGGATACGTATTCATTGAGAATCTCACCCATCACTTGCAGTTCCACACATACATGTTTACTTTGGCCCTTGGGGGACCCTATTCTCTCTCTAGTTTTTTTTTTCCTTTAACATACTTAAAGAATCTCTTTGGATTCACCCTAATCTTCTCTGCCAAAGTTATCCTAAGCCCCTGTACTCCTGTGTCACCTATATACCTCCATTGATTCCGTTGATCCCAGCTGCCTGCTCCTGAGCTATGCCTTCCTTTTTCTGGCCAAAGCCTCAATATCTCTTGTTATCCAGAGTTCCCTACTCCTGCCAACCTTGCCCTTCACCCTCACAGGAACATATAGAGCTTGAACTCTAGCTATCACACTTTTAAAGGTCTCCCACTCGCCAGAGATCCCTTTGCCTGCAAACAAACTACTCCAATCAACCCCTGCGAGCTCCTGTCTAATTCCATTAAAATTGACCTTACCCCAATTTAGAACTTGAACCTGTGGACCAATTTTGTTTATTTCCGTAACTATTTTAAAATTAATAGACTATGGTCACTAGTCCCAAAGTGCGCCCCCACTGTCACCTCAGTCATCTGTCCTGCCCTATTTCCCTAGAGATGGTTGAGTTTTGCCCATTCCCAAGTGGGACCCTCTATATTATTGCTTAAGGAAACTTTGCTGAACACATTTAACAAATTCCACCCCATCTAAGCCCTTAACACTATGGCAGTCCCAGTTTATGTTAGGAAAATTTAAAATCCCCCACTATGATAACCCTATTGCTCATGTAAATCTCCCCAGTCTCCCTGTATATTTGTTCCTCCAATTCCCATTGACTATTTGGGGGCCTATAGTACAACCCCAATAATGTCACCATCCCCTTCTTATTTCTTAGCTCCACCCACAAAGCCTCACTGGATGATCCCTCAATTATTTCATCTCTGACTACTACTGTGATACTCCTCTTAATCAAAAAATGCAACTCCACTTCCCCTCTTTCAAAGGCAATCCTAATGGGCTGAATTTCATGCTGGGTGGGGGACTCCTTGCAATAATCAGCCACTAGTTGATAGACACAGGAAAAAGCTCACCCTGCAGCGATAAAATGGGTCAAACAGGTTAGAATGAGACTTGGAAACTCATTTGCCTGTTAATCAATAATTTAAAAGTGTCAAGAGTGCTGCCCATTTCAGCACCAGTATTATGGGGACTGGATTGACCATCAGTGGGAACATTGAGAGATCTATACCTCTCAAGTTTTATGTGCTGTACCAAACCCCCCACAACCCTGTCACCACCGAAAACAGACTGTGGGTGTGGCTAGTAAATCCAGCCCTGTGAACTGACGTTTCTGATGCAGCATGTAACAGAAGTTCAGTGCTGAATTTGGGCACGTGGTTTCTATGGTTGTATTGACTCTAGTGTCTGAATTCCAGATTGGTGCAGTCACCAGACTAATCTCTGTACAGAGCTGAATAATAAAAGTTATCTTACGGCAATTATTCTGGAGGAGATCTTGTGGTGCAGTGGGCAGTGTCCCTGCCTTTGAGGCTGAAATTCCAGATTCAAGTATCACTCCTGAACTTGATGGTTAAGAAAGCTGTGTTTATCATGTGGCCCAACAGGTTGAGCATCAACTGGTAAATCCTTCCAATTTACACCAATAACAGGCAATAAATGAGGGACCAATTCCTCACTTGTCATGTGATTGAAAGAATTTGGAGCCTCCTCCAGCAGTGCCTATTGCAAGGCACCAAAATGCATGTAAACTCCTGGGTGGATGGGGGCAAGGGTAGAAGGGGTGGGTCGGGGGTCGGGGTGTCTGATTGGCCCAGTTGGCTGGACAACCAATGTGGATCAAATGGGTGCCAAAAGCATCCGGTTTGAACCTCATTCCAGCTAGGGTAGTTTCTTGCCTTACTTATGGTGGAACTGAGATGATGATGATGATGTTCAGAGATAGTAGGAACTGTCGATGCTGGAGAATCTGAGACAACAAGGTGTAGAGCTGGATGAACACAGCAGGCCAAGCAGCATCAGAGGAGCAGGAAAACTGACGCTTTGGGTCTCAACCTGCCTTCAGCCAAGCACCAAAACAGACCAAGAGCTGGTAAAGGTCTAAGTGTCAATAGTTCTTTTTGTCACCAAGTAGAATGATAGAACCATAGAGATGTATAGTATGGAAACAGACCACTCAGTCCATGCCGTCCAGATATCCTAAATAGATCTAGTCCCATTTGCCAGCATTTGGCCCATATCCATCTAAACCCTTCCAATTCATACGCTCTTCAGATGCCTTTTAAATGTTGTAATTGTACCTGCCTCGACCACTTTCTTTGGCAGCTCATTCCATACACGCACCATCCCCTGCATGAAAAAGTTGTCCCTTAGGCCCCTTTTAAATCATTCCCCTCTCACCTTAAACCTATACCGTCTAGTTTTGGACTCCCCTACCCTGGAGAAATGACATTGTGTATTTACTCTATCCATGCCCGTCATGATTTTATAAACTTCTATAAAGTCACCCCTCAGCTTTTGACGCTCCAGGGAAAATAGCCCCAGCCTATTCAACCTCTCCCTATAGCTTAAACCCGCCAACTCTGGCAACATCCTTGTAAATCTTTTCTGAACCCTTTCAAGTTTCACAACATCATTCCTGTAGCAGGGTGACCAGACTTGTGTGCAGTTTTCCAGAAGTGGTCTAGCCAGTGTTCTGTACAGCTGCAACATGACCTCCATACTTTTTCTTCAAATTCCACCTTTTGAAGCAATGACAAAACCTGTTATTTGGTTGCTATTTCTTTCTCTGTTCTCATGCCAGGATAGCTACTTTCCTAGATACAAAGGTCAAGAAAACAGTTAGAAATTAGTCTTCTTCTCTTTAGAGATTAGTCTTGCTGGGTATCCATTCATTTTAAATTGGTATTTTAAGACAGTTACTTCGAGAGTAGTGGAGAACTTATTCGACTTGCTCTTGAACTAAACAGAGGGCTGTCAGAGTCACGTTAATAAGACAATGTGGGGACAGCTTTGCACTCATGGTCATGATGTGAGTGCTTGCCCAATGCTTCAATGGTGAGCTCCCCAGAATATGAATTACTGAAGTCTAATCCAAAACCTCTACCAACCAGTTAATTAAAGCTTTTGCATGCTGATTTCCATTAGCAGTCAGAGTTATTGATCTCAAGGCCTGAAATGCAGCTGTGAAGCAGTCTACACTTTCACTTTACTTTCCTGCCCATTCCATTGATGCTAGGCTTTTCTGGTAGCAGCCCTCCTTCGAAACTACCCCAGGCCATGCAAATAAAACACCGAATGTATTGCTCCTGTCTAGGGAATGACAAGAAGAACAGATGAATATCTGATGTAATACTCTTTAGGCAAAGTTGGTGTAGACAATTTTAAAAGTAAACCAGAATTCCCTGAATAAATCACAGTTCTGTCATCAACTAACAGAAAACCCAGGTTAATATTTAGGTTGTATATCTTACAGCAGAATTGCTTTGAAAGATATAGAACTGTATCTAATGGTTGGCTAGGCAATGCACGCATGTGACATCTGTCATAGTAGCTGGGAAATTTAAATTTAGTTAATCGGTAAATCTGGTATTTAAAATTAAAAGCCTGTCTCAGTAAAGCTTTTCTGTTCAACTAATGTCCTTTAGAAAGAGAAATTTGCCAACCTTACATAATGTAATCGATTCATTACCCTGGAAATATATCAATGAAATAACCCCTACCGATCTCTGAAATGGCCTAGCAAGTCATTCAGCTAACAGGAATTAGGGATCATAAGACATGTGAGCAAAAGCAGGCCATTCGACCTACCAAGTCTGATCTGGCATTCACTGAGATTCTGGCTGATCCCCCAACTCCGCTTTCCTCCCTTATCCCCATAATCCTTGATTCCCTTAATGATCAGAAATGTGCCTACCTCAGCCTTGAAAATACTTAATATCCCAGCCTTGACAATCCTTAGAGTCTTCAAATGCACAATTCCTTATTCTGAGCTTATTCTTTCTGGTCTTAGACTCTTCCCCAGAGGAAACAACCTCTCCGCATTTACACTGTCAAGCCCCCTAAGAATCTTGTGTATTTCAATAAGGTCTCCTCTCATTCTCCTAAACGCCAAGGATTTAGCTCAGTAGCTGAACAGTTAGGTTGTGATGCAGAATGATGCCAACAGCTTGGGTTCAGTTCTGTGAGTTACCATGAAGGACTCTCCTTCTCAACCTGTCCCTTCGCCTGAGGTGTGGTGAGCCTTAGGTTAAACCGCCCTCTCCCTCTCTCCCTCTGTCTCTCTCTCTCTCCCCCTCTCTC
>JAHRHZ010000012.1:29786637-29799287 GCA_024137785.1 Ginglymostoma cirratum | reverse complement strand
TCTCCCCCTCCCTCTCTCTCCCCCTCTCCCTCTCTCTCTCTTTCTCTGTGTCTCTAATGACAGAGCAGTCCTATGGTGTGGTAGAGCTATGACAACTTAACATTTTTTGTACCCTGAAACCATCGACTCTTGGCTTATTGAGAAATGTTATGTGCAGTATCTTACTGAATGTCTGTTGGAAATCCAAATATATTATGTATACTTGTATTATCCTGCTTGTTATTTCTTTAAAGAGCCATAATAAATTTGTCAGGCATGACTTCCCCTTCACGGAAACATGCCAACTCTACTTGGATTGGTAGTATATGGTCTTACAAGTGACATCCAGATGAGGTGAATGAATTTTGAATAATCTGACACTGTCAGATAGCTCCTAATTTATCTAATGTCTTTCTTTTACAGGTTCCTAGCACTTAAAATTTTATTTTTATCTTTGCTGAAGATTTTTTCTCTTCTTTTTCAGATTGTACCATGAGTATTCATAAAAGTTGCAGAGATTCTGTTCCTATGTGTATCAAGGCCAAGTATCCAGTAAGTATAGCTCCCCTGGAGTAGGAATAAAATAAGTTGGGTCCTTGAAAATATAATTTTTGATCATTTATTTTCAGACTGTGGCAACTATTGTCGTGACTACTTTTTATTGCTCATGTCCAATATCCTTGAGGTGCTGCTAGTGAACACTGTTTATTAATTTTCTTCCTGCCTGCTTGGGCCTTAAAGAACCATGCGCAGTAGCACCTTCTGGAATTGGAAGTCAGCGCTGTGACCAGCTAATACTAATCGCTGTGTGTGGAATGTTGGGACGGGACACTATATCTGAGTATCGCAGTGCATGAATCAATGAAAGCTGGTATGCAGGCACAGCGAGTAATTTTGAAAGTTAATAGAATGTTATCAGTTATCACAAGGGGAATTGAAATCAAAAATAGGGAGGTTATGCTTTAGTTACATAGGGAACTACTGCAACTGCACCCAGAGCATTGTGATTTTTATTCATTCACAGGATGACGTCATCACTGGCTGGGCCAGCATTTATTGCCCATCCCTAACTGCCCAGAGGGCAGTTAAGAGTCAACCACATTGCTGCCCTAATTCCACGAGAATGAGCAGGAAATGTTCATTATCAGTCAAAGAGAGCAGTGCTCTTACCCCACATGAGTAACACTATTTATATCAGGGATCTGCTGGGCACAAAGCTGGAGAACAAGGATTGTGATTGTTTGTTTATTTTTGGTTACCTTATTTATGGGAGATTGTAAATAGTTTGCAAACAGTCCCCAAAAGGTTTACCAGATTAATACCTAGTATGAGTAAGTTGGCTTATGAGGAAACATTACACAGGCTAGGCATTTAGAATAAGAAGTGACTTGAATGAAACAAATGACATCCTGAAGGTCTTGACACGGTAGATTTGGAGAGAATGCTGTGTTGTATGGGAGATTCTAGAAATAGGAGTCACAGTTTAAAATTAAATGATCAGAGTGTGTCAGGGAGGTGAGTGTCTTTGGAATATTCTTTCTAAAAAGACAATGGAAGCAGAGTCTTTGAATATTTTTAATACAAAGGTGGAAGGTTGACTCTATCCAGGACACAGCAGCCCACTTGATTGATGCCACATCCACAAATACTCACTCCTTCCAATTAAGTGGATGAAAGGTTTTCGGGAGTAAGTGGGGAATGTAGATTTGTGATTACTGTTACATTAAATACACTCCTCTCTGCTTTCCTGTTATAGTTTTAATCTTTTAAAGATTCTTTTGTGTTGAGGGCATCGCTGACAAGTCAATAATTGTTGTTCATCTCTAATTGTCTTTGAACTGAATGGCATTCTAGGCCATTCTAGGCAAAATATCATCATGAAGGTGGGGTGGAAGTTAAGCAGAGGCCTGCACAATCACAACACTGTCCTGAATGCCCTCAGTGACACCAAATAATAAAGCCTCTGTCACAGCCATATCTGTGATGTGCAGCACCATCTCCTCTGACTTTCTTGAGTTGAAGATTTGTCTGATCCCTCTTGGCCCAACTTTAGTTGCTTTAATTGTTTGAATCCTGCTGCAAAAGAGAGAGTACTGAAGTATTTTTATTCATTTGCAGGATGTGAGCATTGCTGACTATATCAGCATTTATTGCCTATGCCTAATTGGCTTTGAGAAGGTATTTGGTGGATGACAATTAAGTGGGCTAATTTGCCCTGTGCGATGATGAGCTTTTTCAGTGTGATTGGAACTGCACACTTCCAGAAAAGTGAAAAGTATTCCATCATCTACAGGGTAACTGTGATGTGTGTCTTGTGGATGGTGGATAGGCATTTGAGAGGAGGAGCTGAATGACCTGATGCAGGATTGCTAGACTCAGATCTGCTCTTTATATTTGTAGGACTGTCGCGGTTCAGATTCAATCCAGGATGTTGTGCTACACAAATGCCAGACAATAACCATCTCCAATTAGGAGCAATCTAGCCACTGCCCCTTGACAGTTAATGACGTTACCATCACCGTAATCCCGGCTGTCAACATCCTCGGGGGTTACCATTGACCAGAAATTCAAATGGGCTTGCCATTTAAATACAGTGGCTATAACAGCAAGTCAGAGGCTAGGAGTACTGCAGTCAGAAACTTGCCTCTTGACTCCCCACAGCCTGTTTACCGTCTACAAGATGCAAACCAGGAGTGTGATGGAACACTCTCCACTTGCCTGGTTGAGAGCAGCTCCAACAACACTCAAGAAGCTTGACACCGTTTAGGACAAAGCAACCCACTTGATCGGCAGCACGTCCACAAACACTCATTTCCTCCACCACTGACACTCAGTAGCAGCAGTGTGTACTATCTACAAGATATACTGCAGAAATTTGCCAAACATCCTTTGACAGCATCCTCCATAACCAGTTCCATCTACAAGGCAAGGGGCAGCAAACACGTGGGTAAACCACCACCTTTAAGTTTCCCTCCTGGCCGGTCACCATCCTAACTTGGAAATATATTGCCGTTCTTTCACTATTGCTAAATCGAAATCTTAAAATTTCCTCCCTAACAGCATTGTGGGTCCATCTACTGTGCAGGAACTGCAGTGGTTCAGAAAGGCAGCTCACTACCACCTTCTCAAAGGAGGGGCAATAAATTCTGGGGCCCAGCCAATGATGCCCACGTCTCACAAATGAATAAAGAAAAGGGCATTCAATGATGGTTATGTCATTGAATGTCAAGGGGAAATGCTTAAATTCTTTCTTATTTGAGATAGTCATTTCCAGGCACTTCTGTGGTGCAAAACTTACTTTCACTCGTTTGTCTGAACCTGAACGTTGTTAAGATCTTATTGCTAGTGGATGCAAGCTACTTCATTATTCGAGGAGTCAAGAATGGGTGTGAATGTTATGCAATCATCAGCAAATATTCCCAGTTCTGACCTTGGGTTGGCGGGAAGTCATTGATGAATTAAATGAAGATGGTTGGGAATGGGACATTGTCCTGTGAATGTCCTGAAGAGATGCCCTGGAACTGAGATGATTGACCTCCATCAATCCTAACCCTACCCTCCTTTGTGTCAGGTATGCCTCCTAAGAGTGGAGAGTCTGCTCCCTAATTCACATTGATTTGAGTTTTGTTAGGGCATCTAAATTCCATATTCTGAGGAATGCAGCATTGATGTCAAGCTCACTCTCTCCTCATGTCTGGAGATAAGCTGTTTTTTGTTTATTGAGGAACCTGGCTGTAATGAGGCTGGGAGCTGAGCGGCAAGATAGAACTTAAACTGAGTGCCTGTGAACGGGTTATTACTGAGCAAATGTTGTTTATAGCACTTTCGACAACCCCTTCCATCACTTTTCTCAAGATTTGAGCATAAGCTGATGGTATTGTAGATGGCCAGCTTGGATTTTTTTCTGCCTTGTGTGGATAGGACATACCTGGACTATTTTCCAAGTGTTACATAGATGCCAATGATTATATATTAGTGATTACGTTGCAGTGTCGTGGTTGATAAATACCTGTCATAACTGAGTAGCTGGAGGTGTGTTGAGACATTTAGAGGTGTGTGAGAGGCAGCAGCTTTTGAGGGTACATGAGGGTATCATGGAGTATTTGGCTGTTAGGTATGAATCCTAAGAGATAGTTAATGCGGATTGGTGATAGTGTTGTGGTGATGTGCTGGGAACAAAATGTTCTTTGTGGATACATTGACTGAGGTAATTTGACCCCCTCCTGCACTGCTGCCAGAGTCCAAGCGTTCACTTACTCCCATTCTATTCAGAGGGAATTATTTCATGGCTTCTTGCCCTCTCATGGAAACCTGGCATTTGTCTTCTTGTCTAGTTCTTTGACAGACACCCCCATTGCAACAGCTGTAAACCTAGGAGCCCTCTCTTCACTGGTGCTCCATTTCCCTTCTCTCTGATTGTAGTATTGAGAATCAGCAGCATTTATTCCATGCCAACAGATTTGAAAACACCTTCTCCCCTGCTGTTATCAGATTTCTGAATGGGCCTCTCCTATATTAGAGTTCATCTTCCTCTGCACCTTCTCTATAGCTGTCACACTATATTCTGCATTCTGCTTTATCCTGATGTACTTGTATAAGGTACGATGTGCACATAAAACAATACTTTTCATTGCATCTTGGTATATGTGACAGTAATAAATTAAACCAAATCAAATCATGCAGCTCCCCTTTGAGAGGGACAGTATGTCTTTAAGCCACCTAGCCAGGGATCATACTGCCCTTGTACAGTGTTAGGCACCCATTGAACATTCAGCCAACCATCAGTGTGCCTCTCATTGGACTGCACACTGAAATCATTCAAAGGAGGAGCCCTAATGTTTGTGTGTGTGCCTGCCTGCCTCAACAGGAACAAAGATATGCAAATTGTGAATCATGTTCCCCATGCTTAAATGTGAACAAATTTTAATCCTTATTATTTAATAATAAGTAGTCACAATCAAAAAAGTAGCAATCACAACAGTGATTACCTTCTACCCCTCTTCCCCTACAGAATCTTCTGGATTTTGCTTTATATTTACGTACACACAAGCCTAAGAGCATGAAAAGGTCATTTGACCTCTTCAAGCCTGCTCTGCCATTTTATGGCCTAATTTGACTTTTCTGCCTGTGCCTTAAAACCTCTGACCCATTCTTCAAAAAAACTTGATTAAACGTCCTACACCTACTGCTGTTGGGTGCAGACAGTTCCACATACTAATGACACCCTGAGAGAGAAGATTTCTCCTCATTTCCACTTTAAATTGGCAACCCACTACAGTTAAACTGTGTCTCCTAGTCTAGTTCAAGTCTGTTTCACAGGGGAAGCATTTTCTCAGATCACCTTGTCAAGACCCCTTGGGATTTTGTATTGATTCAATGTGATCACCTCTCCTTCTGCTAAATTCCCAAGAATGTAATCACTACCTGTCCAGACTTTCCTCATACAATAATACCTTCATCCATGGAATTAGTCACGAAGACCTTCTCTGAACTGCTCTTAATGCATTTATCTCCTTTCTTAAATAAGGAGACCGAAACTATACACAATACCCCAGGTATATTCTCAACAAGGCCCTGTAGAGTTGCAAATAAATGTCCTTACCTTTAGGCTGAATTCCCCTGTAATGCATCACATTTATCTCCCTAATCATTTGTTGCACTCACATGCCAGCTGAATGGCTTACTCTTGTGTCTTACTGTTGTATCTTACTCTTGTGTATTTGAATGGTTCGAGAAGGCTGCTCAGCATCACCTTCTCAAGGATAGTTCGGTTTGGCAATAAGTGCTGGTCTGTAAATATGTTGATTATTTTTAACCAACTTACTACAGTTAAGTAATCATGTTTAACCAACTTGTTGAAGCTCTTTGTAGAAGTGACATGTCCTAGGGATAAAGGGGATTTGGTGGATGTGCAGAACTTAGAAATCCAGGAAGTATTTGATGCACTGTCAAAGGGTTTTGTTGTACATAAAATAAATAAACCATAGAGTTGGGGGTGGGGGTTATAGAGTTAGCGAGTCTCGAATGACTCTTCTTCAGAAGAGTTCTAAAATATTACCTCTGTTTCTATTTCCACAGATGTTAACAGACCTGCTAAGTTTCTCTAGCACTTTCTGTGTTTGTTTCAGATTTCCAGCATCTGTAGGATTTTACTTTAATGAGTTATAGCTAAGCATGCAGTGATTGATGGTGATAAATGTTAAGCTAATACAAAATGTGACAACAAAGTGACTACAGTAGAAGATTTTTGTGGAAATTATTTGGTATGTGGTATTTTCAGAAATATTATTTCAGTAAAATGTCACGTGTATTGAGTTTTGTCATGAAGATGTTCCACCATTGGTAACTGTGCTTTAAATTGCTTGGGTCATAACCTCTGGAATACCTTCTATACAACACGTTACGTTGCGTTGCTACCTTACTTTCCTCATTAAAGACAGTACCTTTCTGACCAAGCTTTTGCTCATCTGACTAATATTTCCTTATACATCTTAGTGTCACACTTTGTTTAGAACGCTCTTATGTTCCCTTGTCTTAAAGGTGCTATATAAATATCAGCTGTTGTTAGTCTATTCTTATGAACTTGGTGTCTTTTTTTCTGCAGAATCTTCAAGATAAATGTCATGTAACATCCCGAAGCAAACCAACCCACTGTGTGCACTGTAAGTAAGAATAATTACATCAAAAAAATTTGTAAAACTAGATGTACCCATTTGTCGAACCAGCTGTTTGTTAAAGTCACAAGCTTCATTTTCTGATGGGAGGTGAATGCATTAGCAGGAATTTACTAAGAAACATGACACCGGATATTCACCAACTTCCGCACCTGTCCCACTTTTTAACCAGATGTTTCAACATCTATTGGAGGCATTTGTGATATTTTTCCACTCCTGATAACTTGTGGTATTTGGTACTGGGTAAGGGCTTGAAGTAATTTGATCCACGCATTGTCTTTGCTTTTGTCTTGAGCCTATTTAGTGATTATTGGTAGATACACCACGATGTACGTACTTATAGAAGAGGTACTGTTCTTAGAAAACAAGAAAGTTTGTTCTTTGTTAGAAATTAGGACAATGACATCTGGTCAGATGTAATTATTAGGATTAAAGAGAGTAAATGTTTGGGAAACCTAGCAAGGTCTGACAGCATTTGTAGAGAGACAAAGAAGGTTAATGTTCTGAGTCCCTTATGACTTTTCTTCAAAGTTGCTGCCCTGGTAATTACCTTTTATAAATAATGTTAATTCATTTTTAGATAGACCCAAAAAAATTGAGTTGTTGTAAGTTTCCTGCCATTTCTGCATCTGAATTTGTACTGCATTATACTTTAAGCCAGATTCTTCCAACTGCCAAGCATTGCTAAATAACATAGAGGTGCCAAAGGTAGAATAAAATTCTGAAAACAGTTTTAAAAATTAACATTAATGGATGTAACAAAGAGTTTTTTAAGGCAATTTCTTGCTACTTACACACCAAGAGAACTCGCAGAAGAGGTGCATCCAACCAAAAAGAAATTATGGAGATCTTCAAGGCTGGTCCCCACTAATCCGCTGCTGTTAGATCTGCCCTCACGCCTGTGTTGCTGCAGCTCAGACAAGTCAACCGATGTAGATACAAACTCTTTGACATGCTTGGCACGTTGCATAAGGGTGAGCTCCAATTTTCTGGATGTGTCAATACTTGAACATTGTGGGCTTATTAAAAGGGGGTATTTTGAAAAGTTACAGAGTTGATGAAGTGGGCTTTAGCCAACAGATTTAGTATAAAAAAGATGTTAAACTGGTTCAGGAGCATTTAATTCCTTGATTTTTTTTTTATAAAAAAGACCTTAGTGTCCTCCTCTGAGGCTACTTAAGGTTGAAGGCCTGGTGTGTTCTTTACACATTTTACATGAAGTAGGAGAATGATCATGAAACATAACTGGATCTGCAGCATTACCAAAGGAGGAAGAAACTTCTGTCTTGGTGGAATCGAAGAGCACGCACAGGGCAAAGCCGACATTGATAGATCTTTCCGAGAAGCAATGCATTAGGAGCATTGTTTCAGCAGGAAGATGGCAAGAGAGCTCTTTTCAATAACTGGGAAATGGTGTACAACTATAATCCTGAAGCTCCATAACTCTTCTTGTTCCAGTCAAAATTACAGTGGCACTCAACTATTATTTTATCGAATGCTTTCAGGTAACCACAGGAGATATATCCTACATCAACTGACCTGCAGTCTGTAGATGCATTTACCAAGTCACTGATGCCATGTTCACCAGGGTGGCTAACCACACTGTCTATTGATACACTGAACATTAACAAAGTCTTCTGTTTAAACTATTAAAATATCTGTTGTTTCAATAGCAAATTCACTCAAGGATGCATCACAGTCTGCATTCCTATCAATGAACTCCACGTCATCATCTTTGCCTATTGGGCTTTTTGCTGTCAAACGAGAAACTTTGCTACAACATCAACCTCTGTCAAAAAGTGCTTCTAGTATTAGTATAGAGAGGTAAGCATAATTGTTTTCCTTCTAATATTGTAAACCTCATCTAACATGAGACCATAAGATATAAGAGCAGAAATGGGCTGTTCAGCTCTGACATTTAATGAGATCATGGCTGATCTGATAATCCTCAACACTACGTGCCTGCCTTACCTCTTTGACCTTTCATTTTCTTTCTTAAAAATGGGTCTATCTCAGCCTTGAATATACTTATTGACCTGGTCTCAGCAGCCCTCTACTGTAAAGAATTCCACAGATTCTTATCCTCTAAGAGAATAAATTTCTCCTCATCAAGCGGACAACAACCTTTCCACCATATCTGCCCTGTCAAGTTCCCTAAGAATTCTACATACATATTAATAAGGTCGCCTCTCATTCTTCTAAATTCCAATGAGTACAGGCCTAACCTACTCAACTTCTAATCATAAGACAGTCCTGCTGTACCTGGTATCAGTCTAATGAATCTTCTCTGGTCTCTTCTCTAAAGAGTTCAAAACTTGGCAATAGTACAATTACTTTCCCCATCCAAATCATTATTTTATATTTTATATGTAATTGTATTATCAGCGCTGATCCCTGTGGCACTCCAATTGTTACAGGTTGTCATCCTGAAAATGGCCCCTTTTTCCAACTTTTTGTATTTTGGTGGTAGCCAATCCTCTTTACATGCTAATATATTACCTGCAACACATGGGTTCTTTTCTTTATGAAGTAGCCTGATACGTGGTACCTTTTATCAAATGCTTTCTAAAAATCCAAATATTATTACATCTACTGCTTCCCCTTTTTCAATCTGCTTGTTGCCTCCTCAATTGATTTAGTTATTATGTGAGACTTATTGTTTTTTTTCCTTTTAGAAGAATCACGGAGTCAATGGACATGGAGGTAGATAGCTATGTTTCTCGGAACAAATCACAATCTGAGGAATTGCTCCAAACAATGGGCACATCTCCTTCAACAGAATCGCTTGCATTGGAGGGTGAGTGTCTTTCACAGTTGCATACATTCCGAGAAAATAGTGAATAAATTGTGGTGTTACTTGGTTTTAGTATAGTTGCTCCAGTATTTTTTGTATATATCTGTCAGCTTCTTCCATGTCATCCATGAATAATACTTCAACAACTCAAGACAGACATCATACTTGTGTTCCTTTCAAAGTCTTTTGACATTTCTGGACAGGTTTCGAGTCACTGATCTTTCCATGGTATCTACACCGCACTAATTATCTCTTTTGCAAAGTTGGACCCATCTGTTTTCACCTCTCCTCAACATTAATAAAAAGTCAGCTTGAATTTTGATGTTGCTGCAGTTACAGTCTGTGAACTATTTGGTAAATAAACTTTGGAAATTGATGTTCAATTGTTTCATGTACATATCACATGGTTACATAAAACAAACTATTCGGTAGTTACACTGATCGATTGGCTCTTCACAGACTTCATCTGATAACGCAGATACAATGTGGCAACAGTCCATGTGGTAATCATGCCAACCCCTTTTCTAACAAGTCATAACCTGTTCCGAGGAAGGGTCACCCGACCCGAAACGTTAACTCTGTTTTTTCCTTCACAGATGCTGCCAGCTGGGTTTTTCCAGCAACTTTGTTTTTGAACTCATAACTAGTCTTTGGCTTCATTTCACCACAATCCTTAAGCTGTGTCTCTATGTCTAATCAGTCCCTCACCTCCACCTTTGTCTCCAGTAACGTCCTTATATTTTCCACCCTCAACCTACCTTGATCTATTCTATTATTCTCCTTGGCACAAGCCCATCTTTGATCCACAAGACAAGTAGTGCAAATTTGAAAATATGCAACTGGTCTAGTCATCCATTACTAAACCTTGCTGGACCATGTTAAGCAATTTTGGGACTTGTAACAATCTACCAAGACTACTTATTTCAGAATCATCCTGGAATGAAAGGTGATTCCCTTGTTTTACAACAAACAGTCTCCTTAAACCTTTCCTTATGTCCTATCCATTCTCACCACAATTGCATGTTTCTATTATGGTTCAGGCCCTTCATTTAATTGTCTCTACCACCTCTATCCTTGTTCACAAAGCTAAACTTTTGCCAAGGTTTCTCCAGCATTTTCTGTAGCTTCTGGAGACACTGGAGTTTAGAAAAATGATGGGGGGCCGGGGTGGGGGCCAGGGGGCGTGGTGGTTGGTGGGGGTCGTGGTGGTAGTGGTGATGATATCTTATAGGAACCTATAAAATTCTAATAGGACTTGAGGGTAAATACAGGAAGGGTGTACCTGAAGACTGGGGAGTCCAGAACTAGAGGCCACAGTTTAAGGATATGGGGTAAACCATTTAGGACTGAGACCGAGAGAAATTTCTTCATGTAGAGTGTAGTGAGCCAGTGGAATTTCTTTGCCACAGAAAGCGGTTGAGACCAACATAGTGAATGTTTTCAGGAAGGAGTTAGATATGGTTCTTGGGGCTAAAGTGATCAGAGGATGTGGGGTGAAAGCAGGAACAGGTAACTGAGTTGGATGATCAACCATGATCATATTGAATAGTGGAGCAGGCTTGAAGGGCTGAATAGCCTACATCTGCTCCTATTATCTATGTTTCTCTCCTATCTGTCCAATGTCTTTCCAAGAATGTCCTTTCAAATTAATGTTAACCAGAAGAAGTGTATTGACATTAAATATTTTGAGCACACAAAGTTGTGTAATGGTCCAAAGGGGTTAATACTGAGGATTGGCTTAAGTATAGTCTATTATGATGTCATGTAGACTTGGTGGGGGAACAGCCTAGGATCTCAAAGGAATAAAGCCTACCATCTGGGTCTCTCTGTCTCTAATACTATATAGCATGTAACACATCATATACACATAATTAGCTGCTAACGTGCGTTAAAATACATCTTGTTTAAAACTTCTCTAGTTAGAGTAGCAAGTGGTCTATGACATCAGATCTAGCTGGTCCTGTAGTCTCTATCCCACGGTGAGCAACAGAGCAGACAGCCTCATACATTAGCATGGTCTATGATGAGAACAGCTTATTCTTTACAGATAAATAGATCCAGAGGAGCTGACGTGCATCATCATCATTAGAAATAGTATTTTAATTTAATAAGTTTTGGTATCATTGCAAGAACACCTCAGTATCCCATTCAAAGGGGTTGATTTTTTTTTATTCGTGTTTTTGGCTTATTTAAAAGAACATGAAAGAGACTGCTGGGACACTCTGATGTTGGTGGGTAGGATTTAGCACATAGTGTGTTCAAGCAGTTAGGATTCAAGTAAAATATTAATTGGAAGTCACTGACTTTAATTTTCAATTTTACCAGATAATGTAGTCCCTTCAATGCGTGGAGACCTTGAGTTTGATGCACAGGAGTTTACAGCTGAGTCCTGGAGTCTTGCTGTTGATCATGCATTTAGTAGTAAACAACAGAAAGATCTGATACAGAGACAAGATGTTATTTATGGTAAGTTCAATTTTAATACTGTAGAATTAGTGGCTGCAAGTATTGCAGTCAACATTTCTGAAAGGCTTAGTTTTGTTATTTTTAAAAATTTAAATATATGCTAGGAGCTATTGGGTTCTTTCAAATCGTTATAAAATATTAAATAATAGTCCAAAATAGTTTTCCTCAATGCTCATTATAAAAAATCATAAACTCAGCGCATGAGGCCTAAGAAATGTTTGGGAAAAATTATTTTACCAAGTGAAATCGATTGTTCCATCGTTCTAGTTCATTTACCATAACATCCTGCAATATTTAGCTATGCAAAGGGGCCAAATAGATTATTCAAAATATTTATCAGTCTTTGATAAAAATATTTCTTGATGACTGTTTTAATTTACTGTTTGTTAATTTACACTTCTATCCTCTAAACCTATTTTCCATAACAGCATAACAGAAACGACAGGAACAGGAGTAGATCGTTTGGCCTCTCAATTCTAGTCCACCATTCAATATTATCATATTATGTTAATATAATATTCTCTAATAATATATTATCATCATCTTCTGTCTCACCATAACAATTGATTCACTGACAGATATACAAGTCTTTATCCTGCTGAAGCATCTGCATCGTTATTAGACAGAACCTTTCAAATTATGAGATAATAAGGTGTGGAGCTGGATGAACACAGCAGGCCAGGCAGCATCAGAGGAGCAGGAAAGCTGGTGTTTCGGGTCTGGACCCTTCTTCAGAA
>JAHRHZ010000012.1:29735707-29786237 GCA_024137785.1 Ginglymostoma cirratum | reverse complement strand
TTCTGAAGAAGGGTCCAGACCCGAAACACCAGCTTTCCTGCTCCTCTGATGCTGCCTGGCCTGCTGTGTTCATCCAGCTCCACACCTTGCTATCTCCGACTCCAGCATCTGCAGTTGCCACTATCTCTTTCACATTGCGATTTCTCCTAAATAATTAGCCCTTTATCCTGAAATACCACCTTAATTTTCTCTTGGTGTCTATTCTGTCAAGTCCATCTTGCATCCTGTACCTTTCATGAGATCGCTGCTTATTCTTCTAACTTCCAGCAGATATAACTCCAATTTACTCAGCATCTTAACACAGGACAATCCTCTCATCCCAGGAATCAATGAATTTGTCGTATTGCCTCCAATACATGCGTATTCTTCTTTAAATTACTGGTCTCACTAAACTTCCAAATTCTTCCAAACTCCAATCACTGTACAATAAAGATACCATTTGTCTTTCTAAGTGTTATATGAAACTACAATGTAACTTTCTGTATTCCTTGTATATGTATCCCAAGCCTCTTTGAACATCAATATTTACATGTTAACACCCTTTTTAAAAAAATTACGCTGCTTTTCTGTTCCTGTTATCAAAGTTAATAATCTTTCATGTTTCTGTATTATACTCCATTTGCTGTATTGTTGCCTGCTTAGCCAGTGTGTGTCATTTTCCAGTCTGTGTTTTTCTGACAGGTTGAATTCCCATCTAATTTTAAATTGTCAGTGGACTTAGAAACAACGCTGCACTGTCTCTTCACCTAATTCATTAACATAGATTGTAGATATCTCAGAGGCCAGCAGCATTAATCCTTGAGGCATTCCCCTAATTATAGCGGGCAAATTTGATAAAAGATCATGTTTATCTCACTCTCTGCATTCTATCCAAAGGCAACCGGCTATCCATGCTATCCATTCCATGGCAGTACAGAACTGTAGAAAATACCCGCATTTTGTAAAGGCATTTTGTTTTTATCTTGCATTTAATGGGATGAGTTACAAGATATACTAAAAGGAAATTAATATTTATACTGTGTGAGAAGAGAGTGCTGATTGTTGGCAAGTGGATTCTGATTGATTAAGGCTCTGCCATGGAGAATGCAGTAATTAATGTAAAGATTTGCTTAAATTCGGTCAAAGCATTGCCCTGAGAAATGAACCAGAGACTGGTTGTCACCTATTTTGTTGTACTGAAAGAGTCATAGTGCATGAAACTGTTCTTTCTGTCTGAAATAGCAAGGTGTAGAGCTGGGTGAACACGGCAGGCCAAGCAGCATCAGAGGAGCAGGAAAGGTGATGTTTCAGGCCTAGACCCTTCTTCTGAAGACTTTTTTTTTGAGGGTAATGAATCTGTGGAACTAATTACCACAGGGAACTGTAGAGGTTGTGTCAATAAGTCTAATCAAGGCTGAGATCAGCAAATTCTAATCAGTGAGGGAATTGAGGGTTATGAGGATAAGGCAGGAAAATGGAGCTGAAGATTATCAGATCAGCCATGATGCTACTGAATCATGGAGCAGACTCAATGGTCTGAACCACCTACTTCTGCCTACAATGTTTTATGGTCATTGAAGAACAGTACCTTGCTTTTTAAAAGATGTAGTTTCCAGAACACACAAGCATGCCATACAGACAGCAATGCCCATACTGTTATAGTTCATCAAACTTATGAACCCTTATCTACCTTAACACTCCTTCCTGTGGCATATTATTGAATGCCTTTTAGAAATTCATGTATTGTGCATCTGCTGGTTCTCCTTTGTTTAAAGTGCTGGTTATATCTTCGCAAAGCTGCAATAAATTTCTCATTATTCCCCTTCAGAAAATCATTTTGACTTAGATCATCATATGATCTTGAAAATGTATTGTTATTGATTTCCTCAATCATAGATTCCAACATTTTCCCAGTGACTGATGTCTGTTGTTCCCTGTTTTCTGTCTCCCTCCTTTCATGAAAATTGATGATATATCTGCTAACTTCAGATTCCCTGAAGCCTTGCAGAGTATAAAGAATTTTTGAAAATCATAACCAATGAATCCATTATCTCTGCAGGTACCTGTTTTAGAAGGTGTCACTGCTGAACAACACAGTTGCTGATTTCTGTTTGGCTGGCAGCTGTCGGCAGACAGGACTTCCTGCCCTTGGTGTCTTGTGTTGTAGAAGACTCGACTCTCAACTACCTGATCAGCATGTAATAGTGCCCCAGTCTCTCTCTAGCTGGCAGCCAAGATTGCTATTTCCTCCATAAAATTCCCTCAAGTTTCTCAAGAGTGAGACCTCTGCTCCAATGCTGCAGAGCTTGTGTCAGTTTCACTATTCATGGGTTTCACCAACTCAAATTATGTGGTGGCAACTGACACCTGCATATAAAGTCACCATTACGGAGTACTGAGCTTTAAACTGTAATGTGCTTAAATTGTATGTTAGCGAAACTCAGCAAGTCTGGCAGCATCTGTGCAGAGAAAGCAGAATTAATGTTTCCCATTCAGTAATCGATCTTCGGTTCTGAAGATAGGTCACTGGACATGAAATGTTAATTCTGCTTCCTGTCCACAGAATACTGCCAGACCTACTGGATTTTTCCAGCAATGTCTGTTTTTGTTTCTGGTTTCAAGCGTCTCCACTTGTTTTTTTATTAAATTGTTTCTCATTCACTTACAGAGCTGATGCAGACAGAGATGCACCACATTCGGACTCTGGAGATAATGTCAGAAATTTTTAGGAAGGGCATGAAGGAGGAGTTGCAATTAGATCACAACACCATTGACAAAATATTTCCATCTTTAGATGAACTCTTAGAAATTCACAAGGACTTTTTCTTCTGCTTAAAAGAGAGAAGGCGGGAGTCTTTTGAGGAAGACAGTGAAAGGAACTTTTTCATAAATAGGATTGGTGATATCCTTTTACAACAGGTAATATTAGAATAAGTGGAGCCAAAGTATTTTCAAAGTAGAATGAATTATTACGAATAAAAAGTGTAAATCTCTCGTGACAGCCTCAGTATTGTGGAACTGAGCCATAGAAATTAAAAAGGTTCAATATTTGATCACCAAATGGGGCCTAGTTAATTGATACTGGCCCCAAATTAAATCTCAGCCAGGGATACTACGACAGGAGTCAGCAGCTTTGCACAAGATGTGGGAAATGTTAGCTGCAATTCCAGTTATTATTAGACAGTCATGTTGGAAAGTATGCATGAGAAGGCTGCAGCTGAGCACAGCTTCAGGCTATCAATGATGTTTTCTGTGGTTGAATATTTTGCCAGTACATCGTTCAAATCACGTATGTCACTCCGGAAGCCACTGTGCGATCCGTGATCCTATGGAGAAATTCTCCAGCTCAAACCTGTGCCTTCTATGTCTCGCAACACCATTTTTGTTTGCACTGTGTGAAAAGTAAGAATATCTTCAATTAACGCATTCAGAAATAGTAAAATGGTACACAAGAAATTCCAAAGTTCCAGCTGAATGGCTGCTATTTGAGCGACAATGAAGTGCTATCTCCCCACCTGAGGTGCAATGACCCTCAGGTTAAACCACTAATAGTCGGCTCTCTGTAGTGAGAGAGTGGTCCTATGGTCTGATAAGACTGTGGCTAATCATTGGTCTGAGCCTCTTAGTTGATTACGAAATCTTACTTCCATTTCACGGGCATGCTCAAGAGTTGAATCATTAAAACCTATGTTTTGGTTAAATGCTGCTACATTAAAGGAAATGTGCCAGCTTTGTAAGAATACTACTTCAGCAGTTGAGTGATCACAGTATTAAAACTCCTGAGATCTCCCAAAACTATCTTGGGTTTTTGATATGATATCAGGATATCAGGATTTCAATTTCTGTCGCAAAATTAAACTACTCGGTCAATTTTAACCCTATCTGCTGATAAGAAACTGTACAAGTGGATGAGTTAAATGCTCCAGCTTGTTACTCATCCTTGAAGAGCCAGGCATTGACAGATTCGCTAAGCTGTTCAATTGAACAGGTGGCAAAGACACAGCCAAAGGCAATAGAGTCCTATTTAACTTGTAGGTTAGGTCCAATTTCATAATATCCTCCCTTCCAAAACTGGACTAGAGCCAAAACCACTAATTTTATTTCTTGTTCTGTAACTTTATATTGGATGGGCCTATTCGTGTGCCACCGTACGGAAAGAATTTGGATCCAAATGTACTGCAAGGCTTTAAATGAACGGTATTTCGAATTTGGCTTTAATCGCTGCTATTAAAGCAAATAAGAGTCATAAGCTGCAAATTTAAAGTGTGCATAACAGGATGTTGTCTGGGATGTGTGATGTCAAATGCACCCAGTGGAAGTAAACTTGAAAGGCTACAGGACATTGTGGAGGAACAGGGCTGCCTGGATTGCTTTACAGAAAGCTGGCACAGATTTGATAATCTGAATTATTTCCACTTGTGCTAGAATGACCTTGGAGACCTAAAGCATTTTAAAAAGTTTCCTATAACAGTGACAAAATGCAAAGTAAATCATTGTATGTGAATACTTTGGATGTGTCTGATGGATATGATCGCACATTATTAGTTGGATTTTAAACGCCCCTCCGAAGAGAATGCATAGGCAGGGAATCTCTCAAAATCCATTAGGTGTCCTTGCTGCTGCCTCCTAACTGGCCCCTACCTGTCTGCAATTTTACGGGGTATACTGGGGGCGTCAGGACGCTCAATCCCATTGAACCTGTTGATTGATGACTATTTAAGGGCCTTGTTGCCCTGCCTATATTTTACCCACAGGAGCAGGAGGCCTATGTCATGTGGAAAGCCTGCCACTTAATCTACAATGACTGGGGAATGGCATCAGTGTTGAATTGCTGTAAGGGTTCCCTGGTCCCATCATAGATCCGAACACCCCACATAAAGATCATTTCCCACACCTTCACTTTAACCCTTTTCTTGGATTTTTGAAGCGAATCTCCCCTAGTGAGACCCAAAAGCCCACAGTTTCATGGTTTCTTAGCTTAATAACTACTACTGCTGGAAGGTCTCTAATGTAGGGCTGCTTTCTGAGAAAGCTGTTCATGCTGATCCCAGATTACAATTGCTGTCAGAATCATGGGTGGGCTTTCCAACTCACATGCAACCTTTTGCAACCGGAGTGGCCCATAAATCCAGCGCTGTGTGGGGAGAAGTTAATTTTTTAAAATCTCTATTTACCTAATTTCCTTAAAGAATCACATGAGGAAACTCCATCCAGGTGTCTTCATTTGGAAATAAATATAAATATAAATCCATGGTGATTGACCCTTTAATTGATAACGAACATCCTTTGTGCTCAGTTTGCAGATGAAAATGGCAATAAATTGAAGCAAACCTATGGTGATTTCTGTAGCCACCATAAAGAAGCAGTCAGTTTCTTTAAAGAACTGCAGCAACAAAATAAGAAATTCCAAAACTTTATCAGGGTAAGATCTGATTAATCACTTTTCTTTGACAAACAAAGTAAATATGAAAGAATAAAAAGATTAATTTACATTTGTTTTTTACCCTTTATAGCAACAAAGCAACAATCTGCTGGTCCGACGCCTTGGTGTACCAGAGTGTATACTACTTGTTACCCAGCGGATCACCAAATATCCAGTCCTGCTTGAGCGAATACTGCAATACACAAAAGGTCAGACTCCGAGCTGGTCAATTCAATTCAATGTATAAAATTACCATTTTTTACATTGCAAAAGTGACTACACATCGCAAGAACTCAACTGACATTCAAGTATTCTGAGACACTCTTTGGTTGTGCAAGGTGTTGTACAATTGCAGAATTCACCCCTCCCACCCCCCCATCTTGAAGATGATGATGCATGTTTGGAGTAAAATGTAAAGAAAAGTAAATGTTGCCAAAATATTTGCTGAATGCCAAACAACAAATTCCCAATCTGCTTCATTCGCATGAGATTAGCCAACTATAAAAATCATATAAGAAGCTGATTTCCAGTATCAAATGAATAACAGGTTTATTTCAATAACTGGAATAAACCTGTGTCCTCTGTCACTTAGAAGGACATTCGTGGGCAATACTTGGGAACATTATCACTTGCAAGTTTGTCTCCAAGCAACAGATCTCCCTGACTTAGAAGTATTTTTTTTTTATTTATTCATTAATGGGATGAGGGCGTCGCTGGCTAGGCAGCATTTATTGCCCATCTCTAATTGCCCAGAGGGCAGTTGAGAGTCACCCACATTGCTGTGGGTCTGGAGTCACATGTAGGCCAGACCAGGTAAGGATGGCAGTTTCCTTCCCTCAAGGACATTAATGAATCAGTTGGGTTTTTTCCCGACAATTGGCAATAGATTCAGTCATCGTTAGATTCTTAATTCCAGATATTTTATCGAATTCAAATCCCGCTGTGGCAGGATTTGAACCTGGATCCCCAGAACATTATCTGGGTTTCTGGATTAAAAGTCCAGCGATTATACCACTAGACCATTGCCTCCCCACTGGCTATTCTTTCACTGTCACTAGATCAAATTCTAGTAATTTCCTTCCTTGCCAAATTTGGGAGTACCTGTACCATATAGATTACAGCAGCCTAGGAAAGTTGCTCCCCACTCTCTCTTTTCAAGGGCAGTTAGGGATAGTAATCAAATTTGCTGTTGCCAGTAATGCTTACATCACAAAAATGACTAAAAGCAAAGATTATGACTTTGAATGAGACTGTGATGTGAGCAATAGCAAATCCATTGTACACCTCTCCCAATTATATATTTCATTGACTTGCAAGAATATATGGCAAGTGATGGCAGTGCATTGATTATGACCTAGTAACTGCTTCTCTCGACATCTTTTGGAAGCACAGTAGTGTTAGTGGCAAATATAATTGGCTGATTTGCTGTTGCTTGTGTTTTCTTCTGTGTTAATAATATTGACCACCAACATGCATGAGCAATCTCAAATGCATTGTCGAGAAAGTTGGGAAGATCAGGAAAGATCGGCAGCAAGGAGATTCCCAATATCAATAGCAAAAAGTCCCATTTTCCAATCAAAGTGTTAAATTGCAAGATTAGAGTCTAACTTGAGATTGGCGATAAGCCTATTTGCATGCATGAGCATATGTTAACATCCTCATTTTAACATCATTTCAACTCATTAACTTGCCTCCCACCCACTGAATAGAAACTAGACAGTGACAATTCCTGGCATGAAAATCACGATGGTTACCTAATGATTCCAACTCATTGCATGCTTCTCTAGCCCTCTGTTTTGTACACCAGTTATTAATATGTCAGGATATACTTCTTGGGCAGCAAACACATGCATTCCTTTTCCACCTCCAGGTCCCCATCAACCAAGCCAAACGCCAGTTTTCTTCTTGTCTGAGCTGATTGGCAATAGCATGTGCAGGGCAGCTGCAGCTGCTAATGCTTAACTGGGTGCACAGCTGATCTTTAAAATTTGTGCCAATGCTAGGAATTCCTGTAATTCCCAGCAGTGGCCAGTTTTTCTGCCTGCGGTGAGAGGATGAATATGTTGAGCAGGATACCATGGGCGTACCAGTGTATACATAATGAGGTGGAAAACTCACAGAAAGAAACCCTCAATGAAACACAACACATTTGACACTTAGCCAATTTGTGGTCAAATTCAACCCATAGATTTTTTCATTGTAGCCTCAGTTTGCAACCTTTACTGCTCGTTCTGAAAGCTATTTGGAAAAAAAAAGAAAATTAGTGCTGGGGTACTGGGCCTGTGACACTGTTGTTGGACATCCCCCTTATGGCTCTAAAATCTGTCCTTCGCCTGAAATTGAGGATGTCTCATTGTTTAGTGCCAGTCGGTAAATGGAACAGAACTGCTTTTATGAAGTGATTCCATACATTGTAAAACTGTTGCAAAATCTTAACCATTGGCTAACCACTGAGCCACCGTGCCACCCATTTCGATGCAAATAGCACGCAAGTTTTATATTGCCCACGAGTTTGAGAGTATCGTGCTGTTCAGCAGCTAAGCACACTGTTTAATGGGTGCATGCCTTGGGACGGGGCCAAGCTTATGAGAATTTAGCATCACTTAAAGCTAGACTTCACCTCTTGAAGAGGGGATGCATTCTGCTGCCCAGGTGTATGAAGTAGCCAGAGAAAGCGTGAATGGCTCAACAGGGCATAAATCATGCTGTCATGTTCCTTGTAATAGCACTGGAGGCTTTGGTGCAGAAGTGGGTAGACTGGAAGAGAAAGTTCCTCCTCTTTGAGGCGCAGGAGGAACTCCATATAGATACTGTAAAGGTTCTAGGTGCAGGTAATGGTGTTATCATTAATGCAACACTACCTGGATGCAGTGTGGGAAGATGTTTAGTGGTCTCACATGAGTGGTCGGTGACTGTGTCTCTTCAAATGCCATATCCTAACAAATGTAAAACTAACCCTGCCTACTGCTCAATTTCCAACACTTCCTTCACTTACTTACCAATAATCATTATCGGCCATGACTCCTTATTAACATTGATAATTTCAGATCAGAGTCTAATATGTAACACTGCTGCAAGTCCTGCATAAGAGACTAGCGTGCTAAATTAGCATGTAAAATTAAATTGCGTGGGATTGGGTAGAGTGCACTGACATAGATAGGGAACTAGCTGGGCACAAAAAACAGAAGTGGGAATAAATGGGTTGTTTTCTGAGTGGCAGCCTGTGACTAGTGGGGTACTGCAGGGATTGGTGCTTGGACCCCAGCTATTCACAATATGTATTAATGATTTAGATGAGGGAACTAAATGTAATATTTCCAAGTTTGCAGATGACACAGCTGGATGGAAGGGTAAACTGTGAGGAGGATTCAGAGATGCTTTACTGTAATTTGGACAAGTTTACTAATTAGGCAATGAAGTATAATGTGGATAAATGAGAGGTTATTCACTTTGGCAGCAAAAACAGGAAGGCAGACTACTATCTGAACGGTGATAGATTGGAAAGAGGGAGGTGCAATGAGACCTGGGTGTCCTTGTACAACAATCACTGAAAGTACGTATGCTGGTGTAACAAGTGGTGAAGAAAATAAACTTTGTTGAACTTCATTGTGAGAGGATTTGAATACAGGATCAGGGATATCTTGCTGCAATCTTACATGATCCTGGAGAATTGTGTGCAGTTTAGTCTCCTTATCTGAGGAAGAATGTTCTGGTTATGGAGGGAGTGCAAGAAAGGTTTACCAGACAGATTCCTGGGATAGCAGGACTAATGTATGGAGTAACACTAGGTCAGTTAAGTCTATATTTACTGGAGTTCAGAAGAATGAGGCGATATCATACAAACCCGTAAAATGCTCACATGACTAGACCGGGTACGCACAGAAAGGATAATCCCAATGACTGGGGTGTAAAAACCCAGGGATCATGTTTAGGGATATGGGGTAGGCCATATAGGACTTAGATGAGGAGAAATTTCTTCACCCAGAAAATGATTAACCTGTGGAACTTTCTGCCTCAGAAAACATTGACTGTTTCCAAGAAGGAGTTAGATATAGTTCTTACGGCAAAAGAGATCAAAGGGTATGGGGAGAAAGTATTTTGAATGGCAGAGCAGGTTTGAATGGCTGAATAGCATACCCCTACACCTGCTCATATTTTCTTTGTTTCTACAACCACACTTCAGCTCTTACAAAACATTACAAACTCTCCACCCAAATAGACCACACCACAATCGATGACGTACCTTGCAATCTGTTATGGGAAATGGTGATGCATAATGGTAAGTAACAGCACCAAACGAGAAACTGTAGACTTTAGTCTGTATATCTTTGTCTGACGCCAACACCAACAGCAAGGCTGAAAATGATAGTCAGTTTCTGACTCATCCTCCTCCTCATATCTTACTGCCTCCTCATCCCACAGTTTCTTCTGAGTTTACAATCTGCACTTGGTGTAAGTATTGGGGTTCTACCCATTTTCTCGCCACAGCCCTAGACCCTCCCTTTCTCCTTTCAAATACCCAAGAACTGCTATCTTATTAGGCAGTGGTGCAGGAACACAAAATACATGCTGAGCTAGACAGTGATGATCAAGAGCCACACACTCTCAATCCCACGCATGCAGCTGCCTACTCAGATCCTTACGTTGGAGAAATGTGTACAGGTAGGATCAATATGCAATTAGTCACTGGGCATGAGTGACCTGCAGCCTGGGCAGGGAAAATAAATTGCAGTGTCCACCTCCCCCTGAAGTCACTGGCATAAATTCTGCTGCAGATTAGTGAGATGGAACAGCCGACAGAAGAATGCTTATGGTTACATTGGTGCATTCACAGTCCAGCAACAAATGGTTCGACTTTGAAGCAACATCCTGGTAAAGTGGTACTACTTTCATGGAGCACAAACCTGCTGTCCTTGTTAATGGTGATTTGAGATTATTCATGAAGCATATGCAAAGACTAAGACTTTGAAAGAGCCTTGTTATTTCTCTACACACAACTTGCTACGCCAATTAAATACACCCAGCCTCCCACCTAGCTGGGTTTTCTTTATATAAATTTCAATATTCTTTTTGCTAAAACAAGTAACCAAATTAATCTGTGTTCAACCAAAGTAAAAACAACACGTATTTGAATATAATTAACTATTTTCCAAATCAATAACCCATGTTACCTTTAACTCTGGGGTAGTCAGCTTCTAATTCTGTAAATAGGATGCTAACAGATTTTTTTTGTTATTTCCTGAGAAAGCTATTCATAAAAAAAGATACAAAATGATAGGGATAACAAGGTGTGGAGCTGGATGAACACAGCAGGCCAAGCAGCATCATAGGAGCAGGAAAGCTTGACGTTATCTCTGATACAAAACGATAGGGGATCAGTTAGTTCAGTTGGCTGAAGAGCTGAATTACAATGCAGAACAATATTTATAGTACAAGTTAAATTCCTGCTGAGGTTGTCATGAATAACATTCTTTCTCAGCCTCTTCCCTTGCCTGAGGTGTAGTGATCTTCAGGTTAAACCATCCCCAATTGTCTGTCTCTGTCTAGCTAATAAGAGAGCAACCATATGGTCTGGTGGGACTACGGTGACTTTACCTTTTACTTTACAAACTGATAGATTCTATGCTGCATTAGTACAAAATTCATCTCGAACAAAACTTGTTCTACTTTGTCTTGAAAAACATTCAACAAGATTACAATGTGAATATTTCTTGTTCTCGTAATGCATTCTAACACAAACATCCAACTATTTTTTTCAGACGAACAATTCTTGTTCTAAAGCAATCTAAACTCTCCTTTTCTTCCTAACTTTCTTTTATACTAACAAGATCAATCCTCATTCTCTTTTTGCGCAACACTCTTTGTCAAGTGGACATGGTCTCAGAATGAATGGTATCAGCAATGCATTCCAAAGGCATTCTACTTGACTACTAGGTGAGACTGGTGATTCAGGGTTATTCTCAATTTAGTCTGTTTGCTATGAATTCCATATATTTAAAAGTTTCTGTAGTTTGACTTCCAATTTCCATGTAAATGTGCGTACCGCTAATTTATCACATGTCTCAGGAAATCATCTGCATGTAATTCCTATGTTTTCAAAGAATCTTTTTATTTTCTTTAAATCCTTAATTTCAGGCCCCATTAATACTTAATTAAAATGACTTCTCAAAAAGATAAAGGCCTAGATGAGGGATTGTTCCTGACTCTGTGAATTGCAAATCTACATCCTGAGCTGCTCATCACATCCATAGGGCCAAATGACCAGGTTGTACAGGATTTAGCATACCATGACCAATTGTATAGCATGTACTGTGCTGAATATGACTGGTGTAGTAGTGTGAATGGGCTAATTGGCCTCCTTCTGTAATGTGTATATAATATTGATTCTGAACAATAGCCAGTGAATGAGTTGCATGAGAACTCAAATGGTTTGCTTGATGAAACTTTGTATGACAGCATGACTTTCAGTGGATCGCTATAGTCACAGGGTAGCCACTGTCTAGTTTTAGGCATGTTAGCTCAATTACGGTGAGTTCCAGCATTGTGTATTCTCGACAAGATGCTACTGCAGCAACTCACCAAGAATCCTTCGACCACGCTTTCAAGAACTGTACCCTTACCACTTAAAAGAATGAGGGCAGTAAATGCTTGGGAGCATCCCCACCTATAAGTTCCCTTCCAAGCAACACAACATCCTGACTTGGAACTATATCCCTGTTGCATCATGGTTGCTGGATCAAAAATCCAGAATGACTGCAGCATCACCCATTGTAAGGGCACTTGGGTGGTCAACACGTGCAGATCTTGCCAGAAATGCATGCATCCCATGAAAAAATACTAAAAGTAAGAAAGATTAGGCCATGAACACAGCACAGTGTATGCTACATGTGCCTAATGAATCAGGACAACACAACGTTACCACTAATCTCATTATTTTATTACTATCTTTGTGATCATGACTGGTACCCACTACTCTCGTCACCTTGACTGCCAGTTCAGGTATTGGCAAAATGTTCAAGCGTTTGTGCAAGAAAGATTGAGCTAGGAGAAGTTACAAGTCTTAAAAAAAAAATTGGGATGAAGGTGAGTGACAGCCAGCAACCCACTAATTTAATGTGGAACTGGGATGAACACTCAGTTCAATTGCATGTTGCAAAATGTATCTAACGAAGTAATAATATACTGAAATTTTGTCTTTTTATTCCCAGAAGGAACAGAAGAGAATGAGGATGTGGCAAAATCTCTGAGTTTGATAAAGGACATAATAGCAGCAGTTGATACAAAGGTCAACAAATATGAGAAAGAGCAAAAGCTATTGGACATCTTAAATAAGTTTGAAAACAAAACATGTGGCAAGTTAAAGAATGGCCGCATATTCCGGAAACAGGACCTGATCATCAAAGGGAGGGAGTTACAACATGAGGGCTCCATGTATTGGAAAACAGCTACAGGACGTTTGAAAGGTAATAGATCTAATGTTCTACAAAAAATTACACTTCCTCCTGTTTAAAATGCTTTAAAAATTATATTGTTGAACCCATAAGAAAGGAAAATGGTGGTTATAAATCCTTTTGACATAATGGGGGTAATAATGACTTTGACGATAGCCTAAAATACACTATTTTGGCTCAGCCATCCATTCAACACCTCCTGACTTTTATTGTCAGAAGGCAATGAATTACTTGAAGTCAAAATTACCTCTAGTTATTCAGACTGAAAGAGTTGACTGCTGTGGTGTTGAAGATTTAGTGAGCTTTAATAAGGTTTACTAATTGGTTCACTGCCTCCAGATGTACCTAGTGAAAAGGTATGGCATGGCTGCCTGAGAATACACATATATTAAACCTTTCATGAAATTCTTAGTGTTTCTGTCTTAGCTTCTACTCCTGGAGGATGGGGGTGACTTAATGAGATCGTAGTTCAATGCTAATTACTGCTAAGAATCTCCCCGTACAGTCAACGGTTCCCTGCCTCCTTTGTTTGTATATGTATCCAATTGGTCCTTTGTTTGTATATGTATCCAATTGGTCCTCCAAAATGACAGGTGAAGAAAATTGGGTAACTATCCACTGGGGACACTGGAGATGGCCCTGCAGCATCAACAAAGGAGGAGTGAGTGGTAAAGGAACAAGTCTGCTGTTACCCTGAGACAGGACAACAGGTGCCACTTTTGCTTCTCCTCTGGAACTTCCCCTTAGTGCTGCAATGGTTCTGCACAAACACAGAGCAATGAAGGGATATGTTGTTCTAGAAGTCGTCATTAGTAGTGCTCCCCAGAGTCAAATTAGTGGGTAGGTATCTGAGCTTCCACGGTACAGTGTGATCTGCTAAATCTCTGTTACTTCCTACATATTTCCATTCTAACCCTTCTGGCCAGCCTCCCATCTTCGACCCTCCAAAAAGAACATTGGAAACATACCAAAACAGACAGTGCTAGAAAAACTCAGCAGACCTGGCAGCTTCTGTAAAGAGAAAACTGCATTAACATTTCAAGTCCAGTGACCATTCTTCAGAATGGAACTGGATTTTAAATGTTAACTCTGTTTTCTGTCCACAAATGCTGCCAGACTGCTGAGTTTCTCTAGCACTTCCAGTTTTTGTATTTTTCAGATCACTAGCATTTGCAGTTCATTGTTTTATTGTAGGAATATAGGACTTAGAAGCTGGAGTGGGCTATATGACCCTTCAAGTCTGGTCCATCATTCAACAAGATCATGGCTAATCTAGTTGTAGTATTACTTCCATTCTCTGGTGTTGATTATATCACCCTTGACTCCCAAAACCATTAAAAACCTAACATTATAAAGACCCTCTCAGCGAGGGAGGAACCTGAGATCTTTTGTTCTTGAGCAATATCATTTAGTTCTAGTCTGCTCCACAAGTGGAAACATGCACTTGCTACCCACTCTAACCGGCTCCTTCAAGATCTTATATGCTTTAATAAGATCACCTCACATTCTTGTAAACTCCAATAACTGTCAATGTTCAATCTTTCTTCGATAGATAATCCTTTCACCTTGAATGAATCAACTGAACCTTCTCTGAAATGCATCTAAAGCAATCATATCCTTTCTTCAAATAAGGCCGAAACTGCATGCAGTACTCTAGAAATTGCCTCTCCAACACCTTGTATAACTTGAGTAAAACTTCAAATAAAGACAAAGTACCGGAGTTGCTAGAGTTCCAAGTAGCTGTATAGGACTCAATATTAATTCTATTTCGCTCTCAACACAATACTGCGAAACCTGCTGGGCTTTTCCAGCACTTCCTTTTACTCTTTTGCAGTAAAACTTCACTATTTTCATTCACTTCCCTTGCAATAGTAACAACTCTATTTGCCTGCCTAATCACTTGCTGTACTTGCATACCAGCTTCGTGACTCACTTGTCAGCACACCCAATGCCTCTGCTACTGAGTTCTGCATTCTCTCTCCATTTAATTAATATTTTTTAGAAAAATTATTCATGGGACATGGGCATTGCTGTCTGCACAGCATTTATTGCCTGTCCCCTGTTGCCCTTGAGAGAATGGTAGTGAGTTACCTTCTTGAACCGCTGCAGACTGTTTGCTGTAGGTACACCCAAATTGCCATTATTGAGTGAGTTCTGGGATTTTACCCAGCAACACTGAAGGAACAGTGATGTATTTCCAAGTCAGGGTGGTGGGTAGCTTGGAGAGGAACTTGCAATTGGTGGTGATCCCATTTATCTGCTGCCCTTGTCCTTCTAGATAGTTTTTGTTGTAGTTTTGTAAGGTACTGCCCAAGGAGCCTTGGTGAATTTATTCAGTGCATCTTATAGATGGTACATATTGCTGTTACTGAGTAGAAGGAGTGGTAGGAGGTGGTAAGGAGTGAATATTTGTCAATGTGCTGTCACTCGTGCAAGCTGCCTTTTCCTGGATGGTGTCAAGCTTCTTGAGTGCTGTTAGAACTGCACTCCTTCAGGCAAATAGGGAGCATACCATCACTCTCCTGACTTGTGCCTTATAGATATAGGACAGACTTTGGGGAGTCAGGAAGTGAGTTTATCGATGCCGTATTTCTAGTCTCTGACTGGACCTTGCAGCTACAGTATTTACGTGGTTGGTCCAGTTTAGTTTCTCATCAATAGTAACTCCAAGGATTTTGATGGTGAGGGATTATGGTATTAATTATGGCAATGCCATTGAATGTCAAGGGGTGATGATTAGAGTCTGTCATGTTAGTCACAGCCATAGAAATTTACAGCAGAGATAAAGGCCCTTCAACCCATTGCTTCTGTACTGATCAAAAACAACCACCTAAATATTGTAATCCCATTTTCCAGCACTTGGCCCATAGCCTTGTATGCCTTGACGTCACAAGTGTGCATCTAAGTACTTCTTAAATGTTATGATAGTTTCTGCCTCCGCCACTTTTACACGCAGTGAGTTCCAGGTTCCCACCATGCTCTGGGTGAAAATTCTTATCCTCATATCTCCTCTAACCTTTCTGCTCCATACTTTAAATTTATGCTGTGGGTCATTCATCCCTCCGTCAAAGCTAAAAGTACCTTCCTGTCTACGCAATCTGTGCCCCTCATAATTTTATACATATCAATCGGGTATCCTCAATATTTGAGCAAGGATTGTCTAAGTATTTGTGGGGTCCCAAATGGTACTGAAAATTGTGCAATCATCATCAACCATCCCCACCTCTAAAATTATGATCAAGGAAGGTCATTGATGAAACAGCTGAAGATAGCTGGACCAAAGACACTACCCTGAGGAACTCCTGGAGCTGAGGCGACTGACCTCTAACAATAACTGCCATCTGCTTGCAAAAGTGGACACGCTCATATTTTCCCAAATGATGTTCCTAATTTTTGCCCACTCTCTTGATCTGTCCATATCTTTTCACTGACTCTGTGCCTCATCTTGACAACTTACTTTCTGACCTATCTTGGTGTCTTCTGCAAATTTAACCACCTTCCAGCTATACAAAAGCCTGGTTCGGCCACATCTGGAGTATTGTGTCCAGTTCTGGTCGCCTCATTACAGGAAAGATGTGGAGGCGTTGGTAAAGGTGCAGAGGAGATTTACCATGATGTTGCCTGGAATGGAGGGAAGGTCTTACAAGGAAAGGTTGAGAAAGCTAAGGCTTTTCTCTTTAGAACGACGAAGGATGACAGGTGACTTGATAGAGGTGTACAAAATGGTTAGAGGTATAGATAGAGTAGACAGATAGTATAGATAGAGTAGACGTTTTCCTAGGGTGGAGGTAGCTATTATGAGGGAGCATAGTTTTAAAGTGAGTGGAGGTAGATATAGGGGAGACGTCATACACAGGTTCTTTACTCAGAGTGGTAGGGGCGTGGAATGCATTGCTGGAGAGGATAGTGGAGTCGGCCTCATTAGGGGCATTTAAGCGGCTATTAGATAGGCATATGGATGATAGTATAAGGTAGTGGTGGAGGTTAGATGGACCTTAGGATTAGGGTAAAAGTTCGGCACAACATTGAATCCACTAATGGGGATCGAACCCCAGCATGTTGACACCAATATGATCTGTACCAGCCATCTATCCAATGGAGCTAAGCATTGCATTTACAACACCACCCCACCCCCTAGCCACCACCACCACCACTCCCATTGCAATATGCAGTTTTATATTTGTTATGGACCGGACCAAACTCTTTCAAAACATGTCAGGGAGATGGCCTAGACCTTAACTTTTTCTCCCTTTAAAGATAAGTGCCAGGCATTGCATTCCAGATGTAATTATATGGTTAAAATACAGGCAAAATAAAAGTAAAAGAATTGGCTTAACTGTATCTCTACCAAAATACTTAACAAAACAATAAACAACTAATTAGCTGTTCCAATTTGATAACACCCCTCAAGCACACGTTGGCAAAAGCAAAGTCAGTAGATTATTTTACGTGTAATTCTAGCAGCAAAAAGAGAAACCCAGCTTTTAGCTGTAACTGAGAGAGAAGAAAAACTTCCTCACCCAGTTTAAATACCCTAGCAACTGCTACTGAATGATAAACTAAGACCCTGATTCTGTGGGAGCTTGACCCCACCCATTCAGGCTGCTTCTATTGTTCCAACTTAAAAAAAATCCTAAGGTCTCACAAGCTGATAACTGAATTGCTTGGAACAGACTGCTCAGTATCTCTGCCTCAATCTCTCTTCGTAAAAAATACCAATTCAATATACAAGTCTTAAAGCTATCGTATCGTCACACCTTCCCCCCTTTTAAAAAAAAACCCATCAATATACAAAGATGGCTTAATTTTTAAAAAACCTTTAGTCTTACACTCCATTACATATGTATTGCATTGACTCTAAGCATGTAAACATTCACAATTCAAACCATTTTAGTCCATGTTTTTCCTGCCACTGAATGCCTCCATCTTCTTTCAAAGTTGCTACAATTATGTTGTCTCGTCATGCAATGTGTATAATTTTCAAATTGAATGGCTGCAGTAATAAACTCCATTTCAACAGGCTGGTATTTTTGTTCTTAATTTTTCTAAATACTTTAAGGAGGTATGATCAGTATATACAATTGTCTCAGACCCATTACTGGCACAATAAATGTTGGCACAATAAACGCCAACATCAAACTCAAATTTCCCTTCTCAATTGTGGAATATTTCTGACAATGATTATTCAGTTTCATGAAAAAATGCCCAATAGTTTTTTTTATCTTCTCATCACCTTCTTACAAGACTACAGGCCTCACAAGCTGTTTACTTTTTTGGCTTAAAGCAGACCGCTCAATATCTCTGACTCAACCTCTCTTCATAAAAATAAACCAGGACAATGTACATGTCTTAAAGCCATGGTATCATCACAAGTCATATCATAATCTGGAGAAGTAGATGGTAATCGTCAATGATCCAGTTTCTTTCCATCACATGGTTGACCAGGAAACATTCCCGTTCTCACTGCCTGCTGTTGCCACTTGTTGGAAGTATTACGAACGCACGTGCCTTTGGCCATCATGTCCTGGAATGGAAGACAAACCTGGAGCTTCTAGCTCAGAGAGCAGCAACGCTACCGACTGCACCACAAGACCTCCTACTACAGCTCTTAGACTATTTTCAGTTTTGGAATGCATTTCTAAAACTTAAAACATTGCTTTCAGTGGCAAATGCATGACCCCAAGCCTGAGATAGTGCTCCTGTGTTGACAAATTAAATTGGAAATGCAGAAGTTTGAAAATCAGACACAGTGTACTCACAATGTCAGGGACCTGGGTTCGATTCCACCCTTGAGTGACTGTCTATGTGGAGTTTGCACGTTCTCCCCGTGTTTGCATGGGTTTCCTCCGGGTGCTCCGGTTTCCTCCCACAGTCCAAAGGTGTGCAGGCTGGGTGGATTGGCCATGCTGAATTGCCCGTAGTGTCCAGGGATGCATAAATTAAGTGGGTTATGGGGGGATGGGTCAGGGTCGGATGCTGTGACGGTCAGTGTGGACTTGTTGGGCTGAAGGGCCTGTTTCCACACGGTAGGGATTCTGTGAAATACATCTATGAAATTACTAGTAGTCAATAAATTAATAGCACCAAAAGGTTATCAGAATTCTGTGTTTTAAGTTATCTTAACTTTGTTTCAGATATTACAGCTCTGCTTCTTACTGATGTGCTGGTTTTCCTGCAGGAGAAAGACCAAAAGTATACTTTTGCAGCTGTGGTGAGTTCAACTTATTTTATCTCAAATGTCTTTAAATTTGACTCGCCATGTGGAAAGTGGCCATTTCTCTCTGGTTGCTATTGATCTTTCATTGAAGTTTCAGTGTGAAATCAAGAGAACTAGTTTGGGAGTTCTATTCCCTAGTTTTTTATAGTGCAATGTAGTAAGTCTGCACATTCAATATACCATCTGCTTCTAATACCAATAGTAGAATTTGATATAGTTCTAACCCATACAGTTTACTGTATTTCTGCATTGACCAGCACCATGGAAATACACTTATGTGGCTTCACTCCTACTAACTTGGCCACAGTCATGCATCTGTATAATGGCTTCACAGTTCCGCTGAAATGAGGAAGTGAAAGCGTTTTACTGAGCGTTCACCAAGTACATACCCTTCTCTCTGACTTTGCTCACAAAGTCCATAAGCATAGGTTTTGATTCCATTGGTAAGATGATGATATCCGGTAGTGACAGCTGTCTCCCATTTCCCTCATCTGGAGCTGTTTTACTGCTTGTTTGGCATCAATTTTCAGATGAACCATTACTTTCTTAACTGAATACTGGGAAGATAATACCTATGCGTTTTAGTACTTGGCAGTAATCCGTTTTCTCCACATTGACTCAATCCTTGCTTGGCCTTTCACTCAGCTTCAACCGTGGCATCTGCTTTGATCTTGAGCTTTGTTTCAAAACCAGTATTCTGCCTAGAACTATGACTGTATAATTCCATCCCCAAAATCTCAGTTCCTATAGATTTTCTCGGGACTTCTGTCAGCTCCAACTCTAATTCTAATACTTTACTTACCAACCTTCTTCAGACCATAGGGCATAAATTCAAACCTACGTCATATAGTACATTTGCCTAGAGCTATACAGCATGGAAGCAGACCCTTCAGGCCAACTCAGCTGCGCTGACACGATATCCTAAACTGATCAAGTCCCATTTGCCAGGATTTGGCCCATATCCCTCTAAAGCCTTCGTATTCAAATACCCATCCAGATGCCTTTTACAGTTGCGATTGTACCTGCCTCCACGTTTCCTCTGGCAGGTCGGTCCGTACACGCACCACCCTCTGACTGAAATGGTTGCCCCTCAGGTCCCCTCTCACCTTAAACCTATGCGCTCCAGTTTTGCACTTGCCTATCTGGGAAAAAGACCTTCACCCTACCCATGCTGCTCATGGTTTTATAAACTTCTATAAGGCCAGCGCTCAGCCTCTGCCTATAGCTTAAGCCCTCCAATCCTGGCAACATCCTTGCAAATCTTTTCCCAACCCTTTCAAGTTTCACAACACCTTTTCTATAGCAGGGATATCAGAATTGAACACAGTATTTTAAAAAGTGGCCTCACCATTGTCCTCTAAAGCTGCAACATTATGTCCCAACTCCTGTACTCAGTGCACTAACCAATGAAGGCAAGTGTGTCAAACACCTTCCTCACCACCCTGTCTACCTGCAACTCCATTTTTGAAGAACTGTGCACCTGCACCCAAAGGTCTGTTTGTTTGGCAACACACCCCAACACCCTACCATTAACTGTATAAGTCCAGCCCTGATTTGCCTTACCAAACTGCAACACCTCACATTTATCTAAATTGAACTCCTCCATATGCCCCGCCTCGGCCCATTGGACCATCTGATCAAAGTCCTGTTGTATTTTGAGGTAACCTTCTTCACTGTTCACTACTCCACTAATTTAGGTGTTCAGTGCAAACCTACTAATCATACCTCCTATATTCACATCCAAATTGTTTATATAAATGATGAACACCAGCAGACCCAGCTCCAATCCTTGCGGCACAAACCTGTGACCTGGTCACAGCCTGCAGTTTGAGAAACAGCACTTTACCCCCACCCTCTGTCTCCTACATTCAAGTCAATTTTGTATCCAATTGCTTAGCTCCTCCTGGATTCCGTGTGATCTGACCTTGCTAATTAGTCTACCTTGCGGAACTTTATCGAATGCCTTGCTGAAGTTCATGTCGACAATGTCTACTGCTCTGCCGCCTTCAATCTTTTTTGTCACCTCTTCAGAAAACTCAACAAAGTTAGTGAGACTCGATTTTCTCATGCACAAAGCCATAGTGACTGTCATCAGTTCTTGTCTTTCCAATGCATGTAAATCCTGTCCCCCAGAATCCCCTCCAATAACTTACCCACCACTGATGTCGGGCTCACTGATCTATAGTTCCCTGGCTTTTCCTTACCACCTTTCTTAAATAACGGCACCATGTTAACGACTCTCCAGTCTTCTGTCACCTTACTCGTGGCTATCAGCAAGGGATCCAGAAATCTCTTCCCTAACTTCCCACAAATTTCTGGGATACACCTGATCAGGTCCCAGAGATTTACCTACCCTTGTGCGTTTTAGCACCTCCAGCACCTTCTCTTCTGGATACTTTTTAAGACTTCGCTATTTATTTCACCAAGCTCTTCTGTCAGAAGGTTATGGATTCAAGACCAAGTTCAGAGATTTGAATGCAATACTTAGGCTGACAGTTTATTGTGGAACAGAGGGAGCGCTGTACTTTTGAAGGTATTACCTTTAAGACAAGACAGTAAATCTAGGGCCCGTTTGCCCCCTCGAGTGGATTTTTTTAAAAATGGCACTATTAATAAAGAGCAGTGGAGCTCTCCCTGACCAGTGTTTTGCCCTTAACCAATATCACAAAAGCAGTTACTCCCTTGGTCATTATTACATTTGTAGGCTTCAGACTTCTGTTTCCTGTGTATCCACAGTTGGTGTTAGAGCTATCTGCTGCCTCCAACCTGCTTTTGAGAACTTGCCCACAAGTCCCCTCATCCTCGCTCTTCTTTCAAAGACTTTCTTGTTTTTCATCTTTTTTTCCCCAATTTTTTCACCCAATTTAAAATTGTTCGGTAAATGTGATTGTACACATGATGCATCATTTTTGACCCATAGATTTTAATTGTAAGACGACAAATAATTTGTATTCTGATACTTTCGTTTTTATTCAACAACTACAAATGTTTGACATTCTTTCATGTAACTTTAAGAGCACAAGACATGCATAAGACTAAATTAAATGGCATTATTGGTTTTGTTTGTTCATTTGTTTGTCATTTTGTATTGTTCACATCAGGACCAGAAGCCTGCAGTTATTTTGCTGCAGAAATTAATTGTCCGAGAAGTAGCCAATGAAGAACGAGGAATGTTCTTAATTAGTGCTTCATCTGCTGGACCTGAAATGTATGAAATGCATACAAACTCAAAAGAAGATAGGAATAACTGGATGAGACTGATTCGAATGGCAGTAGAGAGGTACTGAAACACTGTCCCATTTCAGAAGCAATAACTGTGGTTAAAGAATGGAAATTACTCAGATGGATACAGTTTTTTGTAACTTATTGTTTCTGTTGTGAATGTTCTTATGTTTAATGCACCAACATTTTATTCAGTTTATTTTCTATTGCAAATGATGCATACTGTACCTGGAAGGACACTACTTACTTCAAGCACTGATTGTGAGCAACAGCTAACAGAGATGCCAGTTTAAAAAAGAATTAAAATAGTAATTATTAAAGATGAATTTGATGGACAGATGCAGTCTGGAGAGTTGATGAGGAGCAAGTGTCCATGCTGGTAGATATTTTCTCAGGTTCAACTGTATCAGTTGCTTCCTTTTGTGATCTGGACATCTCTCTTTGATCGTTAACACACAATTCCCCAAGTCTATTAATACAATGAGATGTAACAATAACATTTTTTTCACAATCTGGACAAGGTATTCAATGTCTTTTGTATATGCATTTCTTCACTTTCTGTGAAGGCAGACCATGTGAATCCTTGTAGTCATGAAGTTTGATGAAAAATGCTAAGCTGCTTTATTTCCTATCAATTCGACATATAGGGCAGAATTATAACTAGATTCACATAGTCTTACCAAAATAATTTAACTTTGCCTCTTAATAATAAGAATGATGGAAGGACCATGGTACCTCACTTCAGTAATTCAGCTTAGGATTATTGAATGATATGGTGCAGAAGGAGATCATTGTGATTGTATGGTATTTTGGTGGTGCTAGCTCATTACTCCTGCTCTTTCAGAAATCCTGTAAATATTTTCTCACTTTTTTTTGAATTCCCTTTTGAGGGTGATCATTGAACCTCCTTCCATCATTTCTTTAGGCAGCCTTTCCAGTACATCATACTGTGACTTGCTGTGAAAAAGAATATCTCTTCATATCGTCTCTGGTTCATCTATGTCTTCTAATTACATTTTCTTCTGACTTTCTCCAAGTTTAGCGAGTAAAAGGGAAGGCAAATGGAATGGTGACCTTTATTTCAAAGGAAATGGAGTATAAATGTGGGGATGTCATGCTAAAACTGTACAAGACATTAGTCAGACCACACTTGGAATACTGTGAACAGTTTTGGGCTCCTTGTCTAAGAAAAGAGATACTGGCATTAGAGGCATTCCAGGGAAGGTTCACGAAGCTGATCCCAGGTATGGAGGGACTGTCTTATGAGGGTAGCATGGGAGTAGATATTGGCAGAGACAGAAAGATTGTTTTCTTCATGTGGGAAAGTCTAGAAGCAGAGGACATAACAGAATAAGGGGTCACCTAGATCATAGAGTCATGGAGTCATACAGCACGGAAACAGACCCTTTGGCCCAACTTGTACATGCCAAACAGGTTTCCTAAATTGAACTAGTCCCAGCTGTCTGCATTTGGCCGATAGCCCTCTAAACTTTTCCTATCCATGTACCTGCCCAAATGTCTTTTAATTGTTGTAATTGTACACGCCTCTACCACTTCCTCTGGCAGCTCATTCCATATACATGTCACCCTCTGGTGAAAAAAATTGTCCTCTGGTCCCTTTTAAATTTTTCCCCTCTCACCTTAAACCTATGCGCTCTAGTTTTGGATCCCCCCTCCCCTAGGGAAAAGAGCTTGGCTATTAACCTTATCTATACCCCTCATGATTTTATAAACCTCTATAAAGTCACCGCTTAGCCTCCTATGCTCCAAGGGAAAAAAAGTCCCGACTTCTCCAGCCTCTCCTTATAACTCAAACCTTCTAGTCTTGGTAGCATCCATGTAAATCTTTTTTGCATCCTTTCTAGTTTAATAACATCCTTCCTATAGCAGGGTCATCAGAACTCAGGTGTGGCTTTACCAATGTCTTGTATGGCTGTAACATGATGTCCCAACTCCTGTACTCAGTGCAATCCTCAATGAAGGCAAGTGTGCCAAATGCCGCTTTCACCATCCTGTCTACCTGTGATGTCACTTTCAAGGAACTACACACCTGCACCCATAGGCCCCTCTGTTCGACAACACTCTCCAGGGCCCTATCAGTGACTGTGCAAGTCCTACTTTGGTTTGTTGTACCAAAATGCAACACCTCTCATTTATCTAAATTAAACTCTATCTGTCATTCCTCAGCCCACTGGCCCAGTTGATCAAGATCCCGTTGTACTCTTACTTAACCTTCTTCACTGTCCACTGTACCACCAATTTTGGTGTCATCTGCAAAATGACTTACCGTGCCTTCTATAGTCTCATTCAAATCGTTTAAATAAATGACGAACACCAGTGGACGCAGCACCAATCTTTGCTGCACACTGCTGGTCACAGGCCTCCAGTCTGAACAACAACCCTCCACCACTATCCCGTCTCCGACCATCAAGCTAATTTTGTATCCAATTGGCTAGCTCTTCCTGGATTTCATGTGATCTAACAATACAATTCTACTATGTGGAACCTTGTTGAAGGCCTTGCTAAACACATAAAGCCATGCTGACTATCCCCGATCAGTCCTTGATTAAAACAGTTAAGCCAGAGTTGAAGAGGAATTTGTTCTGTCCAAGAGTAGTTAACCTGTGGAATTCTTTACACAATGGGCCATGGAACTGGGTCATTAAGTACATTCAAGGCTGAGAATTTTTAATACTCAGATTTTTAACTCGTAAGGGAATGAAGGGTTATGGGGAAAGTATAAGAAAGTGGACTTGAGGATTATCAGATCAGCCATGATCTCATTGAATGGCAAGCAGACTTGGTGGGATGAATAGCCTACTGCTGGCCCTGTATCTAATTATCTTTTTCAAACTCACTTATGATTTTGAGCACTTTATCTAATCTTGTAATTTTCTCTATTTGGAAAGGAACAAAATCCAGCTTCTCCAAAATCTCCACACAACTGAAGTCCCTCATGCCCGGTACCATTTCAGTAAATCTTTTCATACGATGATGATAATGTCATGGAATGTCATGAAGAAATGTTTCAAGTCTCTAATAGGAGAGTTTTATTATCTTGACCTTGTGTACTATCAATTTTAATTTCCAGTTATAAACCAAGCTGTGATCTTGTGTAAGTCTTGTTGGAAGTGTGTGCAATGCTTTATTGTGAGTGGAATGGCAATTGGAACTGAACATTGTGCAGTCTTCAATGAACGTCATTGTATTCAGATGTAAAGTGTGTTAGAATACCCTGAATTAGTAAAAGATACCGTGTAAAGACATGACTTTCATTTCTGCCTTTGTTGCTGGTAGCTGTTGAAGTGTACCTAGGTGGATGTGTGATAAAATAAGGCTTCAGTTACCTCCTTCAATAGAAAGCTGAATAAAACAGCAGTTGTGATGCCTGAAACAGATTTGTTGAGTAAAGATTGAAAACACTTGTGCCCTTTGCTGCCATTAATGGTGATTGAGTATTCTTTGTGGTCTTTGTAGAGTTGACGACATAGATCATTGTTAAACAATGAACCTGTGTTGCTTCATACGCAGCCTGTCTGATGTGTGCCTGTTGTCTGAGATAGCTTGTCTGCAATGTTTTACTTGTTTGTTTGCAATTCATTCAAAAAAATCATACACTGGTGCAGACTGGCACTTGGCATTGGCTATTGTTTGCAAGCTGGTGCCAGAAAACTCATCACTTAGGGCTCTCGGTTCTGAGATTACCATTTATTTCCCTTCGTGTACAGGAAGACTTCAAAATCATCTTTCTTAGGCTGGCTACAGCCAGCTGCAACCTACAATTCAGTGTCCCCTTCTTTTGAATTCTTCCTTTTGTAAACCAGCAAAAAGTTTTCCTGAATGACTTTTCATAAGGATTTCACAAGGAAGAGAGGCTTGTTGTTATCCTTGCTCCTTTCCAGGGACTCATTTTTGAATATGAGGAATCCACAGGGCAATACTGAATATGACAAATACTTCATTATCCTTGACTCGCCCACATTAGTGCACAACCTCAGGTAGCACACCATTAATCCTCTGCCCCCAATGGACTTTTGGACCTGATTTTGCTTCTAGACCAGGGCGCTGATTCCCCAGAACATTATCTGGGTTTCTGGATTAACAGTCCAGCAATAATACCACTTGGCTATCGCCTCCTGACATAGGCCAATATAGACCGATCCTATACCACCACAGGGTCTTGGATTTGAAATTTTGACTCTCTAAAGTAGTCTGCTGTCTGTCTTATTTTTACAAACAATGCCATACCTGTGTAACTTCTGAATATCTTCTAAATCTATTGCTGCATTTTTCCTGCTGCTCTAGGTTTGGACCAATTGTTTATATTTCCTTTCTTTCCCTCTTCTGATTTCCCTCTCCATTCTTTCCTTTCCTGTCATTCAGTTTTGTCACCTTCAATTTTTTGACCTTTTGAATACTTTGCCCACTAATCTGTATACAGTGCATCACTAAGCCTCTGTTTTCCAAATATCATTTGAAGTTGAATCCACCTCATAAGCACATGTCTACCTTTGGTGTATCTCCTTGTATCTCTGGTGAGGGACAATCAATGAATCAAGACTGCAAATTGCAAATTGTAACTTCAGTTGTCTTATCCTCCTATTTTCTGGATCACTTAGCCTCATCAGTCTCCTCTCCATTCCATTTATCTCACCTCGCAGTCATCTCTCCATGAACTCTGTCAGCAGACCAACAATCCACATTTTCCTCCAGAAATTTCCATTCACAAGCAAACAACCTCAGCCATCTACAACCAGGGACAAATGCATTGTTTGTGAATGATGATAATTGCCCCTTTCTGAAGTCTCCTCACCCATTTTTAATTTCTGCTACCTGCCTAAACTGCAGCAATGGCGTCATGGCATATTAGGCATCTGGTCAGATCCCCTAGCCCCACTTATAGCCTATTTTTTAGAGCAAGCATCTCATCTGAATCCACCTCTCTCATTTCTCCTTCAGAAAGATATATTTCTAATGTTCCCTGAAAGCCGAAGTCTATTACTGAGATATCCTCCTTCCTTTCCTCCCACTGCTTGTGCATTGAATGTCTCTGTTTTCTAAATGATTTTCATCTAAATGATTTTGCTCCTTTATCTTATGTTTTATGTTTTCATTTTCCTCCCTAAACCCACCCTTCAATTAAAGTCTCACCTGATTACCTTCCATCCTTCCATTTTCCATGTAGACTATACTCCTATTGTCTTCATTGCTGACTGGGTAATCTCAAACCATCTCCTCATGCTGCTTCTCAGCCGTATCTCCCAACTATTGTAATTCCTGAGATAGTAGGAACTGCAGATGCTGGAGAATCTGAGATAACAAGGTGTAGAGCTGGATGAACACAGCAGGCCAAGCAGCATCAGAGGAGCAGGAAGGCTGACGTTTTGGGCAAGACCCTCCTTCAGAAAATGAAAAACCAGGAATGGTGAAGCCGGGAATAGTGGTGAGAGCTGAAGAAAAGGTCCCTCCAGCTAATGTTCCATTTCCCTGACTCCATTCCACCTCTCAGCCATCTCTGTGACAGTGGGCAGTGCACAGCTGGGTTTCCAACTCATGAGCAGCAGGTAATCCACGCTGCTCCTCAAAAACATATGGATGCAAATTACAGAAGGTCAGCTGGGATTTTCCACTCAGCCTGTAAACCCCTGAAGGCAGCAGCTACCAGCTTTATTGCCTGGAGGTGACCTCCTGAAGGCAGAAAATGGGGCCAATTGTCCAACAGTTAAGAAGGTTTCCATCCTTGACGACTGCAGCAATATATCCAAAGGCAAGACTATGGGGAGGGCTTCCTTTCACAGGTGTGACATGGCTGCATGATCCATTTTTAATTAAACTTTAAAGAAGTTGGAGAGAGGGCACCTCCATCTTAAAATACTTTCTCCCTTAATTATCCTGACTTACAGCTTTCTGTTCATAGAGGGAACTTGCTGGTGATGGTGTTCCCATGTACCTGCTGTTCTTGTCCTTCTGGATGATAGTGATCGTGAGTTGTGAAGGTGCTGCCTGAGGATTCTTGATTCATTTCTGCATTGTATTGTGTTGATGGAACATACTCCCACCTATGAGTGTTGGTGGTGCAGGGCGGGATACAGTACCAGTCAATTGAGCTGCTTTCCAGATGGTGTCAAGCTTCTGGAGTGCGGTTTGAGATGCACTCATCCAGCTAAATGGGGAGTATTCCATCACATGCCTGACATAGATGGTGAACAGGCTTTGGGGAATCAGGTAGTGAGTTATCCACCGCAGCATTCCTAGGGTTTGACCTGCTTTTATAGCCACAATATTTATATGCATAGTAGAAGTTCATGTTCTTTCAATGCTAACCCCAAAGATGTTGATGGTGAGGGGCTTGGCAACAATAATGCCATTGAATGCCTTGTTGGAAGTAGTCATTGCCTGGTACTTGACTGGCACAAACGTTATTTGCCATTTGTCAGCCCATGCCTTGACAGTGTCCAGATCTTATTGCACTTGGACATAGACATCTTCAGTATCTGAGGAGTCTTGAATGGCGCTGAACATTGTGCAATCACTGGCGAACATCACCACTTCTGACCTTTGGATGGATGGTCATCGATGAAGCAGCTGAAGATGGTTGGACATAGAACATTACCCTGAGGAACTCCTGTAGAAATGACTGACTCCCAGCAACCACAGTTGTAAGGTATGACTCCAACCAGTGGGGCAGTCTCCCCTTGATGCCCATTGACTCCAATTTTGCCAGTGCTCCTCAATGTTACACTTGGTCAAATGGGGTCTAGGTGTCGAGGGCTGTCACTCTCACTTGACCTCTGGAGTTCAGCTGTTTTGTCCATATTTGAGCAAAAGCCATAAATGAGGCCTGGAACTGTATGGCCCTGGAAAAATTCAAAATGAGAAACAGTGAGCAGGTTATTATGATGCAATTGCTGCTTTATATTACGATTGATGACTCCTTCCATCACTTTAATGATAATTTAGATGAGAATGATTGGTGTTAATTGACTGAGTTGAATTTGTCCTGTGTTTTGTGTAAAGATCATATCTAGGCAATTTTCCATGTTATTTGGTAGGTGCCAGTGTTGTAACTGTACTGGAACAGCATGGTTGGTTGGAAGCAGGGGAGATCAACAAGTCTTCAGTGCTATTACCAGATTGTAGTCTCTGCAGCATCCATTGCCTTCAGCCATTTCTCGATATAATATAAAGTGAATCAAATCGTCTGAAGACTAGAATTCATGATGCTGAGAACCTTTGGAGGAGGTTGAGATGGAGCATCCTTGCAGATCTTAATGCTTCTTCCAAGAGACATTCAACATGGAGGAATTACCGATTCATCAACCAAGGGGTGGTGGTATGTAATATTTTAGCAGAAGGTTTTCTTGACCCTGTTTGAGCTAGGTCCTGAATCAATGTTACGGGCTCTCAGGGCAACTTGTTCCCAACTGTATTCCCCCCTCCACTGGGTCTGTTCTGTTGGTGAGATAGGACAGAGCTAGAATGATGACTGTGTTCTCTATGGTATGATTCTGTGTATCAGGCTGTTGTCTGTGAGACCTCTGTCCCAATTTTGGCACACGGTTGAAAGGACTGACTTTGGCAATGTCATTTATGGTGCTCTGTCTGGTTTGATGGCATAATAAGGGTTGCTTTGTCACTTCAGAGGATAGTAATAATCAACGACATTGCTGTGGGTCTGGAGTCGCACGTTACCAAGACCAGGTAAGAGGGCGGTTTGTATGTGGAATGAGCTGCAAGAGGAAGTGGCAGATACAGGTACAGTTACAATAGATAATAGACATTTGGTCAGGTACGTGAATGGGAAAGGCTTAGAGGGATATGGGGCAAATGCAGGAAAGTGGAACCAGTTTAGTTTGGGAAACTTGCTCAGCATGGATGAGTTGGACCGAAGGATCTGTTTCTGTGCTGTATGACTCTATGACATTGTTGGAGATGTCTGGCATCCTGTCTAGTGTAACAGTCCTGTGTAATGGCAACTGTCCAATGCTATCTTACACTCTCAAGGACAAGAAACATGGAGTAGAGAGGTGTACATACCCTGGCAGAATGCAACAGACAATTCCTCCCTTCTTGAGCCACCTGTGGACTTTAGCTTCCTGCAGCCATCTCTGTTCAGCTTTTATCAGCTGGGATGGCCTCTTTTGCGATGCCTAAGGAAAAGAGCTTCCTCTGTTTCCAGGACAACCTTCAGGAGAACCTCATGGAGGTGTCGATAAAGCATGGCACGTTATTTGTGCAGTCTCAGTAATCTCCAGGGGTGATTGGGGTTATGAACAGGGGTTGAGTGATGTTGCTGGATTGCACAGAGTGGAGTGCTGTCCTGTTGGAGACCAGAAGGTCCCTGCAGGGGCCAGAACCTCCAGCCTCCCTGCCCATAACATTTTGACGTTTTACCTGTGCATACAGATGTAATAAGCTGAGAAGAATGTAATTGCATGAGAGAACCTAATCCCACCACCCCTCTTACAGACTCAAAATCCAACATTCTACCTCAACATGCGTACCTTCTCCCAAGACTGGAAACAGTCAGACTTCTGTTTGCAGTCTGCAAAGAGATAACACTATTGGGGAGGTCAGCCCTAATGTGGTGCTAATCCAGTGTTTATGCTTTTGAGAACTATCTGGTGACACCTGCTGGTAAATGCACGTTGCTGTGAGAACTGTGTCAGCTTGGCTCATAGAAAGAAGAAATAACTTCATTCATAGAGCATTCAGTCCTTTGCATTGATTGGGAAAGAAAATTACAGGTTAATGTGAGAATTTTTACGTTCAGGCAATTACCTCTCAAGATTTAATAAATTTTATAGAGTCCACAGGAGCATATACATGCTGTGTTGGAGTGGACTTAATTGGGTAACATCATTTTTGCGCTTTTATAGTGTTTTGTTCATTTCAAGCCATTGTGATGTTGTGCTCAACAATCAATCCATTAAATGGGAAAGTTAGATTATGATTATTCCTCAGTGGCAAACAGGAAAAGCACTCGTGACAGCGAGCCTGCAGGGAAACAGGAAAGTGATCTGCCAATAAGCAAAGATAAATGAACTGTCTGGTATACTGACATATAATGCAGAATATGATGATCTTTTGGTTCAGCTGATGCCCAGCTGTAATGTGTATGCATTGGGCCTTAGCAAACTAATATCAATAAATGCAGAAACATCAAATAAATATTTGGGTACTATTTTTGCTTTTGGACAGTATCTGAGATTTTGAGTTCTGATTTGCTAATACCAGCAACAGTAAAGATTTGGAACAAAAACAGAAGTTGCTGGAGTTCTGAGGAGGGGTCACAGGAACTGAAACATTAACTCTGATTTTTCTTTTTCTTCACAGATGCTGCCAGACCTGCTGAGCTTTTCCAGCAACTTCTGCTTTTGTTCCTGATTTGCAGCATCCACAGTTTTTTAGGTTTTTAACAGTAAAGATTTGTTAGATAAACCATGTTTTTAGCATTTGATCACATAAACACACTTTTCCCCCTGATTTTGGGAAAAGAAGATTCCCTGACTAATTATCAGCTCATTGAAGTATGTCATGAATGTTCCTTCTGTGACAAACAAATTCTAGTAGGGACTCAAAACTGGAGATTCTGGGGTCCAGATGTAGAATGCTACCACTGAACCACTATATTTCTCATGTAACACATTTAACAGACCATAAGATTTTAAAAGAAAATATTTGGACATAACCTACAGATGATAAGATTCATGTCAATTTTAGACAACATTTCAATGCAACTTCAATGGCCCAACCCAATATAGTAATCATGTATTTTGAGAAACATGTTATGATACTTAGCTGTCTACTTGTGATTTCTAACTAAAAGTTGAATTTTTTTTCTATTCATTTGGGGACAACATTAGTGATGTTCCCACTACATACTTCTCTCTGCTTACAGGCTGCTGATGTTTGTACACAATTGCTTTTCCAAAACTGGAAGTCAGTGCTGGGAACGTGTTAACATAACGATTAGTGTGAGCAGAACCTGCTGCACAACTTAGAAAGAATGTTGGTCGCTAGTTAGGCCAGTAATTAGTGTGCATCCTGAATTGCCCTTTAGAAAATGGTGCTAAGCTGCCTTCCTGAACTGCTGCTGTCCTTGTAATGAAGGTACACCGACAGGGAGCTCGGTGATCTTGACCCAGTGACAAAGAAGGAATGGTGATATAGCCTAAAGCCAGGAAGGTCCAGGGCTTGGAGGGGAACATGAAGGTGGTGCTTCTCTCATACACCTGCTGCCATTGTTCTTATAGATGGTAGAGATCATAAGTTTGGAGGGTGCTTTTGAAGGAGCCATGGTGAGATGTTGCAGTGCATCTTGCACATGCCGTACCATGCTGCCAGTGCCCATCGATATTCGAGCGCTTTGTGTTATGTCTCAAAGCTAATATACAGTATATGTTTTCATGATATCATCACTATCATATTTTGTGAGCTGAACTAGGGGCACTTGAGGCATAACATGCCAATGAAAGCATGCTATGATTTGTAAAGGGATGGCTTAGCCCAGACACAGAAGGGCCTGTGACAGTAATATATGTATTCCCAATCAGGTGATAATAGCCTACTGAATGAAAAATTGTCAAACCAGAGAGACTGAATGTTGAATGTATTAGACAGAATTCCAATCAACCAGGCTGCATTGTCCTGGATGGTGTTGAGCATACATGAGTGTCCTCCAGGCAAGTAGAGAGTATCCCGTTACACTCCTGACTTGCACCTTGTAGATGGTGGAGAGCCTTCAAGGAGTCAGAAAGAGTGTTACTTGCTGCTGAATTCCCAGCTTCTGACTTACGTTTGTAAATATTTAGATATCTAGTCCAGTCAGTTCTGGTAAATGATAACCTCTAGGATATTGATAGTGCAGAATTCAGTGATGGCAATGCCATTGGATGTCAATAGGCAACGATTGTATTCTGTCTTGTTGGAATTGCTTGGCACTTGTGTGGCACAAAGTTTGCTTGCCACTTATCAACCCAAGCCTGAATTCTATGCAGGTCTTACTCCATATGGACTCAGACTGCTTCACTGTCTGAGCAGTTGTGAATGGTGTTGAACATTTTGCAATCAACAGCAAACATATCCACTTCCAAACTTGTGATGGAGGGAAAGCTGAAGCACCTGAAGGTAATTGAACATAGGACACTATCTTGAGGAACACATGCAGTGATGCCCTGTGACTGAGATAATGGGCCTCCAACCACAACCGTCCAATTATCTTCCTTTATGCAAGATTTGACTCCAACCAATGGAGTATTTTCCCTCTGATGGAGATCAATCAGGTGAGGATGGCAGATTTTCCATTTTTAAATGATGTAAGTGAATCAAATGGGCTTTTGCCACAATTGGCAATTGTTTCACAGTCACCATTATGTTGTCTAGTTCCTCTTTAAATAAGTTACAGACAACTCCGACCAGAATGTTATGAATGAATTTGCCCAGGTGTTCCAAAATACTAAAACGGTCAAATCAATATGATCACAAGCCGGTACCAAAGCAAAACATTCCCATTTTATTAGGAACAAAATGATGATAATCTTTATTAAACAAACTATTCCTAATCCTATTTGTCCCCTTAAGGTTACAATACATCCTGAGTCTCTTGTAAATTTACACAATTGCTGTCTCTGTGGCTGTGTCTCTGGGTCAGCAAAGCTGCTTTCTTCCTCTGTCTCTCTGGATGGCCAGCTCGTCTCTGCCTCTTGCCATGCTGTCTCCTCGGAAGGCCTCACATGATTCCAGAGATTTCGAGAGCTGTTCCAAGAGAGGTCTGCAGGTGAACCCATGTTTTTGTACCTTTTAGAGATAGTAAGAATTGCAGATGCTGGAGTCAAAGACAACACAGAATGTTTCTCCTGGAGAAACACAGCAGGCCAGGCAGCATCAGAGGAGCAGGAAAGTTGATGTTTCAGGTCAGGACCCTTCTTTAGAAATTTTCTGGAACTTTCTATACTTCTGGCCATTCAGGGAGATGCACTTAATAGTTTGAAACAAGAGTCAATCATTTAGATGACATGTTACTGTTAGTTTCCTTATGTAGCAGGACTTGGTGCGTTTCTGTCTGGGCTCCCCTTTGCTTACTGGATAAGTTGTTGGGATATGTCTGTCCAGAATAACTGTTGCCTTTTATGTTATGCTAATGTCATTAGCACCTGACTGCTGTGTTTGCACTGTGTCTGGTGTGTGGGTTTTGTGATTTCAGAGTTTCACTTGACCAATGTACCCAGCATCCCTTGCTGTTTGGCCAAGTTAGCAATCTGTTTTAGCAGCCAGGAGGCTGCTACAATTACACTTATCTTTAAATCTCTGGATTACTAACCAGTGACAACAGTATTATGCCACTGCCCCCATTCCCCACTGCAACATAATTTTTAAACAGGTCTTTTGTATTGTTTATTATTGTTGTTGAAGCTGTCCTGAGGAGGAGGAAGAACGTTTAAGTGAATATGAAGAGGACAAGCGTATTGCTGAGGCAAGGGCAGCCAGGACCCAGAAATTCCAAGGTACGTGCATATGAAAGAGACTGTTCATTGTTCACATTATCTTAAATAAACACGTTAAGTGCTGTTTCAGGAAAACACTTTGTTTCCTGTTTTGGAAAATTGCAATGTCTATAGAAGTGCACGCACTAAAAAAACAGATTTATCTGATTCACAATACATGAATTTGGCCAGAAAGAGGTCAAACACTGAAACTGAACTTACTCCTGAATAAGGAGAAAAGCTCATTGTAAGTCTCTGAAACAGCAACTGAATTAATTCAAATAGCATTAATTTTTCCTGTTACTTCAATGATTGGGAGTTTGGCAAAAAGTAAAGACTGATTTTACCATCTAGGCTCATATCATATCATGTGACTTTAGACCAAGTCTCCATTTACAAAGCTGATTGCAAAAGTTTCAATATAAAGCCAATGTTAGAGGACTGGATGGTGGCATTGATGTTGTGTTTTGCTCATTTGTCCTGCATAGTTGAAGCATAGGCACTAATAACTTACTACTTAAACCAAGAACCATGTGCCAAGTATTTAGCCCCACAGGAAATGAGTCAACCTTCTGCACCAGTTGAGATCAAATAGCAAAGTCCACTCTTGACTGTTGGGCTGGCTGTTGTTAATCCTGAAGAACATGTGGTCAGCATCAAGGTGCTCAAGCTCAGACCCCTCAGCAGATCATGTTTCATTTAGACTGGTTGTGTTAATGCTTTGTGGAGCTGGAGGAACCCAGTAGGTCAGGCAACATCAGAAGAGCAGAAAAGTCAACATTTCGTGTTTACATCAATCCTGACAAAAACCCAAAACGTTGACTTTCTTCTTATCACTAATAAGTCCATTTGCTTCTAAGTGTGTATAGATCTTGTCCCTGAGAATCTTTTTCCAATAACTTCCCTACCACTAACACAAGACTCACATGTCTGTAATTTCCAGATTATCCCGGCTGCCCTTCTTAAACAGTGGAACACCATTGGCTATTTTCCAGTCCTCTAGGACCTCACCTGTGGTGAAAGAGGATAGAAAGATGTCTGTCAATGCTCCAGCAATTTGTTCTCTTGTCTACCTCAATATTGTGGGATAGATTCCATCAGGATCTGGGGACCTTAATACTTTTCCAGACGCACAACACCTCTTCCTTTTTAATAGCAACTTGGCTTAGAAACTCAACACTCGCTTCCCTGAGATAATCCTCCACCAATTCCTTCTCTTTGGTAAATACCAGCACAATGTATTTGTTAAAAACTCACATACCTCTTCTGGCTCCACACATAGATTCCCTCCTTTGTCCTTGAGTGGGCCAACCGTTTCTGTAGTTGCCCTTTTGCATTTTATGTATGTATAAAAAGCCTTAGGATTCTCCTTTAATCCTGTTGCTAATGACTTTTCATGACCCTTTTTAGCCCTTCTAATTCCTTTTTTAAGTTCTTTCATACTTAACATATATTTAAAGGGCTTCCTCAGTTCCCATCCTCCTGGACCTTACATATGCTTCCTTTTCTTTCTGACCAATGTCATAAGATCCTTGATCATTCATGGTTCATGTAACTTGCCATAAATATCCTTCATTCATGCTGGAACATGCTGCTCCTGATCTCTTATCAACTGCTGTTTGAAATACTCCCACATGTCCGATGTAGATTTACCCTTAAACAGCTTCCTCCAACTGACATTTTCCAGTTCCTGCCTAATATTGTTGTAGAACACCTTATAAGACCATATTGGTCTAAGAAACTATCCCTCAATGCACATTATGCATTCCTTGTCATAGCTATAGCTTCCAATTTGATTAACCCAATCAATATAAAAATTAAAGTCACCTATAATTATTGTTCCATTATTTTTGCATTCTCCTATTATTTGTTGAATTATAGCCTTTCCTACATGGCTACTGTTTGGGGTTCAATACACTACTACTAACGTCTTCTCTCCTTTGTTGTCTTTCACCTGTACCCAAATGAACTCTACATTTACCATGAGCCTAGATCATCTCTCACAACTGTTCTCATTTAATTTCTTTTTAACATGCTACCCCACCACCTTTTCCATCTTTCTTGTCTTTTGGAAAGTTTAAATATCCCTGAATGTTAAGTTCCAAGTTTGTGGTATTTATATATGAAATCAATAGAAAAATGCTGAAATATGAAACAGTCTAACATAGATATTAGTGATAAATCACCGTTCTTGGTCTAATGGTTCAAATTTTGTTAATAATGGAAATATCAGATTCAAATAATGAAAAAAACTAAGATTTTAGGAAAAGCAGAGTAAGAGAATTTATCAGACTTTTATAACTCTCTACTGTATTCCCTTGGATAAATGTATTTGATCTCCTATTTAGACCCATTTATAATGGCCATTATTTCACAGGAGTACTCTGAAGAAAGTCTGCATAGTATTCAATCTTATTTTCTTTGTTTTTTTTATATACAGAGTTGATCAGTGTTTTTTATATTGCTTTTAGAAGGAGTATTAAACTATTATTTTTCTCTGCATTGTGGTGAAACACGTCTTCACGTGTTCAACTGTAGAAAGTTGCACAGTGATTGTTTGTCTTTCTATACAGAGCGACTGAGATTCCAGGATCAGCTAGTTTGCAGTAGTTTAGAGGAGAAGCTGCAAATCTATGCAGAAATGGCTGAAAGAAATGGCTATGAAGAAGCAGGTCAGGAAACGCAGCTTTTGATCAAACCAGATACCGTTGAATTTCCACAAGCTGGACTTTTATTGACTGCTGCAGTCAGAGCGGGTAGGAATATATTCTTCCTCTAGATTGTATTTATTTGTCATTTAATATCAGACTTTATAATAATTCCAATTATGAAATAAAACATTTGATGAATTACTGTTTAACTATTATTGCAATTTGTTTCATTTTCTCCTTGTTCTACAGCTGAAAATCTGCATAGACTACTAACATCTCAACCATGCAATTTTGCTGAACAGTCGCGGGAAAGTTTGGTAGAAGCAGTGATGCCACAAAAACTAGAAATGTTTGGGAGCTTTAGTTTGGGAGCTTCACAACCATCTGTGTGTAAGTGGGAGCTAAGTTTATGTAAAGGGAGTAATGCATTAAATGGAGAGTTATAGAATTGTCAGACTATTTAAAAGAAACTTCAACCATATTATTGTCTGGAAAATTGGAGTAGCTTTTAAAGAAAACTCTGATTTTCAGGATATGTGTTTCTGCATTTTTTTGTTTACTTATCAACAATGAATTTAATGAATTAGGAAAATTAAAATGTAGTAATAATTAAAATAAACATTGCAAAGATAAAGCAATCTAATGAAAGTATTAAATTAAAATATTTTAAAATACTACCCTAAGATAATGTGGCCATTAGTAATATTTTGTTTGTTTTAGGACTATGGGTGGCATAGTTTCTAAGTGGTTAGCACTGCTGCCGCACAGCACCAGGGACCTGGATTCAATTCCAGCCTCGGGCGACTGTCCGTGTGGAGTTTGCACATTCTCCCTGTGTCTGCATGGGTTTATTCTGGGTGCTCCAGTTTCCTCCCACAGTCCAAATATGTGCAGCTTAGATGGATAGGCCATGCTAAGTTGTCCATAGTGTCCAGGAATGTGTGGGCCAGGTGGATTAGTCATGGGAAGTGCAGGGATAGGGTAGGAGTGCTGAGTCTGGCTGGTATGCTCTTCAGAGAGTCAGTGTGGATTTGTTGGGCTAAATGTTCTGTTTCCACACTGTAGGGATTCTATGAAATACTATCTTTCAGCATTTACAGTGGGCTATTAATACCTGGTTGGCCTGCTGTGTTCATCCAGCTCCATACCTTGTTATCTCGGATTCTCTAGCATCTGCAGTACCTTTTACCTCTAATGCCATTCCTTGTTCCTGGCCCTCATTGAACACTAGTAGTTCTTTCTACTTGTTCGATCTTGCAGGTCATTTTATGATACATTCTCAAATTGTAAAATGTAGATTATTCTGTCAGACTTGCAATTTGATCCATAAACATTGGTAAATTTGTGAAAATTATCTTAGTATTATTTTTTCAATTGCTTAGTTGCTTTAAAATAGAAGCAAACAAGATGTTTACTGGTAGTAAATTAAATATCTTGAGTCTTCCTGTCAACCTTCACCATTTATACGTTTATTTAGATCTAAACTGGGAAGGTAGTGATGGAATCAGACAGACTCAGCGTGGATTTACAAAGGGGAGGTTGTGCTTGATAAACCTGTTGGAATTTTTTGAGGACGTAAAGGGGGAACCAGTGTATGTGGTTTACTAGGATTTTCGGAAGGTTTTCAGAAATGTTCCATGTAAAACATCAGCATGTAATTAAAGTGCTTGGAATTGGAGTACTGAAATGGATAGAAACTGATTATTGGGAGGAACAAAGGATAGGAAAAAATGTGTCCTTGTCTGAGGGGGGCTAGAAGAATACAGCAAGCTAGGCAGCATCTGGAGGAAAGGAGCAAAGTGGATAACCTCACATTTATCCACATTATCTTCAAGAATTCGCCCAGTTACGTTACTTGTCCAAATCTCACTGAAGCCTGTCTGCAGTCTCCTCACCGTCCCAACCAGCTTTGCTTCAGATGTAACCCTCTTCAGGACTCAATGGAGTACCACAGGGAATAGTGCTTGGACCCTAGCTATTCACAAACTATATTAGATAAAGAAACTACATATCCTATCCCTAAGCTTGCAGATGACGCAAAGCTGGTTGGGACGGTGAGGAGACTGCAGACAGACCTCAGTGTGATTTGGACAAGTAACGTAACTAGGCGAATACTTGAAGATAATGTGGATAAATGTGCAGTTATCCACTTTGGTAGCAAAAACAGAAAAGGGGACTGTTATCTGAATGGGGATAGATTGTGAAAGGGCGAAGTCCAATGAGACTTGCAGTATCCTTGTATATCAGTCGCTAAAAGTAAGCATGCCTGTACAGCCGGCAGTTAAGAAGGCAAATGGTATGTTGGCCTTCATAGCGAGAGGTTTCAAATAGCACCCCTGGAAGCACGCTTTCAGGTCAGAGAATTTTTCTGCAACCTTGAGTCTGGTGCTGCAGAGCCTATGTCTGAAGGTATTCCAGCTGTAATTACATGTGGCAACTTTAAACAAGACTGTGTCAACATTATTCTTGCAGATAGAAACAGCAACAGATATATAAAACTAACTGCACAATTTATGAAAATTGGTCGTGAATCGCTTCTACTTGCTTTGGTCCAGTTATCTCTTAACCTTTAATCCTGCTTTTGTGCAATGTAAAAATCCACATAAATACTGCAAAACTCCTGATGTATAGGTAATGCGCAGCCAACATCAACTTGAAAATAAACCTAGTCAATTCATTCATCCAGTTAAAAGTCCTTCTTTGTGCTATGGTGACTTCTGGGCTGCATTGATTGATTTATTATCACATGTACCGAAGTATTTTGTTTACAAGCAGTACAGGTAGATCATAATAAGCAAGGGTACACTGATCAGAGATTGTAAAAAGACTTAGACAGAGGCATACGGGTTACAATGCACAAGGCGTGCACTAGATGTGATTAACATTAGCAGGATCAGCATTATTTGAGACTAGAGAGTCCGTTCGTCAGTCTAATAATGGCTGGGAAGAAGCTGTTCCTGAACCTACTGGTGCGTGTGTTCAGGTTTCTGTATCTTCTCCCTGATGGAAGAAACCGAGTCTTGCACACCATATAGTGATGTTGACGGCTCATGTGTAAGAAATGGCCACTTGACTACTGCTATAAATATGCTGCACCACTTACTAAATAGTTGAATGCCATACTTACAGATGTCATGATAGTTTCGAGGGCATCAGTACTTTTGATTCTTATACTAAATAAGGGAGGTTTCTAAATTAGAACATAAAACCATACAGGAAATGTTTGTGTGTCAGATTGTTTCAATGCACATGTTAATAGCCAATACACCTGGCAGCTTTAGTAAAACAATCTATTAAGTCTCAACATTTCCTGCCTCCTTAACCACCTTTCCATCAAGTCAGCCAGACATGATGTATTGTGACAAGTATGTTATTTTCTTTTGAGAATTATTTTCTTTGCCTTGATCATTCCTTTGTTTAGACCTGATCGTAACAAGAACATCCATTTATCCTAAACTTGCTGGCAAACCTGTGGTTTCTGTGCAGACAGTGAGCTATGTTTACACAGATAAATTAGTTAATGGAAAGGAAGCGCAGCCTTTTGATTGAGTTGGTAAATATAAAACTTCAAAAGCTGTGTTACAACAGATTGTTTCGGAAATGAGAGACCATAAGATATGGGAGCAGAATTAGGAAATTTGGCCCATCAAGTCTGCTTCACCATTTGATCATAGCTGCTGTGCTTCTCAACCTCATTCGCCTGCCTTCTCCCCATAACTTTTGATCCTCTTGCTAATCAAGAACCTATCAATCTCTGTCTTAAATACACTCAATGTCTTGGCCTCCACGGACCTCCTGTGGCAATGAGTTCCACAGTTTCACCGCCCTCTGGCTGAAGCAATTCCTCATTTCTGAAGGGTCACCCCTTCTCTCTGAGGCTGTGCCATTGAGTCCTAGTCTCTCCTACTAGTGGAAACATCTTCTCCACGTCCACTCTATCCAGGCCTCTCAGTATTTTGTAAGTTTCAATCAGATTCCCCCCCTCATCCTTTAAACTCCATCAAGTATAGACCCAGAGTCCTCAACTGCTCCTCATATGACAAATCCTTTATCTCCTGGATCATTCTTGTAAACTTCTTTTAGACCCTCTCCAGTGCCAGCACATCCATCCTTAGATACAAGGTCCAAACTGCTCACAATATTGCAAAAGCCATCTGACCAGAGCCTTATACAGCCTCAGTAGTGCACCTCTGCTGTTGTTTCCTAGCTGTCCTGAAATGCTGAATGCTAACACTGCGTTTGCCTTCCTAGGTACCAACTGAACCCGCATGCTAACTTTAAGAGAATCCTGAACTGAGAGTCCCAAGTGCCTTTGTGCTTCAGATTTCTGAAACCTTTCCCCATATAGAAAGTAGTCTATGCGTGTATTCTTCCTACCAAAATATATAATATCACATATTGTATTCCATCTGCCACTCTCCTAGTCTGTTCAAGTCCTTCTACAGCTTCCCTCCTTCCTCAACACTACATGTCTCTCCAACTTTTTTTTTGTTAGCTTCAAAGTTAGCCACAATGCCCTCAGTACCTTCATCAAGATCGTTAATGTATAACATGAATAGTTGTGATCTCAAGACTGATCTCTGTTGAACTCCTCTAGTCTCCAGTTGCCCTCCTGAAAAATATCCCTTTATCCCTTTATCCCTACTCTCTGTCTTCAGCCAGTCAGCCAATCCTCTATTAGTGTCTTTACAAAACCCACGAAGTACTTCAGACTGCATTAATTGGGAGCTACTGTGTAACCAGGGTCATCCTGTTCATGCAATACCATCTACCTTTGTATCAAAGTGCACCAACTTCCAAACAAGTTTATTTTGTTTTGTATAGTTGCTCTTAAATACTGCTATGCTCGGCACCACCATTGGCTCTTGATTGCTGCCCAGATGTTACCAATAACAGAGTGAAGTACTTTCAACTGAGTGAATGATTTGAGCAGTTTTATTTTTAGATTACTACTGACTGTATTCATGAAGAACCATGCAATATTAACGTGGGATTTTCACCTTGTACAAAAGCAGCTTTTGATAGTTGGCATGTATAAGTGTGCTAACATGAGCATTAAAATGTCTTGTATCTTTTCTTGTATCCCCTTACAGATGGACCTGATGCTAAGATCCCAGATCCTCAGTTATCACTTGTGGATTCGGTGATGAAACAGACAGGAAGTGCGTGGTATGGCTTTGACACTCCATTTTTCCAGACAGATGGTGAACTCTACAGACCTAGATCACATGATACTGTACGAAAGGTAAATAGCTATGGAAGATTGTGGGTCAGTCCTGATTTAAGAAAGATTACTTTCTGATTCTCAGTGAATGACTAATCAAGTTTGCCAATTTGAACAGTGACCCCACTACACCCCCACCTCCACCCGTTCCCTCACCACCTGCCCTACCTTGGTAGTCTTTACAGGTAAATTATTTATTGATCAATTTGGACCAAAGATGAAAGGCGGAATTTTGAAATTCCCTTGAAATTATACTTTCCTTCAAAATCCCTGTGCAGTAGGCTGATGAGAAACACTAATTTGTTTAGAATCTGGTCTTTACTAGATTCTCTGTAGATACATTTTTTCTGCACAACCTTTACGTTGCTATTTATATTGTTCCAAAATGAATTTATTTAGAATTATGTTTTATCAAAAGAAAAATTCAATCTTCAAAGGATTGAGATTTAACAAAACCTTAAATAATAAATGAAAGTTACTAAGACTTGCCAAAAATGGACATCTGCTAAATTCATAAACGGATTCCAGCTTGCAGTAATTATTTTTCCACTAGTTCTTTTTTCACTTCTTTCATCTCCTGAGTACAATTCAGTCTAATTTGTCCGCCTGTTTTTGAATGTTTGCCATGTCTAGTAAATCATTAGCAGCTCAGTATGAGAATTCAGTTTTTCTTGGGATTTCATGTTGTGGATCATAAAATTTGGTGAAATGAATCCAAAGATTTAAACCCACAGGCTAATACACAAGGCTGTGTAGAAGTATTGCCAGGAAACACCGATAGATTACACATGCAGACATTTCCAAGCTTTTTGTGTTTGCTAGCTGCTTAGGTGCGTACCATGAAGCAAGGGAGGCCACATATACTGTTGAAATGAATGTTCCCATTCCTTTGCACATACTGCAAGCTGTGGTTACTAAGCAATCTTTTATCTCTAAATATGGAGTAATCCACCAGTAGTAACAATGCTACAAATATCCCTTTCAAAATCACTAGCTTCCTAATATTCAAACAGGAGAAACAAGTCATTTGATAGTTCTTTCAAACAGAGACAATAGGCCAAATGGCCCCTCTCTATTCTCTATGATTCATTGGTTCAGTAAGTCAGCAAGATCAATGCAAATAAAACATAAGCAATTTTGGCTTTAGAAAACTGATTGTCACCTCTCATGAATGCCCTGGTTTTCAGGCCATTGTGTGAGCACCTTAGCACTGGTTTCAAATAGTGCATTTTAAACATCCACACCACTGAATAGCAATCTCAGCTGTACTACGGTGGGAGAACACTCTAGTAGTGATCAGATCTTTCCTATAAGGGATAGAAAAGTAATTCAGTCCATTAAAGGCAGGGTGAGTTTTTAAATGTATAATAAATTTCAGCTGGCTATTTGTCACTTGAGACAATATCCCAATCAAAAATTAATCAAGAGATACAAATTATATTTACATAGACATTTATATCATAGAAACAGGCCATTTGGCTCAACAGGTTCTCAGTAGCAGTTATGATTTCCATGAGCCTCTTATTCTCCATTTATTACTCCTTCATCACCTCTCCAGCTTACCCTTAAATGCCTTGTAACTTCTTTTCTCAAATACTCAAAGTGATAGAAAGCTAACAACTTTCTGAGCATATGAATTTCCACAAATTGCTTATTGATTAGGTTTTCTTTATGGCTTTGAATTTTGCACTTTCCCCCAGTAGTAACAACTTCACTATGTCTTCAATATTAAATTGTTGCATACATTTCAGGTCAGCTGTCAGCCTTCCCTGTCCTACAGGAAAGAATATCTCATCTGTGATGAAGCAAGCTTGGTGGATGCTCAGACAGAGGACCTGTCTTTGTGTCTGGATTTAGCATTCAAACAGACTGGTTGCAATGGTCAGTTTACCAGCTCCTGGCCATGCCACTAGGTGGAGGGCCTTGTGATTTGAGCTACTATATTAAATAAAGTGCACTATTTGCAGCTACTGGTTCATGACATGTAGGTTTTCTGGAATTAGGCCAAGCCAAGATAAATTTGCTGGATTCTCTAATTTATATTGAATCTTCTAAGCACAAGCTTTAGTGAATCAAACCAGTTCATGCTGCTGTTTTTGTTGGCTGAGGAAGGCACAGGAAGCAGATTTTTGCTACTGGAGCAAATAGCTTGTGTCAGAAATGTCATGAATCATGGACTGGCCGCTGTAAAACGTTCCCTGTTAGGTGGAATTTTCAATCCAGGAGTGCATGTCTACGCTGGAAACAGATATTAGCTGGCCTCGGGTGACAGGCGAGGCAAACTGGTTAGAAGACCTACCTCAGTATTGAGATTTCATTCCAGCTGCTTTAGAAGTTTGAAATAACTCCACGGAAGCTGGTGTCCCATCACCAAGTCACCCTTTATTTACATGTATACAGTACATGGACTCTGACCAGCTGGCTCAGAGCCGGTCCCTAGATTGAGGAGAATCTATGATACTCCTGTTTATACCTGTCAGCCAGGACTCCCTGATTGGGGCTATTAACTTGAGCCAATCAGGGAACTCGTACTCAATGAGATTCACCCGCCCAACTTCGTTCCAATCACTACAACGTTGTTAGGGTTTCTAGCCTTCACACACCAACAACACCTCACTCCCAAAACAAACCAATCCCCACTTTAAGCATTGTACCCATTCCATGACCCTCCTAATTCTCATGCCAACAATGTTTGCTTCCCACCTTCATGTCCCCATGCAGCTCTATGCCACCTGCATAGCCATTCACCCAGTTACCACCATAAGCCCCCCTCAAGAATCATGTAGTTTTGATACAAATATGCTTCTAATGATGTGATAAATGTCTCAATCATATACAGCAGAGGGTGAAAACTCCATCATGAAATCCGTACAAAGCTTTCAAATCACCTTAATTGGCTAAACTCTTATTTTAAAAAAAAACTCCTATTCAGCCCATACATTAAATATTCCTTTAATAGCATCCTTAAATTGTCAATCAAAACCATGAACTTCAAACCTCCTGTTGAGACAGTTGTAACTTTTCAAGTTTGACTAATAATGACATAACAATAGCTATTGGGGAAATATCAACAAAGGACTCTATTGAAACTGCATGAATTGATGTTAATTTTTGTTTTGTAGCCTAAACCAGATACCCTGCCAATCAAAGTTGTCCAAAATGGAGTATATTCAATTCTCACTCACAAATTCAATCTTTCTCGATGTTTGAAAAGTGGTGCTTTCAAATAAAAACTTCAGATCGTCACACTTAAATGCTCTTGCAGGATAAGTAAGGCCATGAATTCCATCAATTTTTGGACCTTACACACTGCAGGTTAAAGTTTCTGTAATAGCCAAAATGGGGCTTGTTCAAACTCAACATTAAATTCAAATTCAGTTCTGAGGAAGGGTCACCAGACCCGAAACATTAACTCTGATTTGTTTTCTTCACAGATTCTGCCAGACCTGCTGAGCTTTTCCAGCAACTTCTGTTTTTGTTCCTAATTTACAGCATCCAGAGTTCTTTTGGTTTTTATGAAATTCAAATAGCTCTCCTGAGTTTGTGTTTCCCTCCTGTGTGGGTTATGCCCCATTTCCTTTCCCTGTCTGCTATTTTTGAAGGTCACAGACCCATCTTCTCAACTCTGCAAAAGATGCATCAGGAGCAATGGCTTTAACATCATTGTACTGCAATGTAAAAACTAAAGATGTTTTGATATCAGTGACTGTCCTGAACTTCTGTTTGACATGAAAGAGATTCACAGCTGAAGAGCTCAAGAGCTTCAATGTAGCATCATACAAATCTGAAAAATTGCTTTTGAGAATTTGAAAAGCAGTAAAAACCAAAAAATCTGCATGCATAAAATAAAAAATAATGCCACATATTTAAAATGTTATGAACCTGTGGAGATGGATAACATTGAAAAACAGATTTGAATTTCCAGACACCAATTTAAGGAATTAAATGACATTACCTAAAGGTTGACGATTTTAATTCAACAAACTAAAATTAATATTGACTAAACTTTCTTTAGAGTATTAGTTTCCTATTAAGTAATTGAAGAAGAGTATTATTGAACTTGAAACATTGACAATGAGAGGACACTGGTGAGAAATGACTGAGGAGGATTCTGGGAGAAGTCAGCGCAGGGACCACGACTGAGAAAGGGGTCTTGGAGGACCCTGTGCTCAACAGGAAGTGGAGCATCCAAGAGAGGGCCTGGTGAGAAACGACTAGGGAGTTTTCCGGGAGAAATTGACGTGGAGACCACAAATAAGAAAGAGATCGCGGAGGATCCGGTGCTCAACAGAAAGAAAATTGTCCAGCAGAGGGTACTGGTGAGCAGTGATTGAGGAGGATTCTACAAGAAGTTGTTGCAAGCATTAGCACTGCTAGTTTCAGGTAGCAGCCGCACCTTGATTCATTACACAGGGAGTATCATGGGAGCTGCATGCCATGACATCACAAGTTCAAAAGTGACATTTTGGACACAAAAGCTCCTGATAGCTAAGTAGTGGTCAGGTGACTCTTTTTTTCTTACCTTCAATTTCCACTGACCTTGTCATAACTGTAAGATTTTAGAGTAGTGAGATTTAGGCTAACGGTACAGCAAGACAGTACTGAGATTTAGAGCGGTACCTAGACTATTGTTTACAGAATAATATATCTATATAGTATTTTTTCAGTGAGAACCCAACACTAAGGACCATCCAGTTACCCGTAAATTAATTTAATAGAAATTTATTTTGAACTAAATAGTAAATACAGGGTAAAATGGCAGGCGGGGGGAATAGTGCGGGCCTCCTGTGGAAAGTGGGAAATCAGAGACAGATTGAATGTCCCTGACAACTCCACCTGCAGGAAGTATTTCCAACTGCAGCTCCTGACAGACTGCTCAGATTGGTTGGAGCGATCGTTGGACACACTTAGGAGCAGGCGGAACGTGTTGTATGTCAGAGTTTTAGGGACACGGACATAGCCAAGGTCCAGGCAGATAGATGGGTGTCACTAGAACGGGCCGGCAGACAGTGTAGGAATTGCCTGTGGTTATCCCCCTCTCTAACAAGTATACCATTTTGGATACTGTTAGGAGGGATTGCCTATCAGGGAATGGTAACAGCAGTAGCCAGAGTGGTGGCACCACAGCTGGCTCTATTATACAGCTGGGAGGGCCAAAGTGCAGTAGAGCAGTAATAATAGGGGACTGTATAGTCAAGGGCACAGACAGGCATTTCTCGGTTGTAAGAGGGTCTCCAGAATTGTGGCTTGCCTCCCTGATGCCAGAGTAAAGGATTTCTCTGAGCAGGCATGGGATGTTCTCAAAAGAAAGGGCGAGCAACCAGAGGTTGTGGTATGTGTGGTATATATCAAGACAATGGCCTAATGGTATTATTACTGGACTGTGAGTCCAGAGACCAAGATATTGTTCTGGGGACCTGGGTTCAAATCCTGCCACAGCAAATTGTGGAATTAAGAATCTAGTGATGATTATGAAATCATTGTCGGAAAAATCCATCTGATTTCCTTTAGGGAAGGAAACTGCCATCCTCACCTGGTCTGGCCTGCATGTGACTCCAGACTCACTTCAATGTGGTTGACTCTTAACTCAATTAGGGATGGGCAATAAACGCTGGACTAGTTAGTAATGCACTCAACTTGCGAATTAATATTGGTACTAATGATATAGGCTGGAAGAGTGATGAGATCCTGCAAAGGGACTTCAGAGAGTTAGGTAGTAAATTGAAAAGCATGACTTCTAGGGTTACAATCCCAAGATTAATCCCTGTGCTGTGCCAGTGAAGCAAGGAAAAGGAAGATAGTATAGTTAAGTACGTGGCTAAAGAGCTGGTGTAGGAGGGAGGGCTTTCCAGGGCAGAAGGGACCTGTACAGGAAGCCTCTAGGTTGCACCTAGCCTGGTAGAGCAATTTACTGGTGTCACCCAGGAGGGTTTAAACTAGTGTAACGGGGTGGGAAACAGAGCAATAGGTCAGCGAGTAAAATAACTGAGGAGGAGCTAGAGACTAAGGCAAGCAAAGCTAAGAGGAAGAACAGACAGGACAAGGTTACTGAACACGGTGGGACTGGTTGTCTGAAGTGCATTTGTTTTAACAAGAGAAGTATGACAGATAAGGGAAGGCAGATGAAATCTGAACTTGGATAACTATGATGTAGCTATTATAGAGACTTAGTTGAAAAAGGGACAGGGCTGGCAGCTTAAAATTCTGGGATTTCGATGTTTCAGGTGTGATAGAGAGAGATATAAAAGAGGTGGGGTTTTGCGTTATTGGTAAGGAAGTATATTTCAGCTGTACTGAGGGAGGACAGCTATCCAGTGAGGCCACATGGGAGGAGCTCAGGAATAGGAAGGGTTCAGTTACTTCAATGGGATTGCACTACAGGTCTTCCAACAGCCAGCAGGTGATAGAGGAACAGATATGTGGACAGATTATGGAAAAATATGAAAACTGGGTTGTTGTGTTGGATGGTTTTATCTTCCCTATATTGACTGGGACTCACTTAGTGCCAGGGGCTTGGATGAGGAGAGTTTGTTAGGTGTCTCCAGGACAGTTTTTTAAAAACGATATGCAAATAACCAACGAGGGAAATAGCCATTCTAAATTTGGTTTTGGGGCATGAGCCAGGCCAGACGATTGAAATTTCAGTGGGGGAGTATTTAGAAACAGCGACCATAATTCTTTAAGTTTTTAAGTTACTTGTGGATAAGGATAAAAGTACCCGTCAGTTGAAAGTACTAAATTGGGGGAAGGCTAAAAACCACAATATTAGGCAGGATCTGCAAAATATAGATTGGGGTAGCTGTTTGATGGTAAATCCACATCTGTCATGTGGGAATCTTTTAAATATCAGTTGATTTAGATTTTTAGGACTAGCATGTCCCTGTGAAAATTAAGGATAAGGATGGAAAGATTGGGGAATTTGAATGACAAGAGAAATTGTGAGCTTAGTCAAAAAGTAAAAAGAAGCATAGTAAGGTTTAGGAAACTGAAGACAGACAGTGCACTCAAAGAATACAAAGAAAGCAGGAAAGAACTAAAGAAGGAGGTAGGAGTGCTAAGAGGAGCCATGAAATTTCCTTGGCAAACAGCATTAAGAAAAATGCCAAAGCATTTTGTACATATATAAGAAGCAAGAGGGTAGCTAGGGAAAGGATAGGTCCACTCAAAGACAGAGGAGGGAATTTATGTGTGGCACTGGAGGAAGTAGGTGATGCCGTTAATGAATATTTTGCATTGGTATTCACAAAGAAGAAGGACATGGTGGATGGTAAGTCTGAAGAAGGGTATGTTGATATTCTAGGGCACATCAGTATAAAAACATTTGTTTCAGAAATAGTAGGAACTGCAGATGCTGGAGAATCTGAGATAACAAGGTGTAGAGCTGGATGAACATAGCAGGCCAAGCAGCATCAGAGGAGCAGGAAAGCTGACGTTTTGGGCCTAGACCCTTCGTCAGAAATGGGGGAGGGGAAGGGGGTTCTGAAATTAATAGGGTGAGAGGGGGAGGCGGATAGAAGATGGACAGGGGAGAAGATAGGTGGAGAGGAGACAGACAGGTCAACGAGATGGGGATGGAGCCAGTAAAGGTGGGTGTAGGTGGGGAGTTTGGGGGGGAGGAATAGGTCAGTCCACGGAGGACGGACAGGTCATGGGGGTGGGATGAGGCTAGTAGGTAGGAGTTGGGGGTGGGGCTTGAGGTGAGAGGAGGGGATAGGTGGAAAGAAGGACAAGTTAGGGAGGTGGGGACAAGCTGGGCTGGTTTTGGGATATGTGGACTTCACAAGCTTCAAAATCTCCCATCCCGCACCGCGTTCCAAAACCAGCCGAGCTTGTCCCCGCCTACCTAACCTGTCCTTCCTCCCACCTATCCCCTCCACCC
>JAHRHZ010000012.1:29688683-29735607 GCA_024137785.1 Ginglymostoma cirratum | reverse complement strand
CGCCCCATCCCCGCCTCTTTGACCTGTCTGTCTCCTCTCCACCTATCTTCTCCTCTGTCCATTTTCTATCCGCCTCCCCCCTCTCCCTATTTATTTCAGAACCCCCTTCCTGTCCCCCATTTCTGACGAAGGGTCTAGGCCCGAAACGTCAGCCTTCCTGCTCCTCTGATGCTGCTTGGCCTGCTGTGTTCATCCAGCTCCACACCTTGTTATCTCAGTATAAAAACATTGTTGGGTGTTTTGAAAAGCGTTAAAGGAGACAAGTCCCCAGGACCTGATGAGGCCTTTCCCAGACTACTGAGGGAGGTGAGAGAGGCAATTGCCTTGTACAAAATTGTTGTATCTTCTTTAATCATGGGAGAGGTCCCAGAGGACAGGAGAACAGCCAATGTCATTCCTTTGCTTAAGAAGGGCAACAGGGACAATCTGGGAAATTACAGGTTGGTAAGCCTTATGTCAGTGGTAGGGAAATTCTTGGAGAAGATTCTTAGGCACAGGATTAACCCACATTTGTAAAAATATAGACTTATTAGCAATAGTGTGGCTTTGTGCGTAGGGTGGGGGTCATGTCTCACAAACATGATTGAAGTTTTTGAGGAAATGGCAAGGATGATTGAGAAGGGCAGTGCAATAGATGTTGCCTATATGGATTTAACAATGTCTTTGACAAGGTTCCTCATGGCAGGCTGTCACAGAAGGTGAAGTCACATGGGATCCATGGTGAGCTGTTAAGATAGATACAGAACTGGCTTGGTCATAGAATACAGCGAGTAACAGTGGAAGGTTGTTTTTCTGACTGGTGTTCCACAGGGATCAGTGCTGGGACCCCTGTTGTTGTCATATATATAAAAGATTTGGAAGAGAGTGTGGTGGTCTCATTAGTAAATTTGTGGATTACTCATAGATTAGCGATGCTGCAGATAATGAGGAGAATTGCTGGAGGATATGAGGATAGAGATAGGCTGGAAACTTGGGTGGAATAAATGGCAGATGGAATTTAATTTAGAAAAATGCCAGGTGATGCATTTTGGAGGATAATGCAGCAGGGAAGTGTATAATAAATGCCAGAACCCTTAGAAGCATTGACATACAGAGGGATCTAGGCACACAGGTCCACAGTTCCCTGAAAGTGGCAACACAAGTGGATAAACTGGTAAAGAAGGCATACGGCATGCTTGCCTTAATCAGTCGGGGCATAGTGTATAAAATTTGGCAAATCATATTGTAGAAGTATAGAACTTTAGTTAGGCTGCTGTACAAATATTGCATACAGTACAGGTTGCCACAGTACCAGAAGGATTTGGAGTTTTTGGAGAAGGTACAGAAAAGGTATATCAGGATGTGGCGAGATTTGGAGAATATTAGCTGTGAAGGAGAGATTGTACAAACTTGGTTTGTTTTCATTTGAAAGTTGAAGGCTGAGGGTGACCTGATAGAAGTTTAGAAAATTATGAGAAGCATGGATAGAATAGATAGTCAGAGTCTTTTTCCCAGGGTAGAAATGTCAGTTACCATGGGGCATAGGTTTAAGGTAAAAGGAAAGTTTAAAGGAAATGTGAGAGGCAAGATTTTTTACACAGAGGGTGGTAAGTGCCTGGAATGCACTGCCAGAGGAGGTGGCAGAAGCACGAGCAAAAGCAATGTACAAGAGATAGTAGGAACTGCCGATACTGGAGAATTTGAGATACCAAAGTGTAGAGCTGGATAAACACAGCAGGCCAAGCAGCATCAGAGGAGCAGGAAAACTGATGTTTCGGGTCTCAACCCTTCTTCTGAACCTTTGGCATCTCAGCAATGTACAAGAGATATCTTGACAGATACATGAATAAGCAGAGAGTAGCGGGATATGGACCCTGTAGAGGTAAAATGTTTTTAGTTTAGAAAGACATCATGTGTCGGAGCAGGTTTGGTTGGTTGATGGGCCTGTTCCTGTACTGGACTGTTCTTTGTTCTCTGTTTCTCTGTTTGTCTGTCCAACCTTCTCAGTTTTTCCAGCACTTTATGTTTATTACAGAAAGAATAATTTTTATTAGTATCTTACTACCTACCATTGGGCATATTGGAAGGAATCATCAGCCTGTTTGGCGACATTTCAAACGCATTTTCCATTGGCTGACAAGTCCCTGGTGTGGGACTGGAATCCAGAGTGTCTAGCCCAGAGTTAGGAATGTTACCACTACACTATAAGATTGCCAATTCCAGGAAGTATAAAACAGGAAATAGGAATTAGATCTAAATCATGTGAGATAAGTAAAGTAAAAGACTGTAACATACAGATTAAGAACTAAAAAAGAAATAAAGCTAAAGTAAAAGAATTATTTTATTGTTTTCACATCTAATCATCTTCCGAGAGGGTGAAAGCAAAATACTGTGAATTCTGGAAATCTGAAACAAGCAACAAGAATGCTGGAGAAACTCAGCAGATCTGGCAGCGTCTGTGGAGAGAGAAACTTGGTTAACACATCAAGTCCAGTATGACTCTGCTCCAAATCTGAAAGGTGTTGGATCATTTGGATCTCTGCTTTTGACAGAGGAGGAGATCCAGTGCAAAAGACAAAGGGTGCTGGTGGGGAGACGTAAAATGGATGTAAATTCAGGTGTGAAAGAGAGAGATTTTGTCCTACTACTAAACGCAAAGTAAACAAAACACAAAAAAAGACAAGTTCTGGAGGTGGAGGAGAATGTGAGAAAAATGGAGGTCGAACCATGCAGTCAGTCTCTGAAGTTATTGAATTCAATTTGTGATCTTGAAGCTGTAAAGTGCCTTAGTGGAAAGTGAAGTGTTAGAACAGAACAGAACAGAACAGACACTTCAGCCCACCATGTTTCACCAGCAATTTCAGCTTTCATTATAGTCTGGAAGGTAATTTATTGAAATAGCGAGAAACTGGGGGATCAGAGTCATTTCTACAAACAGAGCAGCAGTGTTCCACAAAGCTGTCACTTGGCCTGCATTTGGTCTTACCAATGTAAAGGAGACTGCATTGTGAGTGGCGAATACAGGATGCTAGATTGAGAAAATCACAAGTAAACTGCTGCTTCACCTGGAAGGTGTGTTTGGGGCCTTAGAAGGTGAGGAGAAAGGAGGTGAATGGGCAAGTGTTACACCTTCTGTGATTGTATGGAAAGGTGCCATAGGCAGTAAGGAAGTGTTAGGAGTGATTAAGTAGTGGACCAGGATATTGCAGAGAGAACGGTCCCTGCAGAATGATAACAGTGGAGTGAAGGAAAAAGTGTGTTTGGTAGTAGAAATGGCAGAGGATGATCCTTTTGAGTGCAGAGACGGGTGAATGGAAAGTGAGGGCAAAGGGAGATGCAATGGAGAAACTGGGAGAATGGACTTGGAAGCTTTGCAGCAAGCAGGATGTGAGGTGGTGTAGTCAAGATAACTGTGGAGTTGATAGAACAAAAACAGAAATTGCTGGAAAATCTCAGTAGGTCTGGCAGCACCTGTGGAGAGAAATCAGTTAACGTTTCTTCAGAAGGTCACAGGACCCGACATGTTAACTCTGGTTTCTCTCCATAGATGCTGCTGGACCTGCTGAGATTTTCCAGCAATTTCGGTTTTTGTTTCTGATTTATAGCATCCACAGTTCTCTTGTTTTGTTTTCAGTGGAGTTGATGGGCTTGTAATGATATTGGTGGATAGCCTGCTCTCAGAAATGAAAAATGTGAAGTCAAGGCTGGGAAAGGAAGAGTCAGAGATGGCCCAGGTGAAGGTGAAAGAAGGATGGAAATTGAAAGCAAAACTGAAAACGGGGTGGCGTGGTGGCTCGGTGGTTAGCACTGCTACATAACAGCACCAGGGACCCGGGTTTGATTCCAGCCTCCAGGCAACTGTCTGTGTGGAGTTTGCACACTTCCCTGTGTCTGCGTTGGTTTCCTCCAGGAGCTCTAGTTTCCTTGCACAGTCCAAAGATGTGCAGGTTAGGTGTATTTGCCATGCCAAATTGCTCATAGCATCCAGGGATGTGCAGGCTAGGTAGATTATCTATGGGAAAATTCAGGGTTACAGGTATTGGGTGAGACATTGTTCAGAAGGTCCCTGTGACTCAATGGGCTGAATGGCCTACTTCCACGCTGTAGGGATTCTATGATCAATTTTTCCAATTCTAGATGAGAGCAGAGAGCAGAAAGCAGAACTGAAGAAATAATCAATGTATCGAAGAAAGAATTGTGGTTGAGTGTCTGTGTAGAACTGGAATAAGGAATGTTTCTCATATCCCATAAAGAGCCAGGTATAATTCATGGAGATACCAACAACCACACCTTTGACTTGGAGAAAATGAGATGAGTTAAAAGAGAAATTGCTCAAAGTGAGAACAAATTCAGCCAAACAAAAGAGGATGGTGGTGGATGGAGACTGTGCAGGCCTCTTTTTCAAGGAAGAAGCAGAGAGCTTTCAGATCATCCTGATGGAGCATAGATGTGTAGAGTGATTGCATGTACATGATGAAGAGGTAGGACCAGAAAATTATGGAGCCAACATAAAGCATCAGAACAATCACAAGAGTAAATGGGGAGAGGCTGAACAAGGGGGGTAGAAAATAGAATCAAGATAGCAGGAAATAAGTTCAGTGGGGTAAGAACAGGCTAATCGACTGGGACAGTCCTGTTTGTGGATTTTGAGAAGAAAGTCGAGCCTGGTTGGGGGTCTATGAGATGGGAAGCTGTGGAAGGAAGATCTCCAGAGGTCAGTTAGAGTCTGGAAATAACAGCTTGATGTTCAATGGTGAGATTACAATCCAGGGGGAAATAGGATGAAGTGTCTGAAAGCTGGCAAATGGCATCTGTGGGGCAGAGGTAAGCAGTCACAGCAATATCACCCTTATCAGCAACTCTGATAACAAGACCTGAAGGTATGGAGTGCAACAAGTTCCGAAAGAGACCGTTGACAAATGAAGGCGGACAATGTCACCTTAACTGTTCCCAATGAACAAACGAAGGATGGGTAAAAATCAGCCCTTCAACGTTTACTCAGATTTACACTAGAGTGTCAGCCTGGATTTGAAAATATATAACTGCACATTAGGAATTCTTATACAGGTTGAATATCTCTTACAATTTGTTTGATTCTAACTCCTAAAGTTTTCAGTTTAACAAAGAGCAGAAGAAACCGAAATGTCAACCCATTTTGTTCCCTTGTAACGATTTCTTATCCATGATACATATTTGTATGTTAATATTGTATGCGCATCACTGGCTCATCGATAAATCCACATGGCTGAACATGACTTAATGACAGCCTGCCTTTACACAGCACCTTTAAGGCAGGAAATATCTCAAAGTTCCTCAAAGGAGTGTAAGCAGTCATAAGCTGACACTGAATCAAAGAAAGGAATATTAAGACAAGAAATAAAAGCTTGGTCAATTAGCTAAGTTTCAGGGTTTTCAAAGTGGATAGGATGTAGAAGCAGAGGGATTTTGGGAGGGAGTTCCTGTGCTTAGTGCTTAATGGATTTAAGGTGTTGCCAGCAGTGATGGCATTGCAAAAGAGATCAGAGTTAGTGAGTGACAATGTTCTTGAAAGGTTCTGGAACTGGAGGATGTCTCCGATGTAGTGAGTAGGGAGCCATGGAGTGACTTGAAGACTAGATTGAGCATTTTAAAATCGAGGCATTGGAGATTCTGAAAGCAGTATGCGGAAAAAGGGATGATAGGCAAGTAAGTCGTTGTGCAGGTACACCATGGGAGACAGACTTCTGGAATGAGGCCCAGTCTTAGTGTTGAACAGATATAGAGGCAGTGTTTGGACTTGAGCGATGTGAGGTAGAGCGGGTGCTTAACTTCTAAAGTATCTCTTATTGACTAACATATAGACTATTGAAAGTGGATTCTAAGATCTTTAAATATGTGATTTTGTTGTCTGCCACAAGATGGCAAGAGATGAAGGAGAATTCTTGACACATTGCTTTTTTCTGTGTTTCAGTTTATGAAGTTATGTCTTGCAGATTTTGGTTTAAAGTTGCTCTATTAATTTTGCAAGATTCAACAGTAGCACAGTGGTTTAACAAGAAATCAAATTTTTCCCTGCGTAACATTGAATTTACAGCACAGAAACAGGCTACTTACTCCAACCTATCTGTGCCTGCATTTATGTTCCCTTCAGTTTCATCCCATACTATCTAAAAGTAGGTCTTTTTTGGACATTTCTACGTATTGGTATACAGTTTGTTTCTACTAGTATTTTTCAACAGTTTTGATTTCTTGTATGAATATATTCACGATATACGACCTCTATTAAACTGACACTTCCATTAAGTCCAGACAATATCTGCTTTAAATGATATTATAACACATCCCTCATCTGCTCACTGAACTGACAGCATGAGCAGGAGGGGCTTTGAAAAATGTAATTTGCCTTGGGCAAGCTGTCAGTTGTTTGTGTACTCACAAGCCCTATTATTTTAAAAAGTAGAACAAATTACTGATGTGAACCAGCACTACTATCAGGGTTTCTCCCCTTTCTCTGAAATAGAGAAAAGAAATTGAAAAATGCTCAGTAAGATACTGGGAGATGCAGTATATAACTGCTGCAATATAACTTTGACTCCTCACATCACAAGACCAGATATCTGAGTAAGGCCATTTAGCCCATCTGAGTTCATCCTTCCAGAATATTTCTACTACTCTGTCCACAATGTAGTATCTGATTGGTTGTTACGTAATTCTAGGGAGTTTAACCCCACACTTCTCTCTGAGGAAATTAATTGACCACCACCTGTGTGAAGGAGAATTTCCGGATGTGTATCTGAAACTATCTTTTACAAGTTGAAACCTTGTTGTACTTCAACTGTTTAAGTTAAAGTCGTATTCCAAATTTTCTATCTTCATTCACCCAGGAGGTTGATTTGGATGGGGAAGTTCAAATTCCTATGCTTGGAAAGGGAAACAACACAGATTTACCAGAACAATGCCTTGACTCAAATTATGATACAATAAGGATATATGAACTTGACTTATATTCCATTGAGTTTAGAAGGCTGAAATGTTATCTATCAAAAAAATTTAAATCTATTAAGAGATCCAATAAGTAAATACAGGGAAAATATGCATGTACATAAGTAGATGAAAGGTTATGATCTTTGAATTTGTACCTGTGTGTAAAGATTTCCCTGCACATGATAATGCTCTCCATCTCGCACTCAAACTTCTGAGATAGAATGGTTTAATACTGAGTTGCCTTTCCCTCCATGCTGGTTGAGAAATCTGCAAATATTTTCTACACTATTGTCTACCGCAATATATGTATTGGGATTCAAGTAGATCGACGTTATCAGCTTGTTCATCTTGCTAACATGGCACAGAAATAGAGATCGTTAAAGCTATCCTGTGGAACAGTGACTATTCACATCACATGGTTGCTTGCTGTTTGTTACATGAACTGACAAATTTTGTGTCCACCACTTTCAGACCTGAAAAGTTATTCGGTCTACGTCAAATTATCCTGGAAAGCAAAGTACATTTTTGAAAAAGGTTGAACAACAGATTTACAAGCTGTTTCATGCTGTGGCAATGTGAATAGTATTTTCTATTCATTGGATGCTGCCATCAGTCCAAAAAGATTTTCTATGCACCACACAATTGAGCAAAGTGCCAGTGTGATGCCACATTTATAGACATACATCCCAATTGTTGATTGAATCAAACAGTAGGTTCCTCCAGCTGTCCATAATAGGCACAGGACAGACTGTACTCAAGCAGACCACTCTTTCAAAGAACAAGTCATAACATTAACTATTAGATGTGAATCTGTAATTGGGCAATACGATTGAATGAACGATCCTGTGTTCTAATAGTTGCACCAACGAACAGGCTTGCTAAAAGTGACATCCATTCATAGGCAAGGACCCATTCTTTGCAAACAAAACAGTATGCTCAAACTTTGTTCCTATTTTAAATTAGCCAGAGCGAAAGGAGCCATAATTTCCTATTGCTACCTCCATCCATACCAATGCCCTGGCCAATTGGAGTCAACTTGCTAACCATTCAGCACCATTTCATTGTGTGGTATATGTTGTTGTGACCATTTGAAATTTGATATTCTTGCATTTATCCAGGTGAGTGCAAGACTAAAAGCTTTGGCAGCATGTTTCTCTATCAGCAATAAACAAAGGTCTGCTAGAACTTTACTAGAACCTGAGGATAATCAAATCAAGATGGTTAAGATAATAGAAAGATGAAATGTAATACATACAAGTAAGCCATTTCCTCAGATAAGAGAATTCAAAGCAAGGGAGAATAACATTAAAATTAATGCTAACAGTCAGTCAGTTTTAACTAGAGTGTGATAATAGATAAACCAGGATTTGCATCATTTTATGCCTTCTATTAAGTAAATTTTTTTGTTTCAGATTGTTCACAGTGTACAAAATATCACTCAGCTTCTTTACAGTTTACAGGTAAGTTCATTTTTATCTTTAATCAGCTTTGTGTATTTCGATGTGATTACATCCTTTGCAGCTAGAAGCTGTTCCTACAGACCTAGCAGATATGGACTTTGAAAAGGTACTAGTGGTTCCATGACACAATTTCTAATTTGCAAGATGCTGATTTATTTTTAGATAGGATATTTACGAATCAATATCAATGATTGTACATATGGGAGAATATTTGGCCTTTTTTCTGTTTTATACCAAATTACAATAATAAATTTCTCAATTGAATACATCCCTGATATGGTACAATGCTGGTCTCAGCTACCAGCACATTGACAGTAAATCTTAATTCCAGCTATAGATGAGCACAGCAACCAAAGGAGTATTTATGTTTTTCTCAGAGATATTTTGTGTTGGCTGCTAGATCCAGAACCAATTCCTTTTTTGTCAAGTGTTAAATATTTTAGTTCATGTGTGCTCAGTTAGCTGAGCATTGGCTGTGCTTTCGTGCATTGATGTTTATCAAGCATTCTCTCCTCATACATAATTCAAGTTCAGTTCAATTTAGACATTACCCTCGCCACATCTTATCAGTTCCAACCTCTGATCCTCCAATCCTTATATTGGATTTGTCCGACCTTTTGCACAGTCCCTGATCTTATTGCCTTTCAGGGAAAGTTTACCAAGTTATTGACAATCATAGAAATTGTTCTTTAGGTTTAAGAGTCTCAATGTTGCTCTGTGAAAAGGCTAAAATGATTTCAAATAGAAATTTTTGCAATTTTCGTGACATGAAAAATATTACATCTGCCTAGACTGCGTTTGTTCAAACCCAGTATGCCACTCCATTTATCTTGTGTATATATAAAGGTCAAGGCATCCCATAATACAATAAGACCTCCAAGTAAAAATGTGCATCTAGAGAATAAAATGCATTATAAATAATGTCTGTCAGCTGTACAGCAAATAGTCTTAAATATTGCATTTTGATGCTAAAAGTAGGTGGGATCAGCTTAAATTGGATCAAGTTACCTCAGGCCAACTGAATCCGAAAATAGGACCCTAGTGGTTTGGTCCTGGAACCACAGTTTCAGAGCTTCAGATCTCAACACTCACTTTATGGCATTTTGTGAAACTGAACCTAGTAAATCTGGTCACTGGTATATTTGACAAGGGCAGAGCGAATACCTTGAAAGATTAAGATTGTTTAGAGTCAAGTTAGTCATTTATGCAAGAAACCTGGGAGTCAGCAGAGATCTCCCACAGATTCCAGGGGTAGGAACTTTCCTCAAAACCCCAGTGACATCTCTGGACTTTCTGTTGGTGGATTCTCATCCTTGCAGCTAAACAAATTTACTGCTTAATCTCTCTCCCCAGTATTCCAAGAAAGGCCTCATGACCTTCCTGCTAACTGTGTGTAGTAGCTAGACAATTTTGCTTCTGGCCAGCAAGCTGCAACGGTGGGCTTGTTTAAGGCCTGCAGCTCACTGCAAATGTTTTGATAAAGCCAGAAGCTAAAATTGCCAGAGGACTCTCAACTGTTTGTTGAGTGCGCATGCCGTGAATAGTATGTCCATTCAGTACCCAACCCAAAAATGGACCCAAAATTGCTCAACAGAAGAGTAAGGCTTTTTTTGATGGAGGTAGGGGAAGGTGTGGAGATATGGAGATATGAATCACCTCACAACTGGTTCATTAGCTCCCAACCACATAGACTCACACCAGAACAAATCACCATGAAACCTTTCAGGTTGGCGTGGAACCTCACAGTTCACCAGTGTTCTGACATGTCTTTCCAGTTTGTCCTCCGTTTGACTTTTACTACACTTTTGATGGTGCCATGCTGCCTAGATCCCAGGCGCAAAGACTGCAATGCAATGAAAAACAAATATATTGTGTAAGGATAGGAATTCATAATGCATTTTACATTTACGTATTTTATTTTACTTTAATGAATGGTTTTACGTTAATGGTTTGGAGATGTTTTCTAATCACCCTGTTTAGCTTGGTATTACACACCTCCTGGAGCAGGTGGGACTTGAACCCGGGTCTCCTGATCTAGAAGCAGAGACGTACCACCATGCCATAAGAGTCCATTTGCCTCAGCTGGGCTTTTTAATATTTTAACTTGGAATTAGTAAATTATCATATATACGTAATTTCTGAATCAACCTGTTCAGAGATATCATTAAATATGTTATGGACCAGACCAGACCCCCTAAAATTATTTTAAGAAGTTAGCCTAAACCCTAACTTTTTCTTCTTTTAAAGGCAACTGTGAAGTGTCCGTTCCAGATGTAATGTGACTGGTCGAACTACTTAACGTTAAGCAAAACACAATTTATTTAAACACTGTAGTTAAAATACAACCAAAGACAGAGGAATTTAGAATAACATAACTCTATTGGAAAACTTAACAGAATAATAGGTACAGTAAATACTACCAATTGTAGTATTTCAATGTAGTAACGTACCATAAACACATCCCTTGGCAAAAAAGGAAAATTCAGACGCCGATTCTCACGTGCAGTCCAAGAGGATAAAAACATCAAGAGAAAATTCAGAGAGAGTAGCAGCCAGGAGACATTCACTGAATCTTCCAACTGTGTTGAAGCACCAGAAGCTTCTGATGCTACTGAAAAAACCGAAGCTGAAAAACCTGGACCGATACAAGCTGGCTGCACCTATTTAGGCTGCATCTAAAAAAAAAAACCGAGGCCTCCCAAGCTGCTTACATTACTCCAGCATGCTCATTACCTCTGCCTATCAACCTCTCTTTAAAAAAAAATGTCCTGGACAAAATAACATGTAAAACCACTGCATCGTCATACATAACTCTGGAAAAGATAGTACCTGAACCTGGGCCTGCTGGCCTAGAGGTAGGAACACTACCATTGTGCCACAAGGGCCCGCTTGTCCCAACTGGTTTGTACAGTTCATGATATAATTTCCAGCAAGTGCTATTCCTTTCTGAAAACATAACCCATTTAAACTAACTACCTCCACATTTGTTCGAATGGTGAGTTATTGCCTGACTCAAAGTGCAAAAAGGAAATTATCAAACACATGTTAAATGTTTGTATGCAAAGAGCCGCTGTCAGGAAACCTGCCCACATTTGTACAGGACTGCACAATAATGTTTCACATACAATTCTTGCTCAGCACCTTATCTTTCACTTTTCTTTCAGGCTGTAGTGACTATGCAGGACAGTTACATAGAAGTGCAGCGGCTGATCTTGCAGGAGCGTGAGCGATCAGCTCATATCCAAGGCACCCGTGGGAACTTGCTTCTCGAGCAAGAGAAGCAGCGCAACATGGAGAAGCAAAGAGAAGAACTGGCAAACGTACGCAAACTTCAGAGCAAGCTGTACCATGAGCAGCAGCGTTGGGAACGAGAATGTGAACGCAGGCAGCAGGAACAGGAAGCACAAGAGAGTAGGCTACAGGAACGTGAGCAAGAATGTCAGCAGCAGGTGGAGCAGATGTGGCGAGAGCGGGAAGAGTTAGAGAGCCAGTGGAAAGAGTACCAGCAAAATCTGGAGAGACTGAGGGAAGGCATGAGAATGGTGGAAAAGGAAAGAGACAAATTGGAGGCGCAGCAAAGGCATCTAAATGCCTGGAAACACAGCCGACAGAAGAGCCTGCCTGTAATGATGTTCCCACAGGAAACCAATCAGGTACAATACAAAATTAGGATTGAAAATTGATAAAGGAGTTCTACTAGAACCTAGAAAACTGGTTTTTAAATAGAAAGGAAGCATTGTACCCCATTCAACAACCACTATTTGCATGTTACTAGAAAAAACATAAGGTTCAAACTGTGAAAACATCTTTTGTTGCTTGCAAGATAGGAAATAACTGACACAAAAGGAAACCGCACAATGATATCAATCTCGTTTTTAAATAACTGACCATTTACTAATAATGCAGTTGATAGAGTGTATTCACCACTGGTATAAACAATGAAATTTCAAACAACAATGGAATTTGTTGTACAATATTTCTCACATTTTTATATCGTGCCTATTCAAGAAGTGTTTCAATTTTGCTGAATAAGAAAAAATGTCTGTGCTAAGTTTGTGTTATTAACAACAAAGACTTGACATGCTGGTATGATAAACAGAGTTCCACAGATAACATAATACAGTGATCCTTTATAGAAAGTCTCTAAAGCATAGCTTGATAAGGGAACTATGTGCTTTGTGTAGTATTAGCAAGTTACTCCCAGATTAAGCACTTCCTTTTGGTTCGAGAATGCTTGCAAAATTCAGAAAGCAAAAGAAATTCAATCAGCACTGCTGGGTATAACTAGGTCAATTTAACAAAAAAATTAATACTGATAGTTAGATAATTGACATTTCCTGCAGGTCCTTTCCTGAATGTATTCATCCATGTACACATTTTGTCTTGATTTCCTTTAGAAGATGTCAGTTTTCTGATTGTATAGTAACAAGACCCAGTGGAGAAAACGTGAAACTACAAATTTTGAGCTGTGTTTGTGTACTTTACAAAGAGGTTTAGTCTCAATGTATACTATAGGTTAATGCTCCTTCCTAAATTGCAATAATCCATTTTGCAGCAATGACAAGTAGTTTTAGATTTAATATCGTGAGAAATGCATTCTGTGACTTTGGTGCGAAACTGTCTGTATTGTATTGAAAAGGCTGATATGAGATCTTCTCCAGGAATGAATGTCACATTCACTTAGTATTCCTTGACCTTTTTAAACAGAGTTTGCAATATTATTCAGTTGACAGAGACCTGCTTGCATAACTGGATATTTGCCATAAAAATATTTATAAAGTTACTTGGATGGGCTGAGAGCGATGATGGGTGGGAACAGCTGTAACCAAGGTCTGTTAGCTCCCATCAGTATAAACAAGTACTGATCACAAAACAAGTATCTATAATGTAACAGCTTTAAGCTTTATGGGGATACCTTGCTTTGTTTGAATTTTATACTTTGTAAATTTTTTCGGTGACATTGCGAATAACTTATATGGATTTAAGAAAGCTTTTTAATTATTTACACTTGTATAGTCCTCACTTCAAGGCAGGTAAAGACTGTTTATTCCGCAACTAAATTTAAATATGTGGACTCTTATTCATAATCCTTTTACTCATGGGAACAACGTGTCCCTATCTTCTCTGCCTCCTCATACTTTGGAAATCTTCTATCAGATCTCCCCTTAGCCACCTTCTCCAAGGAGAACAATCTAATCTATCATCATTACTAAAGTTTCTGGAATCATTCATGTAAATCTCCTCTGTGTTCTCCAGTGCATTCACATTCTTCCTGTAATGTGGTGCCAAGAACAGTATACAATGCTGCAGCTGAGGTCTACCAAGTGTCCTACACAGATCAGCATGATCTGCTTGTTCTTGTTGTGAATGCCCTGAATGACCAGGGCATTGTATGCTTTATTTGGGGCTCTCTTCACCTGTCCTGCCAGTGTCAATGCTCTGTGTACATATACACCCAGGCATCAATGACCCCTTCAGAAATGTATTCCTTATTTTGTGTTGTCTTTCAATGTTATTCCAACCAAAATGCATCGTCTCAAACTTCTCTACAAGTTTTACTGCTACTTCTGCTTTCATTCCATGAGCTATGAAATTTTCTCACAAGTCTGAAGTGTGACACAGCATCAAACACCTTCAGGTAGCCCGTGAATGCCACAGCAACAGCATTGCCCTCAGTGACTTTCACTGCCACCTTTTCAAAAAACACCAGCAAGGTAATTAAAATTAATTTCTCCTTTAATAATCCATTCCAACTCTTCTGATTCAATCTACCTTTTCCCATGTGATTATTAATTCTATCCAAAGTACATGTTTCCAGAAGCTTCCCTGCGTCTGATGTTAAATAACTGGCCTGTTGTGCTGGGCTTATCGTTGCAATCTTTTTTGAACCAGTCTACAATGTTTTCAGTTCTCTGGCACCTCTTCTGACTTTAGCAAAGACTAAAAGGTGATGGACAGGGCCCTACAATTTGCTTCAGTTCCATTTTTGCGGTAAGTAACTCACCTCCTGACTTCCCAAAACCTGTCCACATTATAGAAGGCACAAGTTAGGAGTGTGATGGAACACTCCCCACCGGATTGGAGTAGTGCAGCTCCAAGAAGCTTGACAACATCCAGGACAAAGCAACTCATTTGATTGGCACCACATCCATAAATAGCCATTTCATTCACCACCAACACTCAGTAGCATCAGTGTCTACTACCTACAAGATGCACTGCAAAAGTTCACCAAGGCTTCTTAGCCAGCATCCTCAAATCCATGACCACTTCCAAGCGTAATTAATACACGAGAACACCACCACTTGCAAGGTCCCCTCCACGCCACTCACTATCCTGATTGGGAATATATTGCCATACTTTCACTGTTGCTGAGTGAAAATCCCGGAATTCCCTCCCTGATGGCATTGTGGGTCTACCACAGCACATGGACTGCAGTGATTCAAGAAGGCTGTTCACCACTGCCTTCTCAAGGACACCCGGGGATGGATAATTATTGTAGGCCCCACCAAGGATGCCCACATCCCAGTAGACCATAAGACATAGGAGCAGAAATTAGGCCATTCAGCCCATCAATTCTGCTCTGCCATTCAGTCATGGCTGATAAGTTTCTCCACCCCATTCTCCTGCTTTCTCCCCATAACCCTTGATCCCCTTGACAATCAAGACCCTATCTATCTCTGTCTTAAATATACTCATGGATGCATTTCATCCAATCCTGGTGCCGTATCAACTTTAATTACCAATAGTGTATCGAACACTTTGTCCTTAGCAATTTTGAACCTTTCTGTAACAGAATTTTATTCTCTGTCACCGTGGCCTGGGTAGAATCTATCCCTTGATAAAGATAGATGAGAAGTGTTCATTTAATACCTCAGCCATATCCTTTGTCCCCTGAGTCAAATCCCCTTTTTGGTCCCAAATTAACCCTAATTCTCTTTTTACACTTCTTTATTATTGATGCATTTATAAAAGTTTTTGGGATTCCTCTTTATGTTGGCTGCCAGTCTTTCCTTCTAATTTCTCTTTGCTTCTCTAATAGGCTTTTCCCTTCTGTATCTTTTGTATTGCTGTTGGTTTTCAATTGTATTTTCTCCCTGACATCTGCCATAAGCACACATTTCTTATCTTAATTTCTATTGCCTTTATCATCCAAGAAGCTGTGGATGTGTTTGCCCTACCTTTACCTTTTGAGGAAATATGCCTTAACTGTGCCCGAATCATCTCCCCTTTGAAGCCATCACCCAGATACTGTATTTCCCACCAACCTTCTTTTGCAGTCTATGATGCACACTTCCATCCCTGTCCTAACAAAATGATTGGTCTGCTAATTTATTTTTCTTACTCTGGATTGACCATCACCACTCTCCACACTCGTGCTAAGCATTGCGATACAACATTTGCTGTCTCCTAAATGTTCCCTGTCGGACACTTATGATCTACTTGGCCCAACTCATTTCCAAGAACCACATCCAACAGTGAATCCTTTCTTGTTGGACTGCAGGGCTACTCCTGTTAGAAATTCTCCTGAACACGGACCAGGAACTTTTGCCCCTCACTGCTCCATACAATTTAGTTACTTTAAAATACAGTATACCAGTCTGTGTTTGGGTAATTAAAGTCCTTTTAGGACATTGGTAGAGTTCATTACTTCCCACATTTCACAGGCTATGCATTCTAATTGACTGAGTTGTGCTCCCCTCTTAACTTTATTTCCCTTAGGTTAACTTTATCCTGTTTTTGAATATTTGTATTACTTTATTATGTTGGCCTGATTTTCTTTTATTCTTGGTGTTTTCAGTAAGATCCAAATATGGCTAACTCTTTAAAAATAATAAGTTTTTTCATATTTGCAGCAATTTAAAGTCTTTCTTAAATCTTGCTTTCCTGTTTTCCTGTCTGCACCTAATTCCCACTTCTTCAAATTCACACTTGGCCTCTGTTTCTGTATCACTCAGACTCAGGCTCCCTCACACTGACAAAGAACAAAGAAAACTTACAGCCCAGGAACAGGCCCTTCGGCCCTCCAAGCCTGTGCCGATCCAAATCCACTGTCTAAACCTATCGCCCAATTCCTAAGGATCTGTATCCCTCTGCTCCCCACCTACTCATGCATCTGTCCAGACGCACCTTAAATGAATCTACCGTGCCTGCCTCTACTACCTCTGCTGGCAACGCGTTCCAGGCACCTACCACCCTCTGTGTAAAGTACTTTCCGCGTGTATCCCCCTTAAACTTTTCTCCTCTCACCTTGAACGCATGACCCCTCATTATTGAATCCCTCACCCTGGGAAAAAGCTTATCTCTATCAACCCTGTCTTTACCCTTCATGATTTTGAAGACCTCAATCAGGTCCCCCCTCAATCTCCTTTTTTCTAATGAAAACAATCCTAACCTACTCAACCTCTCTTCATAGCTAGCACCTTCCATACCAGGCAACATCCTCGTAAACCTTCTATGTACCCTCTCCAAAGCTTCCACATCCTTTTGGTAATGTGGCGACCAGAACTGTACACAGTATTCTAAATGCGGCTGAACCAAAGTCTTGTACAATTTTAACATGACCTGCCAGCTCTTATACTCAATACCCCGTCCGATGAAGGCAAGCATACCATATGCCTTCTTGACCACTCTATCCACCTGTGCAGCCACCTTCAGGGTACAATGGACCTGAACTCCCAGATCTCTCTGCTCATCAACTTTTCCCAAGGGTCTTCCGTTTACAGTATAGTTTGCTCTAGAATTAGACCTCCCAAAATGCATCACCTCACACATGCACCCTTACTCAGTGAGCACACACTTCTGCTCCTACATTATGGCCCTTTTGGTGTTGCTGTCCCTGTGGCCTCTCTAGCCTTTCAGTCTCCTGCTTTTCAGTCTCAGCAGATTTCCCCTTCGATCATGCACTTCCTATTTCCGCAAATACTTTTATTGAGGCTCCTGAAACCCAGGCCAGCACACACACAACATATATGGGATAGAGGTAATGAATTTCACATTTTGTACAGGGCTCACAACCTCTGAACAGATACATGTGAGGTCATGATCCAAGGCCTTCCCAACCTGTGAAAAAGCCAGGAAAAAATAGTTCAGGATCTGGGAGGCACTTCAGATTTGAAATTATTCTAAAAAAAAAATTTGATGTCATTTTCAATTTTATTCCCACCTCAGTCACCAAACAAAAATTCAACCAATTAATTGCACAGCCTTTTGAGGCACCAAAGGAACAATGTGCTGCTATTCTTTACTTAGTTTTATTTAGTAATACATTGCCTTTTCAGCTTGGTGCAGTTGTCAGTACTTCAGATCCTTTGCTCCTATCATTTCAGCTAATATCAAGACTGGAAACGTAGTGCAGTATAAATTTTCAGAGATGCAGTCTTTTAAATGGGATGTTGGGCATAGCCCCAAACCACTCCCCTCCTTGTTCAGTGATGTTAGATAAATATCAAAGATCACCTGGCCGGAATTTGTCCCTCAGCCAAGGCCACTAAAATACACAGCATCTGCATTGTTCTAGTTGAAAAACATAGCTGTATACAAAACAACTGCTTTACTTCTCTACATAGAGAAGGATATGGAAGCTAGAGAAGGTAGGGAACTAAATAGTGGTATCTTGAAAAGTGTTCAAATTACAGAGGAGGAGGTGCTGGATGTCTTAAAATGCATAAAGGTGCCGGAAGACTGAAGGTTGGCTAATGTGGTGCCATTATTTAAGAAAAGTGGTTAGGAAAATCCAGGGAGCTATAGACCGGTGAACCTGATGTCAGTGGTGAGTAAGTTGTTGGAGAGGATTCTGACGGAGACGATTTACACGTATTTGGAAAGGCAAGGACTGATGACAGATAGTCAACATGCTTTGCGTGTGGGAAATTGTGCCTTGCTAACTTGATTGAGTTTTTTGAAGAAGTGATGAAGAAGATTGATGAAGTCAGAGCAGTGGACATTATCTGTATGGACTCCAGTAAGGCGCACGACATGGTTCTGCAAGGGAGACTGGTTAGCAAGGTTGGATCGCATGGAATACTGGGAGAACTAGCCATTTAGCTACAAAATTAGCTTGAAGGTAGGAGGCAGAGGTTGGTGGTAGAGGGTTGCATTTCGAACTGGAGACCTGTGACCAGCGGTGTGCTGCCAGGATCAGTGCTGGGTCCACTGCTTTTGTCATTTATGTAAGTGATTTGGATGTGAATATAGGAGGTATGGTTAGTAAGTTTGCAGGTGACACCAAAATTGGTGATGTAGTGCACAGCAAAGAAAGAACTTCTGAGTACAAGGGGACCTTGATTAAATTGGCAAATGGCCAAGGAGTGGCAAATGGAGTTTAATTTAGATAAATGTGCAGTGTTGCATTTTGGTAAGACAGATCAGAGCAGGACTTATTCACTTAATGGTAAGGTCCTGGGGAGCGTTGCTGAACAAAGAGATTTCTGCACTGAGTCTCAGTGGCACAAGTGTCACTTTGAACACCAAACTGCAGACATGGCACCCAAAGCTCAGGCACCTCAGAGCTATGTTCTAATCTATCGTGTATTGGAAATACTACATTGATCATAGTGGGAGGAGTAAAATTTGTCACTCACTTCTTGAATATATGAACCAGTCATCATAGAGGAGCTGACTTTCATGTTCTGACCCTGCCTCACATAGGACTTAGCAGCCCTTTGTCATGCTAGATTGAGACGTTAAACCAGTTGGAGAATAAAGAAAGGTTGCGTTTGCTGTAACTATGGAGTGAAGTCTTGAACACGACTCATTAAAATGTAGCCATATTACAGAACTTAGTCCAAAACTTTGCAAGGTAAGACATTCATCAGGAAGCCTGAGAACAACGAACCAGGTTGCTCCTCAACATTCTTCCGACATATTCTCCGAACTGTTTAATCACAAATGTTATGCATGGAACAAATGACTATTACTTATTAAATATGAATGGTTTAAATATTTGCCTGATGAGGAAAGGCTGAAGACTTGTGTTCAAAAATTATGACAAGCGATAAAGTATTTCTGTAAATCACTGTGCAGTGGTGATACAACTTTCAGAAATATTATGTTTTTGTGAATTTATATTGGGAGATTATTTAAATTATAATGAAATACAGTGCGTCAGAGCTCTGTAGCATGATGAGCATATCTATTTGCCGTCTGACAGGTAGTGCAACAATAAATTCATGGTACGATTAGAAGTCACAAACTGCCTGTTAACATTCCTTATCTAATTCAGTGGTGGACATCAGAACAACCCATCATTTCTCGGTATATGCATACACTCTCTGCAGTCGTCAGTGAAAGTGGCGTCTGTGGTTGGCGTCAGGATCGGGATGTTGGGCTTCAGCTGCGGGTGATATGGTAGGCTCGAATCAGTACTCCCGGTGGATCAATGAGAATGGTAGAACCAGTACTCCTGGTGGACCAATGAGAATGGTGGAATAGTGGAATCGGTACTCCTGGTGGATCAATGGGAATGGTGGAATGGTCGAATCGGTACTCCTGGTGGAACAATGGGAATGGTGGAATGGTGGATTCAATACTCCTGGTCGATCAATGAGGATGGTGGTTGCATTAGCAGTGACGCAGCAGGCGTGGTGTGGTGCTCCTGGAATGCAGCAGCCGCAGTCTTGGCCCAGAATAGGACTCCTGGAATGGACAGTGATGTAGGGTGTTAGCAGGCCTGGAGCCTGTCTTGGAGAACGCCCCCAGATGTTGAGCAGATCACAAGAAGGGAGGAAGAACTGTGTCCTTAGTTATATTCTTGTTATACCTTAATATCTTCTGTAACTCAAAATGACGCTGGAGCAAGGTGACATATTACATAGTTCACTGTATTTGTTAAATACAAGTGGCAAGAAACTATTCAATTCATTTGTGAGGTGCTTTATGCTCCTTTCCATTTCTATATTTGCATGACTAGTGTTGTGCTGGTATGACATAGGATTACATACAAATATGTGCTATTTAGGTAATTTGTTATGAACATAGAACATTGAACGTAGAAGAGTACAGCACAGTACAGGCTCTTCGGCCCATGATGTTGTGCCGACCTATCATCCTACTAAGATCAATCTACCCTACATGCCCCACATTTTACTATCCTCCTATGTTCCTATCCAAGAGTTACTTAGAAATCTCTAAAGTATCTGGCTCCACTACCACTGCCGGCAGCACCCACCACTCTCTGTGTAAAAAACCTACCTCTGACATCTCCCCTATACCTTCCTCCAATCACCTTAAAATTATGTCCCCTTGTAATAGTCATTTCCGCCCTGGGAAAACGTCACTGACTATCCACTGTATCTATGCCTCTCATCATCTTGTACACCCCTATCAAGTCACCTCTCATCCTTCTTTGCTCCAGTGAGAAAAGCCCTGGTTCCCTCAACCTTTCCTCATAAGACCTGCCCTCCAGTCCAGGCAGCATCCTGGTAAATCTCCTCTGCACCGTCTCTAAAGCTTCCACATCTTTCCTTTAATGAGGTGACCAGAACTGAACACACTATTCCAAGTGTGGCCTAACCAGAGTTTTATAGAGCTGCAGCATGACCTCACGCCTCTTAAACTCAATTCCCCTGCCAATGAAAGCCAACACACCATACTTCTCCTTTACAACCCTATCAACTTGGGTCGCAACTTTGAGGGATCTATGGACGTGGACCTCAAGATCCCTCTGTTCCTCCACACTGCCAAGAATCCTGCCATTAACCCTGTATTCTGCATTCAAATTCGACCCTCCAGAATGAATCACTTCGTACTTTTCTGGGTTGAATTCCATCTGCCACTTCATTGCCCAGCTCTGCATCCTGTCAATGTTCCATTGCAACCAACACAGCCCTCTACGCTGTCCACAATTCCACCAACCTTTGTGTCGTCGGCAGACTTACTAACCCACCCTTCTACTTCCTCATCCAAGTCAATTTATTAAGATCACAAAAAGCAGAGGTCCCAGAACAGATCCCTGCGGAACACCACTGGTCACCAAGTTCCAGGCTGAAAAGTTTCCATTTGCCACCACCGTCTGTCTTCTATTGGACAGCCAGTTTTGTGTCCAGACAGCCAAATTTCCATGAATTCCATGCATCCTTACTTTCTGAATGAGCCTACCATGTGGAACCTTATCAAATGTCTTGCTAAAATCCATATACACCACATCCACTGCTCGACCTCCTTCAATGTGTTTTGTCACATCCTCAAAGAATTCAATAAGGCTTGTGAGGCATGACCTGCCCCTCACAAAGCCATGCTGACTATTTCTAATCAAACAGTGCTTTTCCAAATAATCATAAATACTATCTCTCAGAATCCTCTCCCATAATTTGCCCACCACAGAAGTAAGACTGACCAGTCTGTAATTTCCAGGATTATCCCTATTCCCTTTCTTGAACAAGGGAATGACATTTGCCACCCTCCAATCTTCCGGTATTACAGTGGACAGTGAGGACACAAACATCATTGCCCAAGGGGCAACAGTCTCTTCCCTCGCTTCCCATAGAAACCTTGGGTATGTCCTGGCTGGCCCAGGGGACTTATCTATCCTCATGTTTTTCAAAATTTCTAGCACATGCTCCTTCCTAACATCACCCTGTTCGAGCATGTCCACCTGTCTCATGCTGTCCTCACAAACGTCAAGGTCTGTCTCACTGGTGGATACTGAAGCAGACTATTCATTAAGGACCTCCCCTACCTCCTCTGACTCCATGCACAAGTTCCGTCCACTATCCCTGATTGACCCTACCCTCACTATGGCCATCCTCTTGTTCCTCACATAAGCGTACAACGCCTTGGGGTTTTCCTTGATCTTACCCACCAAGGTTTTCTCATACCCCCTTCTAGCTCTCCTAAGTCCATTTTTCAGTTCCTTCCCGGCTACCTTGTAGATCTCGAGAGCCCTGTCTGATCCTTGCTTCCTCAACCTTAAGTAAGCTTCCTTCTTTCTCTTGACTGGGTGTTCCACATATCTTGTCATCCAAGGTTCCTTCACCTTACCATCCTTTCCTTGCCTCAGACGGACAAACCTATCCAGTACTCGTAAGAAGTGCTCTCTAAACAACCTCCACATTTGCTTTGCATTTCCCAGAGAACATATGATCCCAATTGGTGCTCCGTAGCTCTTGCCTAATAGCATTGTAATTCCCCCTCCTCCAATTAAATACTTTCCCATACCGCCTGTTCCTATCCCTCTCCATGACTATAGGAAAGGTCAGGGAGTTGTGATCACTATCTTCTAACCATTTGCAATTTTATGTGTGGTTTTTCCTTTTCATTGTTTATTGGAACCTTTAAGAACACCACAGTTGGCAGAGTAGGAAAGAAAGTAGCTTGTCAGTGTTCCTGTCAAATTGATTGCTTGGTCACATGTGAAAGGGAGCTGTGTTTACTGCTTTTTCCTATGCCCCCCCCCGCCCTTTAAAGAAGTGCCCAGTCTTTGCTCTACATCTCTCCTTGAAGGCATAGTCGAGATTAGAAATTGTTATTGTGCATGAGATGTGGGGAGGAAATGTCCTTCCATTGTACAGTACACCATATGGATGTACCATGAAGTGTTTTGAATTTGTATAATAAGTAACGATATCATTACTTATTTTAAATGCTTTGATTTCCACAGGTTCCAATTCACACTCGCACAGGAAGCTTGGGCGGTGGGGGAATAGATACAGCATCGGTCTTTGTAAACGAGGCAGCACTCCAATATTCACCAAACAATTACCAAAGAGCAAACAGTGCGCAGACAGTTTCTGAACCTCATAAAGTGGAGAGCACCTTGAACTCTGTTGTTAGGATTAATGAAAACTTGAAACATGAAGTTCCTGTTCAGCTTCTCAGTGCAACCAATCAGCTTCTGAAACCTACAGGCATCCAACAACAGATACCAACAAAATTGGCAAGTTTCTCCAAAGGAAACAGGGAAAAAACCAAAGGTAAATGAACAATTTTGCAATTGTTCACACTTTCCATCCATTTAACTTTACAGTTTTCGAATAAAACTTAGTCAACATTTTTAACAAGAGAAAAGTTATAACAATGTAATGACAGGATTCCAAATATTGGATAGTCTCAGTTCCCTTGCCTATCTCCCACCTCTCCATGCTGTACTGGCTACAGAATTGAAATTGTAACACATGTGACACTAATAAGAAATGTATCTATTTCCTTATCAACCTGCTGTGTGTAATTGAACTGCTGTGTTTGCCTGCATTACAAGACTGAATATATTAAAATTAATTCATGGCTGTGGAGGGTTTTGTGACATGCTGAAGATGTGAAAGATGCTGTAAAAATGCATATTTTCCTTGTATTATTATACTTCTGGTAGTTTTGCACTATATTCCCTTTTGTAACCAAGGAGAAAACACCTTTCAGGCTCTTCTGAAGTAGACATACTGGCCTCGAAACATCAGTTGTATTGCCCTCTCCACAGATTCTGCCAGACTTGCTGGGTTTCTCCAGGATTTTATGCTTTTATTTCATAATTCCACATCTGCAGTGTTTGGTTTTGTTTAATATATCCTACATTGTTTATCAGAAATTTGCACACATCAGAATGAATAGGTTGCTGTACTTCCCATATTATTTGGTAATGCTGCTCAACAATCATTAGAAGTTGCCTCCATTTGAGATTGTTGGTTGATTTGGTCAGTTGATATTGAAGTGGGAAAGAATGAACAAATTCGTATATATGCAGAAATATTCACACCTTATATATACCTCAAGTATTTTAAAGCTTTTAAATTACTTTTGAAGCATAGGGCTAGATTTTTATGCCTTTGTTCATGCCAGAACAGAAGAACAGCTTTACAAATGACGAGCAGGAGCCAGCTCCAGGATTCCTTCCCTTTTCCTCATCTCTAGCCAATTTTTGCTGGTGGAGGATAAGTCTGCAGATAGTGGATCTACATAGAGCATTCCCATTCTTGTCAGTGTGAATTTGACAGTGTAGATGTTTCAGACCCTTCACGGTTTTGGAGCCAACGTAGCTTTTGCAGATGTGGTTCACAGCTCTTTCAAGAAGTTCTAAATCATGAGAAATTGTAGTCTGGAGTTGGAAACTTTTTTGACAGGTGAGTTTAAGAGGAATTGAGATTTTTTTTTAAGTACCTGTTTAAGGGTTGTCTGTCTTTAAGTATATTTTGAATACAGTGATTGATCATGGGGCTGAACACAAAAAAGCAAGAGATCATTAAATTGACCAGCACATTTTGTAAGGGTTCAGATCCATTTCAGTCCTTTTTACATCGGTTAAAGTTCTCCTTTGCATTCTACAATATGAAGAATTAGATGTAAATGCCTGTAGGGAACACCATGGTTTAATGTTCACAACAAATTGATCTTTGCTGAACCTTGGAAGCAGTATTCCATTATTCACTAGAATTATAGAATCCCTACAGTGTAGAAAGAGGCCATTTTGTCCATTGAATCTGCACTGACCCCCTGAAGAACATCCCACCCAGATCCACCTGTAACCCCATATTTACCATGGCTAATCCACCTAGCCTGCTCATCGCTGGACGCTACGGGACCATGTAGCATGGCCAATCCATCTAATCTACACGTCTTTGGATCGTGGGGTGAAATCCAAGCATGTGGTGGAAACCCACACAAAGACAGAGAGAATATGCAAAGTCCACGCAGACATTCACCCAAAGTTGGAATCGACCCTAGCACTGAGACAGCAGTGCTAACCAGTGTGCCACTCTGCCACCCGGATACTAGGTATCCAACTCATATGCCATATAATAACATTGGCAAACTTTTGAAATGCTCATCAAAAAAGGCATTCAATATTTCCTTTGAAAAATGTTGCATTCTTACAATTTCATGAATCTGTCAATCAAACACATCCAGTGAAAGTCCCTTTGAAGAAACATTTCATCTACTTAGCATCTCCTAACCGTGCCAAAATAAACACACAACCGTTGAAAAACCACTTCAAACAATGTAGTTGAACAAAATCACATTTTTTTTCCACATGAAGTTGTTTTTGTTTTGTACTCGCCAGAATATTTGCAAGAACTCCTGTGACTTTACTGATGAGTGCAAGAAGAAAAGCTTCAATAAATTGTCCTTTCTTTAGCAGTACTAAAGAAACAGTTACTACAATCTCATAGGACTGTTAAAGCAAACGGTTCTCTTTGCAGACCCCACTACCAAAGACATTTTTCCCTCCCCACCCTTATCTGCTGTCTGGAGGGACCACTCTCTCCGTGACTCCCTTGTCCGCTCCACACTCCCCACCAGCCCCACCACCCCCGGCACTTTTACTTGCAACCGCAGGAAGTGCTACACCTGCCCCTACACCACCCCGCTTACCCCCATCCCAGGCCCCAAGAAGACCTTCCACATCAAACAGATGTTCACCTGCACATCTGCTAATGTGGTATACTGTATCAGCTGTTCCAGATGTGGCCTCCTCTACATCAGGGAAACCATGTAGAGGCTTGAGGACGGCTTTGTGGAACACCTACGCTCGGTTCGCGACAAACGTCTGCATCTACCAGTTGCGAACCATTTCAACTCCCCCTCCCACTCCTTGGAAGACATGTCCATCCTGGGCGTCCTGCAGTGCCACAACAATGCCACCCGAAGGTTGCAGGAACAGCATCCCATATTTCGCTTGGGAACCCTGCAGCCAATGGTATCAATGTGGATTTCACAAGCTTCAAAATCTCCCCTCCCCCGACCGCATCCTAAAACCCAGTTTGTCCCTGCCTCCTTAACCTGTCCTTCCTCCCACCTATCCACTCCTCCCACCTCAAGCCCCACCCCCATCTCCTACCTACCAGCCTCATCCCGCCTCTTTGACCTGTCCATCCTCCCTGGACTGACGTATCTCCCTAACTACCCACACTCACCTTTACTGGCTCCAACCCCGCCTCTTTGACCTGTCTGTCTCCTCTCCACCTATCTTCTCCTTTTATCCATCTTCTATCCGCCTCCCCCTCTCTCCCTATTTATTTCAGAATCCCCTTCCCCTCCTCCTCCATTTCTGATGAAGGGTCTAGGCCTGAAACGTCAGCTTTCCTGCTCGTCTGATGCTGCTTGGCCTGCTGTGTCCATCCAGCTCTACACCTTGTTATGTCAGTTCTCTTTCTAGCTGTCTACTCAACCACCAACTGGATCGAGTCCATTAGTCTTTCTTGAAGTTCTGAAAAGCATTTATATAGTGGCTGGCTGAATAAAGATCTGATCATTTGTTCAACTTGTGTCAGTTCATACGGTTGTCAGATACTCAGCGCTGCTAGCTTACTGCCATAACGCTTTCTCACTTAGAACCTAGTTATATGTTCATGGCATTCATGAAGAGACAAAGACTTTCAGTATTGCTCAATTGAGGGCAGTCATACAGATCATGTCAGCAGGGAGCACAGTTGGCATCCCCCTGGTGCAAGGTGCCATCGACTGCACACATGACATTGCGAGGGTCAAAGCACAACACTGCAAAATTGATCAACAGGACAGAGTTCCTTTTCACTCCCATTCAAGTGATCTGTGATCAGCATTTATGTTTCCTGGAGGTGTGTCCCTGCTACCTTGGCAGTGAAGTAGCAGTAGTGGAGTCTTCCTTCTCTTGTAAAGGAGCTTGGCTAGACACACCTGGACTAGTTTGTGCAGTTTTGATTTCCTTATCGCAGGAAAGATATTACCATAGACAAAGTTCAATGAAGGTTGACCGGACTTGTTCCCGGGATGACCGGGTTGTCCAAAGAAGAGAGATTTGGGCAAACTGGACCTGTATTCTTCAGAGTTTTGAAGAATGACAGGTGATCTCATTGAAACCTACAAAATACTGAAAGGGAAGACTTACTTGCAGTCAAGATGTTCCATTGGTTGAGGAGTCGAGAATGAGGCCCACAGTTGAAAATTAAGGGAATGCCACTTATGTCTGAGACGAGGAAAAATGTTTTATTACACAGAAGGTTGTGAATTTTGGAATTTGCTGCTTTAGAGGACTGTAGAAACTCGTACAGTAGAGTATGTTTAAGGTAGAGATTGATCAGCTTCCGATCAACCATTAACCATGAATGCATTGAATGGTTGGGCAGGCCTCAATGGGCTGAATGGCCCACTCCTCAATTTTGTAAGTTTGAACATAGGAACAGAAGATATGCAGAGACTTGCAATAAGTGTCTGTGATTTCAATGAGTTCAACGAGACTCATCTTTAAAATCGACAGAGAATGAATGTAGAGGGAGAATTACCATCAAATTTGATTGGGGAACACGTTCATCAATTAGTTGGGCATAGATTTTGATTTTTCAGAGTAGTGTCAGATAAGTTACGGTGAATCAGAAGCCTGTGTACAACTCTCCCAATTTTTATCTGTATTAAAATCATAATTTTATTTATATACCGTATATTTGATTGTTCAATTTGTTATGTAAAATGCCAGCCAGATGGAATGCACACCGAGTAATCCAGCTAAGAATAGTATATCACATAGTGGATAAAAACATATGCATTTATTATATTCTGTATTTTGCAGAAAAAGTAATAAAAATTTACTTAACCGTCATATAAGGGCATTATTCTCATGAAAGTACTTGCCAGTCTTTTTGTTTAGTATTGAGAAAAGAAATGGAACTGTGTTAGTTTTGATATTTCCTTGAAATGCTCCAGCTAATTGTTAACTGGTTGGGTAAGCCACAGATAAAACCATTGGAAATCTTCCAGAATAAACTGCTGCCAAGATATTTCTACAAGAACATGAGCAAGTCTTTGATGGTCTGTCAACCACCTGGGAGCAAATGGCTTTGTATATGTATTCTCTACATATTTACAAACTCTAAGGATCAAACACAAGATCTGAATGCAGGAGAGAACAGCAGTTTTGGTAACTGCTTAAAAGCTGTGGAAGGCTTCAGTATTTGACCTGTTGGAGTTGAGTGCACCATGTCTAGAGATTCCATAAATGCAGGGATATTTCACAGAGGTCAAATGTGACATGATTCATCTCTCAGCTTGTTTTGACAGCTTGAATTTTAACCCTTTGACCACCAAAACTGGTTGAAAATCCTAACATTTTTGGACTTTATTGTTACTTTTTCAGTTAATAGCCACTTTATTATTGAAAACAAAAATTGCTGAAAATCAGAGTGAGTCAGGTAGAATCAATGGAGAGAGAGCAAGCTAACATTTTGAGTCCCAGTGACTCTTCATCAGAGCTGACGTGAAGTGTGGAGGGGCCAGCATTTATGCAATGGTGGGGGTGGAGTGCTTGGGGAGAAAGGGCATTGATTGTGCAGGTTAAGCAATTGCAATGTGAGAATGGCAGAACAATGATGTGTCTAACATTTTTATTGTTGTTTAATTGCTGAAACTATTACAGTAGTTTTAACATTGTAATATTCCCAGTTATACTGAAAGTTCTTAAATATAACATATCTATCTTTACCTTTTTTATTTTTTTTTCCATAAATACTGCTTTAACTTTTGTTACATAAAATAATGTAATAATACTGGTCTGCACTGCTTCTCATTTTTTCTTATTCTCACTGCTTCATACTTTCTTTCTTCCATACTCTGCTGTAGCTTGTTTAATGAAAAATCATGAGGGAAGGCAATATGGTGTGTTATCTGACCGGTGGAGGTGGCAAGTCAGTTGCTGCCCCACTCTTTTTATAAAGGAAAAATTTCACCCATTGCTCTCTCCATAGCTGAAGTGTCGACTTCTCCCAACTCATTAGGCGGGTCACCATATTCCCTGTCAGGGAAACTAGCCACTTTTCCCATCCATTGGGAAAGCAGGTGACCAGCAAGTTGGCAAATTGAGGCCTTTATTTAAGGGCAGTAATTGCTAACTAATTGAGAAAGTCACTGATGGATATTTTATTCAGCCCTTAGAGGTTGTGCAAAGTGGTTGAATTTTTCCCTCGGGTAAACTGGTCACTTATTTCTCCTCTCACCACCTTCACAGAGCAGAACAACAAGTCCTGGAGTTAATGTTTCAGGTCAATGAAATCAACCTTACAGATACTGTCAGACCTGATGTGTGTTTCTAGCATTTTTTGTGTTTATTTCAGCTTTACAGCATCTGTAATTCTTTTTTTTCTGAGTCTGATCATCAGGCTGCTAACTGAAGTGATTTTTATGCAATTATAAAATACTCATGTCTTTATCTGCCTTCTCAGGAAAGCAAGTCCCTATTGTTTTTAAATGCTTTAATGCAATATTCAAATTCATTTTTGTGGTACCCAGTTATTATTCTATTTTGGCAAAGTTTATTTATGTGAGAATTAAGAAGGACTGTGCTCTCATCATTTGAATGTAGTTCAGCCTATGATTTAAACGCCTGCTTCCTCCTGTCTTTTGTGCCAGACCTATAACAAAGGGACCTTCTGTCATTTTCTGCATGTATGTTGTACCATTTGTCATCTGCTTTAAAATATCTAAGGTACAAAATGAGAACAGGGTATAGCCCATGCCTTTGGCAACGTTCACTTGCTTCGCAGCGCAATTATACAGAGGATAATGTTTTTTTTAAAAAATGATTACTAATTAACTACTTTGCAGAAATGAACAATATTTAAAATATGAGGAAACTTGTACTTAAAATAGATAATTTCTGATTGTACACAGCTGTGTTACCAGCATTCACACAAGGTGGACTCAAGCCATTGGAATGCTTTGTGATAAAACTTGTCCTTCCTACAGTCAGATGGTTGTTTTCAATATTTTGATTGCATAATGTCATACTTAACAGTACTTCATGAAAAACATACTAGTTTACCATGACAGGGTAGAAAAGACGTGTTAGTTTGTGTCAATAAATAAAGATGCATTGATGCAGTTTATAACATTTAAGTCCTGGAATTCAGAACAAACCATGCCTCCTTCTGCAGGCGCAAAATGGGCTTCAAAGACACCCTGAAATCCTTTCAGAAAAATAACCAGTATTGGGCCTGGCATGTGGAATTAGCATAAACATGCAGGCTTACAGTATTTGTTAGGGTTCCTATGTAGGGGTCCAGGATGGATTGCTATGCCTAGCATTAAGCTGACTGCATATGTAAATTGAAGATTGAGTGCCTGCTTTTGGTCTCTTTGTGCTGCATTCAGTTCCTGTAAGCATTCAACAACCAAACCAATATACTTGAAGGCACTGTTGATGTAATGAGTTACCATCAGCTTCATTGGGCCATTTTAACATTGTGCTGAATTTTGTCAAATGTTGGCTAAGTGTCAGTTTTGGGAGGTTTCATGGATGTTTTCCTTCCATAACTTCTAGCACACTATCTCATGCAATTCTCCTCTGCTCACCTTATTATTGTGCCATAATGTAGAGACTGTACCAAGGTCAGCCAGGTGGACATCATGGAATATGAGTTCCCTGATTGGGGCTTTTAGTCTGGTCTAATCAGGGAGCCTTGGCTGACAGATAAACAGGAGTGGTGCAGATACTGTTCACTCTCAGAGCTGGCTGTGAGGAAGCTGGATCAGTGTCAAGGACTTTTCATGTGGAAATAAAGGGTGACTTGGTGATGGGATACCAGCCTCTGGAGTTATTTCACACACACTTATGGCACAGACCCCACACACCAGTGGCAGAAGTGCTTCCCACTGCCAGAGCCTTCTGGGGTTGCCGCTGCCAGTGTCATATTTAAAGCTGAGCTGTGCAGGAAATCAATTGCTGCCAGCCTCAACTAGCCCTTCACAGTACACATCGTGGGAGAAAAATGAGAAAGAAAGGTTTCAAAGAGCATAGAGTTGCCATGGGTGCCACCTGATGACAAATAGAAACTCGCAGACATGAATGTGTAGCTACTTTACATCATCACCAGTCTGATCGACAGGGCATTGTAACTGCAGTTACAAGAATCAAAGCTACACAGGCTACACATCTTCAGCGCTACACTGTATTAGTACCCTATCTAAGGGAGTGCTACTCTTCCCTCAATGCCCAACATAGTACAGCATCTTGTCTGTTCAATGTAAATGAATCACATGTTGGAGGCCTTCGAAGAGTTGCAAATGTTTGCTTTTCCTGTTGCTCTTGAAAAGTTAAGAAAAGATGTGAGCGTCACTGACTGGGCTAACACTTATTACCCATCCCTAGTTGCCCTTCTGAAAGTGATGGTGAGCTGCCTTCTTGAACTGCTGCAATCTATTCAGTGTAGGTACACCCACAATGCTCACCCTTGGGCAGGGTGTTACAGCATTTTACCCAGCAACACTGAAGTAAATGTGTATCTCTGCTAGTCAGGATGGTGAGTGGCTCGAAGGGGAGATCAGAGGTGGTGATATTCCCTTGTAACTGCTCCTGTTGTCCTTCTAGATGGTACTGATTGTGGGTTTGGGAGGTGCTCTCTGAGGAGTGCTGGTAAATTTCTGGGTGGCCAGGCTTTGGGAGTCAGGAAGTGAGTTACTTACAACAAGATTCCTGGCCTTTGACCTTCTCTTGTAGCCACAATACTTACATAACTAGTGCACTTCAGTTTTTGGGCAGTGGTAACCTCCCAAATGTTGATGATGGAGGATTCAGTGATGGTGATGCAATTGAATGTCAAGGAGCACTAGTTAGATTTTCTCTTGTTGGGAATGGTCATTGCCTGACACTTGTGTCCACATTGTCGACGTCTTGCAGCATTTGGTCATGGACTGCTTTGATATCGGAGAAGTTGCAAATGGTGCTGAACATTGTGTGGTCAATTCATGGAAGTCCCCACTTCTGACCTTATGATGCAGGGAAGGTGAAGCAGCTGAAGATGATTGTCTCTGAGTAATTATTCTTGTGAGTTATCCAGACCTTAAAATTAAGCAGGAGCATGAGAGTTCTGAAGGAAATGGGCATCATGGCAGCTTCCAGAGTACCTGCTGCAAACTTCTAAAATATGGTGCCGGCCATAAATAATTTAAACATTGATGGAGTAGAGCTATTTCCTGTCGATGAAGTCATCCTTTTTGATATGACTTTCTCAGTACAATGAGTATCATCTTTAGCACCATGCATGTGGGGAGACCAGCTATGTTGCAAAATTGTCCAGGCCGCAGTACTAACCTTAGAGCAAACAAGCTGAAGCCGTGTGATCTGTCTTAAATTGCATTGGTAGCAGCCTTGATACATTTGTGAGTTGAGGACTGAGAGATCCACACAGTTTCCTGTTGGATACTTGGAAGCTGCCAGTTGCATAAATATTTAGTGAGCTGGGACCTTGATGACCACTTAAAAAGGATAGTCATCTTTCCCTTCAGTTTGCAATTCTGTTTCAGTAAATGCTACATTTCTGTGACAGTATCCCAGAACATCCTCCATCTCCTGTGGCAGTGCAGCTTGCTCGTCTGGAGAATTGACCTCAAAATCAATCAGTTCTGGGCACTTTGTACCTGTTCCAAATCCTGAGGGACCGTTCAGCTGTGACTTGGAAATCCACACATGGAGGATGTTAGGCAGCTGTTCAATGTTGCTGCCCTGAACTTGCTGACATATTTGTTCCTCTTCAGTTTCTCTGCATCTGTAACCAGAGTGATGGTAATCCATTATGGATTCATTTGTATCATTTCAAAGGAACCTGTTTGGGGAATATCAGAAACAGAACAGGTCCTTTGTTATATAAGCAGTCAGCATTTGCTTCAGTCATAAATGATCGTTAAGCATTGTCTTCAATAGAGTGGGACATGGAGGACTCTGGCAAGTAGGGCCATGGAATGCCTGTATATAGGCTTTGACATAATGGGCCTTATTCTAATGTTTGTAGCACAAGCAAATATTGCAGAACGTTGTAAATGGCATAGGACTAATGAAACCTTGTAACCCCACTGCAACCCCATCACTCAAAGTTAGCTTTGCATTTAAGAGCATATTGGCAAATGCATATAGTTCAGGTTGAGGAAATCAGCTTTGTATCCTTGTGCAGACTGAGACATTGGATTATCTTTGTGAATTGTGGCTCATAAGTGCCACTTCTGATTACATCTACTTCATAGAGATGACTATGATCCATTTGTAATGACCGTTTATAATGAGATGGTCAAGATTAGTTCTGGTCAGAATTTGTATCTGTGTGTAGTTGGGGATTGCATCAATTTCACATGCAGGATTCTTTGATTACAGATATTTTTAACCTTTGCAAAGTGCCTGATTAATCCAATTGCTGCATAAAGAGTTTTGTATTGCTCACAAACTGAGCCTCTGTAGTTGGGCAGATTGCTCTTACATTATGGAGCATAACAATTCTCCATCACTTCTTCATTTTCTTTCTTCAAGATAAATCATCAACAACATTTATCAGTGAGTACGTGTTTAGATGTTGCAGAGTTGTGTGTTGGACTTCCGATGAAGTGATTCTGCCTGGTCTGTAACATATGTTGTTGTGTATAATATTAATATTGTAGTTTTTCAAACAGGAGAACTAATTATACTTGTAGTAGTTAAAAAAAAGTTTTCATCATTCCTGTCGGCTTTTATGGTTTTTTTTTAAATTCACTAGGTCTTGATCTGAGGTATTAGTGGTTGCTGTTATCATAATTAAAGTAAAATTCCCAACCCTGTCAACAAGCAACAAACTTATTTAATTACTAAGTGCCAGCAATTAATATTATTCGGATTACAACTCTTGAATGTAGACCAGAACGATTAAATTGAATATTCACAGTTTCAGTAAAGCACCAATTTTATTGACTTATTTATGGTGTCGATATCTTTAAAGTGCACTGTAAAAACAGTTAATTCATAATTCAATGGCCTGTGATGGCTGGTGTTGTTGAATCTGAGTTGGGGAATAGCAAACATACTGAGCACGAATTTCCTGTTGCTGCTCATGCTGCAATAAAATTGGGGGGGGAAAGTTCTATTGAGATCAAGTCACAGCTTCAGACAATATTATGGAGTGGGAGAAGTCACCAGGATTTTCACGTCCCCATCCTACATCCCCCACCCCCCGACCCACATCACTGAACACAAGCAAAGAACGTGATCAAATTACAGTATATTGTGGCCTCACCGTCATCCCCACCCTCATCATCATGTGTGCCCTTCAAGAATGTACACTCATTGCAGTATTTCCATATCTTTCTATCCTGTGCTATTCTTTTTATTTCCCGGTAATTACTGTCAATTTTCAAACCATCCATTTGATATTTTCTTATTTCCCCTACTCCTTTGAAATCTTCCCTCCATAAGGTCTTTTAGAAGTCAATTTCCTCTTAAAATGTAGTGGCAAGGTGGCACAATGGTTTCCTTCCAGAGTCCAAAGATGTGCAGGTTGGGTGGATTGGCTGTGCTAAACTACTCCATACAATCAGGTTAACCGTGGTAAAATACAGGTTTACAGGGATAGGATGGCAGTGCTGAGCCTGGCTGGGATGCTCTGCGGAGAGTTGTTGCAGACTCAATGGGCCAAAAGGCATCTTTCCACACTGTAAGGATTCTATGATTCTATACCACAGGGAACATGATTAGACCCTTCTCATACTTCTACGAATCTGTGTTCATATCCAGATTCTGTTCCTTATTATATTCAGCATTTTTTTCATTCTCTTAAACCAGTTCATCATTCATTACTTTTCCTGTCCTTTCCATTACCAATCCCTCCCACCCCCCTCCCCCCCCACCCCCATAAAAAACAGTGAGAGCAATAGTGAAAGTGGATTGTATTGTGAGGGGAACATACAAATGTTATTACTGCTACAGTTGTGTCTCCAGGATGGTAAGTTGACTCCCTGGTGCCAATGTCAAGGATATCTGCAGGGTATGCAGGACAATCCCACCTTATTTGAATTGTGCAATAGACTCCCTGAATAGTCAGCGGGAAATTAAGAAAGAAATTTGTAAGGCGATCTTAGTTATCTGTAAGAATAATAGGATGGTTATGATAGGGGATTTTAACTTTCCAGACATAGACTGGAACTGCCATAGTGTTAGGAGCTTGGATGGAGAGAAATTTATTAAGCGTGTACATGAAGATTTTCTGATTCACTATGTGGATGTACCTACTAGGGAAGGTGCAAAACCTGACCTACTCTGGGAAATAAGGCAGGACAGGTGACTGAGGTGTTAGTGGGGGTGCACTTTGGGGCAGTGAAAATAATTCTATTAGTTTTAAAATAATGATGGAAAAGGATATACCAGATCGAAAAGTTAAAGTTCTAAATAGGAGGAAGGCCAATTTTGAAGGTATGAGGCCAGAACTTTCAAAAGTTGATTGGAGATGGATGTTTGCAGGTAAAGGGACGGCTGGAAAATGGGAAGCCTTCAGAAATGATATAATGAGAGTGCAGAGCCAGTATTTTCCTTTTAGGATGAAGGGCAAGGCTGCTAACTGGAGAGAATACTGGATGACTAGAGAAATTGACGTTTTGATCAAGAATAAGAAGGAAGCATACATCAGGTATGGACAGCAGAGATCGAGTGAATCCCTAGAAGAGTATAAAGGCAGTAGGAGAATACTTAAAGGGGAAATCAACAGTGGAAAAAATGGGACATGAGATAGCTTTGGTAAACAGGGTTAAAGAGAATCCAGAGGGTTTCCACAAATACATGAGGACAAAAGAGTAACTACGGAGAGAATAGCGCCCCTTAAAGATCAACAAGGTTGTTTATGTGTGGAACCACAGGAGAAGGGGGTGATACTAAACAATTCTTTTGCATCAGAGTTTACTGTGGAGGAGGATATGGAAGCTAGAGCATATAGGAAAATAAATAGCAACATCTTGAAAAATGTCCACATGGGCAAAGAAGTGGCAGATGGAATTCAACCCAGAAAAGTATGAAGTGATTCATTTTGGAGGGTCAAATTTGAATGCAGAATAGAGGGTTAATGGCAGGATTCTCAGCAGTGTGGAGGAACAGAGGGATCTTGGGGTCCACATCCATAGATCCCTCAAAGTTGCGACCCAAGTTGATAGGGTTGTAAAGAAGGCGTATGGTGTGTTGGCTTTCATTGGCAGGGGAATTGAGTTTAAGAGCCGTGAGGTCATGCTGCAGCTCTATAAAACTCTGGTTAGACCACACTTGGAATAGTGTGTTCAGTTCTGGTCACCTCATTAAAGGAAAGATGTGGAAGCTTTAGAGACGGTGCAAAGGAGATTTACCAGGATGCTGCCTGGACTGGAGGGCAGGTCTTATGAGGAAAGGTTGAGGGAACTAGGGCTTTTTTCACTGGAGCAAAGAAGGATGAGAGGTGACTTGATAGGGGTGTACAAGATGATGAGAGGCATAGATACAGTGGATAGTCAGTGACGTTTTCCCAGGGCGGAAATGACTATTACAAGGGGACATAATTTTAAGGTGATTGGAGGAAGGTATAGGGGAGATGTCAGAGGTAGGCTCTTCACACAGGGAGTGGTAGGCATGTGGAGTGCGCTGCCGGCAGTGGTAGTGGAGTCAGATACTTTAGAGATTTTAAAGTGACTCTTGGATAGGCACATGGAAGATAGTAGAGTGTGGGGTATTCAGGGTAGATTGACCTAGTAGGGTAATAAGTCGGCACAACGTTGTGGGCAGAAGGGCCTGTACTGTGCTGTACTGTTCTATGTTCTATCCACAGAGGACGAGGTGCTGGATGTCTTAAAATGCATAAAGGTGGATAAATGCCAAGGACCTGATCACGTATAAGCTAGCAAAGTGGTTGCTGGGCCCTTTGCTGAGATATTTGTATCATCAGTAATCACAGGTGAGGTGCTGGAAGATTGGATGTTGGCTACCATGGTGCTATTATTTAAGAAAAGAGGGAAGGAAAAGCCAAGGAATGATAGACCAGTGAGTGTGACATCGGTGATGGGTAGTTTGTTGGAGAGAATCCTGAGGGACAGGATTTACGTGTATTTGGAAAGGCAGGACTGATTAGGGATAGTCAGCATGGCTTTGTGCATGGGAAATCATGTCTCACTGACTTGATTGAGTTTTTTGATGAAGTAACAAAGAGGATTGATGAGGGCAGAGCGGTAGACGTGATTTATACAGACTTCAGTAAGGTGTTCGACAGGACTTCTCATAGTAGACTGGTTAACAAGGTTAGATCACATGGAATACAGGGAGAATTAGATATTTGGATACAGAACTGGCTCAAAGGTAGGAGATGGAGGGTGGTGGTGGAGGGTTGCTTTTCAGACTGGAGGCCTGTGACCAGTGCTATGCCACAAAATTCGCTGCTGGGTCCACTGCGTTTTGTCATTTATATAAATGATTTGGCTGTGAACACAGGAGGTATGGTCAGTAAGTTTGCAGATCACACCAAAACTGGAGATGCAGTGGACAATGAAGAAGGTTACCTCGGAGTACAATGGGATCTTGATCAGATGGGCCCAGCTGAGGACTGGCAGATGGAGTTTACTTTAGACAAATGTAAGGTGCTGCATTTTGGAAAGGCAAATCAGGACAGGACTTATACACTTAATGGTAAGGTCCTTGGGAGTGTTGCTGAAAAAAGAGACCTTGGAGTGCAGGTTCATAGTTCCTTGAAAGTGGAGTCCTGGGTAGACGTTTGGTCTGCTTGCTTTTTTGGTCAGTGCATTGAGTATAGAAGCTGGGAGGTCATGTTGCAGCTGTACAGGACATTGGTTCGGCCACTTTTGGAATACTGCATGCAGCTCTGGTCTCCCTCCTATTAGAAGGATGTTATGAAACTTCAAAGGGTTCAGAAAAGATTTACAAGGATGTTGCCAGGATTGGAGGGTTTGAGTTATGGGGATAGTCTGAATAGGCTGGGGCTATTTTCCCTGGAACATCGGAGGCTGAGGGGTGACCTTATAGAGGTTTATAAAATCATGAAGGGCATGGATATGGTGAATAGACAAGGCCTTTTCCCCAGGGTGGGAGAGTCCAAATCTAGAGGGCATAGGTTTACGGTGATAGAGGAAAGATTCAAAAAGGACCTAAGGGGAAATTTTTTCATGCAGAGTGTGGTGCATGTATGGAAATGAGGTGCCAGAGGATATGATGGATGCTAATAAAATTATAACATTTAAAAGGCATCCCGATGGTTATATGAATAGGAAGGGTTTACAGGGAAATGGGCCAAATGCTGGCAAACGGAACTAGATTTATTTAGTATATCCGGTCAGCATGGATGAGTTGGACTGAAGGGTCTGTTTCCGTGCTATACATCTCTTTGGCTCTATGTTGTAAAATTTCAATCACAGTACAGATAATGTGAGTACAAGTTTGGCATCAGAACAAATGCATTGATGTGTGATACTGCAGGTACGTTTTGACCTGCATTGTGAGTGTTGTAACAGCTAAAATACAAATAATTGCATAGAAAGGGCGGGATTTATTACATGGAACTAATTCCAAAATGTTTTTCTATCCATAAGCAAGATAGAATCTGTGTAGCTTCGCATCTCGCAATTTTATTAAAACACTGAATTAAACTACAACCTGATATGAACTTGTCATCCCTTCGATTAAGCTTTTCTTCATTAAGTGCTATGAATTGCTTTTTGCTGATTAAATCTGCACTTTTATTTGGAAATAGACAGCAGAGGTGCAGTGTCCTTTGATACAGTCAATGGGAAAGTAACATGCAAGCACCCTGAGGCAGGTTCTCACAAAGCTGAAACTGGCAAAGGTGTGGAAGGCGAGACAATTAGTGGGCGTGTGAAAAATGTGTTTGATCTTTCAGCAATTGCAGGAATGATGCTGAACGTAAAGAAATACTTGATCAGTTCCCTGTAGCAAAAAAGTTATAATTGTTCAATTAATGTCTATTGTCAGCAGCAGTAGGTTATATTTAAAGTTTTCTTTTGAGTGTCAGTTAATTTTCTTCTCCATGAAGGGCCTAAATTGGATAGCTTCCAAAAAATCCCAGGGATTGCAATGTGTAATTAACCCACATCTGTTGATTTACATTTAAGGAGTAGACCATTATTATACTGATGACTGTATGCAGCAATCATCCTAATCAGTAAGCTCTATCCATGCTATTTATTGGCTTCACACAACAGCAAGAGACCCAAAATCATTGTAACCTCTCTGCTCCAATGGTAAGTGAGTTACGGCTGGAACACTTGCTTAGAGTTATGTAGAAAGTGAATCTGACTTGGCGGGGGTATTACCTTGGGGTAGGGTGAGGTTTCATTCTCATCCTTATCCAACACCAGCCCATGCAGTTAAAGCTTTAAATAGCCATTCAAGAGCTTCAATAGATCCAACGAAAGCTTGTCCATCCATGCCCCTGTTAAAATTTCTGAGAGGTTGGGGGCAGGTAGGTAGTCAACTGTAAGGTGTTCTGCTGGATTTTCTGTGTCTTCTCCCCCACCCCACACCTTCAAACCCACCAGTAGTGAAGCAGAAAATTCAGCGAAAGTTTCGGGACTGTGACATTTTACTCGTTCTAAAAGCCCTCATGGTACTACTTTGAAAAAGAGCAGGGAGTCCTGATGAAATCTACCCCTTAATATTAATATTTAGCCATATTGCCATGCTGTTTGGATGAGATTGTCCTGTGCAAATTGGCTGGCATGTTTCTGATATTATGACAGCGACTACCCTTCAAAATATATTTCACTAACTTTAAAATACTGTGGGATGTTTGGTGGGATTTGGGGTTTTCTATTATCTTGAAAGGCACTATATAACTGCAAAGCTATGTTACCCTTTATCGGAATACTCTGGAAGGCTGTGCTCACGAGTGAGCTAGAAGGAAATTCATGGAGGAGTGTTGATCTGCCAGTAGAATACCGACTGAATCATAGAGTGTGTATATATAGGCTTGGTCAAGGGGGAATCAAACCTGGGACAGTACTAAGACAGAAAGTAGGCAGAGGTATGTGCAGTGATGAGTTTCAATCGGAATTGATTTAGAGCATCTACAAATGTCTATTTATGTGGAGTTAAAGTTTTTTTTCTGGATTTTTTTTGCTGTTGCTTTGTGCTTCCAAGTTTCCATAAGTCCATTCAGTTTGCTGTGAAAACTTTATCAGAAGATTGTTTCTAAGGATTTATAGAAAAGAATTGTAAACATTGTTAACAAAGAAAGTAAGATTGAATGAAAACATGGTCCAGTGCTTTAAATGGTTAAATATAATTACAAGATAGTGCATGGCTTAGTTGTTTCCATTAGGTGGGGATACTAGGACCCGTGGGCACAGCCTTAGAATTAGAGGGGGTCAATTTAGAACGGAAATGAGGAGACATTTCTTCAGCCAGAGAATGGTGGGCCTGTGGAATTCATTGCCACGGAACGCAGTGGAGGCCAGGACGTTGAATGTCTTCAAGGCAGAGATTGATAAATTCTTGATCTCGCAAGGAATCAAGGGCTATGGGGAGAGTGCGGGTAAGTGAAGTTGAAATGCCCATCAGCCATGATTAAATGGCAGAGTGGACTCGATGGGCCGAATGGCCTTACTTCCACTCCTATGTCTTATGGTCTTATAAGTAGTATTGATATAGTTCAGCATTTAGTTAAAGAACATAAATGTGAGTTGAGTAGGTATTTTAGTTGGACAGTATTTTGCCAAAAGATGCTTATGTGTAATAGACTTTTATTAAAAGTTGTGAATTAGGTTAGGACCTTCTAAATTCATTGACCTACTCCTCTTCCTCTGTTCCTAATAAGACCTATGTATTTTAACCTATACATATTTCAGGCAGATCCTGACTCACCTCATCTTGGCCATCAACCTATTGTGGCTCCCACGCTTAGACTTGAGTCACAGTTGTCGCTGGAGCTTGATGATAACACTCCTCCTTCAGCTACGTAATTAAAGAAGGGCCCTGCTGTGCGTCGGGAGGTCACTGTGTTGGCTAGAGTTCATGTTGGATGCAATCACCACTCTCCTAAAGCATCCTGTTCCATCAAGCAACTTTTTCTTTTAGCACCTGCGATCTTAGTTCCAATAAATAAAAGTGTTCAAAGAAATTAGAACAAAGCACAAAAGTTTTAATTCCCTTTTTCCATTTCTCATGGGTTGTTTAAAACAGCGTTATTGAATTCACTTTTATTGCCTGGAGACTCTGGCCAATCATAGTGTGCTATCTTTGCAATTTCCAGCTGTTGAGTTACCAAGAGCATTTTAACTGCCACCCTGCTAATTACTGCTGAGCAGGTCGGGTAAAAATTGCTCCATCTCCTATTTGTTTCTTCAAAAATCCCTTCTGCAGTGGTTTGGCAAAACTGCAAAGCCATTGTATTCGACTGAATGCTGAACGTTCAATTCGTTTTGTGCAATTAAATGCACATGTCAATTACTAAATAATTAATTCACTTTCTACAATTGAATATACATGTCAATTACCAAAAGAAATTAAAAATTAAATTTTATTCAGTGAAAATACCATCTGGCACATCAATACTTAGAGCTGTGAAAGTGCCTGGTTATCTTGAAACTGCCTCTGGCTGTTTGCTGCTGTTCTCCCATCACTGACTGACAGTTCTCTTAAACACTGGCTTAATGCATATTGTAGATTACCAAGCCTCTGTGGCCCTTGGGGTGATGTTTGCCATCACACTGGCCTTAGAGCTATTAATCTATATTTGTCATGAGCCAGCAGGAATTAGAGATTAATTACCAGGATAATTTTGTGAACAACCTGGAAGAAAAAAAATCATGACAATATTTTAACATAAAAATTGCAAAAACAAAATTCTATATGATGAAAATTTGAAACCACAAACCCTCAAAAGCACTTAGTCCCACTCGTCATACTCATTACCCACCACCACCTCTCAATACTCTGCTCATTATTACCCTATTCCATCTCATTGCACTCCAAACCAATAATGTCCCCAGTCCACTTGTTACCCCAACCCCTACTTATTAACCCCAACCCTGCTCATTACTCCAACTGCATTCATTGTCCCGACCCACCTCAATATCGCCAGTCCCTCTCAATACCTCAAGCCCCACTCAATACCTCAAGCCCCACTCATTCCTACCCCAGACCTGCTCATGAACACCCCATCTTGGCTTTTATCCCTACCCTTGCTCATTATTACCATTCCTCCCCTGCTCATTACCACAATCCCACTCATTGCTGTTTATGCCCTTACTTATTTTACCTTCATCCTCATTCGTTAATTTATCCCCCAACCCCATTCAATTTTACTCACAGTCTTCCATTCATTACCTCCTCATGCCTGTGAATCCTAGAGTCATAGAATCCCTACGATGAGGAAACAGGCCCTTCGGCCCAACATGTCCACACTGACCCTCACAGCATCCCACCCAGACCTATCTCCCTATAGCCCACCTAATCTACACATCCCAGAACACTACAGGGTAATTTAGCATGGCCAGTCCACCTAGCCTGTAGATCTTTGGACTGTGGGAGGAAACTGAAGCACCCGGAGGAAACCCACGCAGACACAAGGAGAATGTGCAAACTCCACACAGACAGTTGCCCGAGGGTGGAATCAAACCCAGGTACCTGATGCCGTGAGGCAGCAGTGGTAACCACTGAGCCACCATGCCGCCCAATCCTTCATTATTGCTCCCCAATCCTTTGTTATTGTCCCCAATCTTTGTTCATTAAATCTCACCCTTGCTTATTATTTGCTCACTATAAGCCATCACACCTTGTCATTTACCCCCCCCCAAAAAAAACTCTACTCATGTTGACATTTCCCCTTCACCCTGCTCATAAACTTCCACTGCTCTTGCAGTGTTTTTGTTTCGGGTCATGCTATGCTGTGCCATCACCATTTATATCCATTAATCTCACTGCCTTTCCATTACTCTATAGTAAATAACGAGTAGCACAGGCAGTCCTGCATTGTTCAAAGAGCATTCATGTGATTTCATAACCTCCCGACATCCCAAAGCATTGTACAACTAATGAGTACTTTTAAAGTGTGAGTTCTGTCATAACAAAGGTAGCACAATTATGTATTTACAATTCTTGGAAGACAACTGAGTCAGAGAATGAAGAAGTGAAACTTGTTCTGTGACATACATGATCAAATGCATATTTTGAGGCATTGTACTTTCTCAAGACATAGCAAGCTTAGTCGGAGAGAGATGGAAATTGCCAAAAACAAGGACAGGCATGTAACAGTCAGTTATGGTTATTTTGGCACTTTAAATGGAATTTAAATAATTCATTAAAATGTTTTAAATAATTTCAGATATTTACTTAATATATCATATTTTTCAACAGATTATGCTTTTATGTAAGGGTAAATTCTTGAGTTTGATTTTATCCTGTTCATGAATGGGACCTCTTTTGGCTTTTTCCATGTTGCATAAGTCACCAGGATGGTAGTTGTCACCTTCATAAGCAAACTTTGATTTGGATTTTGCATGTAGCTTTACACCTAGATATCTTCCTGTCACTAATCCTTCCCATTTATCCAGGCTAGAGAGCAGCACAAATACACATTGTCATACTTTCACCAGTCACCTGAATCAGGGGCCTCTAGCTCAGAGGCAGGAGAGCTATGCACTAAGGAACTGCAGTCCCTAAGCAGTGGAAATCATAACTTCCTAAATTCAACTTCCCAGTCTGTGACAAGCTGTTTTTTTTTCTCAGCTGTGTTACCAACAGGGATGAATATGTTTGGTATTAGTATCTATTAGTTATGAAAAGGTCACAGCTCCAGCTCCTGATTTGGATTTAATGATTCTTACCACGAAGAACAAAAGTGCTAATATGAATTGAGATCAACATTGAGATATGTTGTGATGCCTTCCATGGTGGAATGGTACCTAACACCAATGTAGTTTCACATAAACTGTTAGAAGAATGGAGGAGAAATTTTAAAAAGAAAGTGTTGTTCCAAAGTTCACATTAGAAAAGTTAGTCATGTTTAATTTCAAAAATTATATTTAACACAAATTAAATATATATGCGCAGATAATAATAAAACTAGGCTTTTTACAACTGTGTACAGCTTGTCCAGAAATCTAATGCAGGCCTGGGAAAGATTTGATAAAGTGCCATTCTTAAGAAAGCACAAAATGCCTTCAATGAGCATAGGTGTTGGGCAAAGATAATCTTTTTTTCCATATCGTGGAGGCCAAGATGCAGTGAAGCTCAGACCTACCAAACAGACTCCCGCTGTCTATGGCAAGGCCTAAGCTACATTACGGGATACAAAATGAAACAGTATAAGATAGAGGACAATGACACATCTCTCCCCAACACCTTTAATGCTTTCTATGCTGGGTTTGAGCAGAATACCACTGGCGTAGCGACACCTGCCCTGACAGCCCCAGACACACCTGTTCCCTCTGTTACCGTTTCAGAAGTTAGATCAGTTTTCCTGGGAGTCAATCCAAGAAAAGCAACAGACCTGGATGGTGTCCCCGGCAGAGCACTCAGATCCTGTGTGGACCAGGTGGAGGTATTCACCGACATCTTCAAACTCTCCCTCCTACAAGCCAAAGTCCCTACCTGCTTCAAGAAGACCACCATCATCCCAGTACCTAAGAAAGCACACACAATGTGCCTTAATGACTACCATCCAATAGCTCTGACCTCAATAATCATGAAGTGCTTCAAGAGGCTGGTCACAGCCCATATCAACTCCAGCCTCCCAAACTGCCTCGATCCCTACAGTCTGCTTACCGACATAACAGATCCACAGAGGGTGCCATACCTCTAGCCCTGCACTCATCCCTGGAACATCTGGACAACAAAGACACCTATGTCAGACTCCTGCTTGTTGACTACAGCTCCGCCTTCAACACCATTATTCCCTCCAGACTGATCACAAAACTGTGTGACCTTGGTCTCGGCTCCACCCTATGCAACTGGATCCTCAGCTTTCTGACCCACAGACCGCAATCAGTGAGGGTAGGTAACTGCACCACCTCCACAATAACACTCAACACTGGAACCCCCCAGGGATGTGTCCTCAGCTCCCTACTGTACTCCTTGTACACCTACGACTGTGTTGCCAAATTCCGAATGAACACCATCTGCAAGTTCACTGACTACACCACCATTGTGGGAATGATATCTGACAACAACAAGTCAAACTACAGAAGGGAGATAGAGGGCTTGGTGACATGGTGCAATGAAAACAATCTGTCTCTCAACGTCAGCAAAAGTAAGGAACTAATCGTCGACTTCAGAAAGAAAGGAGGATAATACACCCCCCCCCTCCCCGCCGCATCATCTACATCAACGAAACTGAGGTTGAGAGGGTGAAGAGCATCAAGTTCCTCAAAGTGACAATAACCGACGACCTGTCCTGGACTTCCCACGTAGATGCGACAGTCAAGAAGGCACAGCAATGCCTCTTCTTCCTCAGGCAGCTCAGGAAATTTGGCATGTCCATAAAGTTCCTCACGAACTTCTACAGATGCATCATTGAAAGCATATTGTCTGGGTGCATAGTGGCCTTGTACGGCAACTGCTCTGTCTAGGACCATAAGAAAGTACAGAAGGTGGTGTGCACAGCCCAGACCATCATGGAAGCCAACCTTACATTCATGGACTCTACGTACACAGCTCGCTGCTGTTGAAAGGTGGCCAACATCATCAAAGACCCATCGCACCCCGGTAATGACCTCCTACAACCAACAGGCAAGGATGTGAGACAGCCCCCACACTATTTGAAATCTACACTTACAGTAGCTATTCACCTCATCAAAGATTAACTGCCCTCTGGTATCAGTATTTAATACTGTCGAGATGGAAAACTCTCTAACCTCAATCACCTTCGTGGCAAAGTTAAGCTGAGTTCCATGGATATACATGACCTACAGTCTGCAAATGACTCAGCATTGTTGGTAAACGTGATCCGATATGCAAGCCACTGTTGGTTTCTTCAGTTTTACATTGGAACAACTCGGCCTGTCTTTGAGAATTATCAGAAACAAAACTCATATCCACCAGACCTGATTAGCCAAATATTCTACCTCTCATTTATTTTGAAGGAGGAACTCTGGAATATCTTTAGCTGCCTCTCTCATAAAACTATCATAGGTGACAAGATCCAACACCGGATCAACAATGCCAGTTCACCTTTCTGTGACAGCAAGTATTTCACAACAAAGTCCTTTGCGATTCAACCAAACTCCTAGTGTGCAATGCAGTTGTCATCAACATACCCCTGTACTTCATTAAGACTTGGATATGTATCAGTGACACGTAAAGAGGAATAAAGAAATCCATTTGGCAATGTCTTTGCCCCATCCTCCAGATCCAATGGGAGGAACATGGAATGGATGCTAGTGTCCTTCTTGAAATCAGTGTTGTGTCATTGACATTGATAGCAAGATCCTCCCAACCATTAATGTTCAAAACAACTTGTTATCAAACCATATCCTATTTTGAATCACAGTTTCTTAACGATGAAGCACTCCTATAATGTTATTGGACATGCTGTCCAATGTGCCCAAAAATCTGCAGGTTGTGAATCAGCCTGTTTATTCCCAGACAGACTCAAGGCAGCAACTCAGCACACTGAATAGACATCATCTTTGAATCGAGGGACAGCTGAAGATAATGACCATCTCTAGTTGCCAGATTGACCTGTTTAAAATCATCATGTATTTTTGTCTTGCAATTTAGCAAGGAAATTAACAACAATGCCAAGACATTTTCAGTACAAGCATGCAAATTCTAAGCAGGCCCGCAGCGAGTAATGTTTGAAAGACAGACAATAGAACTGAGATAACAAGGCGTGGGGCTGGATGAACACAGCAGGCCA
>JAHRHZ010000012.1:29669488-29683683 GCA_024137785.1 Ginglymostoma cirratum | reverse complement strand
GAAACGTCAAGTTTTCCTGCTCCTATGATGCTGCTTGGCCTGCTGTGTTCATGCTTGTTATCTCCTATCTCAATATTCTTGGTTAACTTGAACTGTCCTTTGCTTGCACCTCTAACTTGATTTGACAATTTATTAACTCGTAGGGATTCAGTTTCTGATGCCATAGTTCCAGAGGTTAAGTGGATTGTGAAGTTAGGTACATCTGCAAATCCTCAGAGATTTCTTATCCGAATAACACTTCTCAGTTTAGAATAAACAATCAATATGCGGTTAAATCTTAATCAAGTTGCAATATGTTGCATTTATTTTTTGTTTGGATTGAATTATGTTTTCATTTTATGACGTGGCTAGACTTGTATCTCTTTGTGGGGAGGCACCCTCATCTGTGTTACAAAGGTAACTATTGGATTTATGTGTAAATAGAATTTTAAAAAGATGTGCCCAGCCGAATGCTGTATAAGATGGAATTCAACTACATTTTGAGCTTTATTTGGTTGTACTCTGAAACCAACAATGTGAAACCATTAACTGTAGTGTGCATTGTTATAGGCTCAAGGCAACTTGATTCAGATTTTTTTTCGCAATATTGATAAGCTGTTAGGGGTGACTTGGGTCTGAAAGACAAGCTCACTTTTTTGTTCAGTATTAAAAACAGTGCTAGAATTACACAGCCGGTCTGACAGCACCTGTGAAGAAAAAAACCAAGTTAACATGTCAAGTCAATGAACTTTTTTTGAGTTCTGATAAAAGGTCATTGGCCTGCAATGTTCACCATCCCCAACAATTGTTGCGTTATTTTAATAGTATAAGACCCAGAAAACCTTTGAGCATTGAGCGACGTTAATAAATAGGAATGTGCTAAATTTCTAATGGTATAGCTCCTAACCAGAAGATTGTAATTGTGCAAATATTTAAAAAGGATTCATAAATGAATTAATGTTTATATTTAGTACAAACATCGGTGGTCAGTACTTTTGCTACAGACTTGCTTTGGTAAACAAAAGTAATTATTAATATGAGTTTATCTTCCATGGTGTACCACTTTGTAAGTCAAAGAATAGGATCATTCTTTGCATTGTTTATTGCCTTTCCTCTTCTAACCTTTAGAATCTTCTCTATTTCTCTTTCTGTCCTTTGATTTTTTTTTTCCCTATTGATTGGGTAGGAGTTGGTATGGTAGGATAACATATGAAATAAGATCATGGCTAACCCTTTGACCTCAGCTGCACTTTCCCACCTGATCTACATATCTCTTACTACTTCTGGAGTCCAAAAATGTATCGCATTCAACCCTGAAGATATCTTCCCACCCCCCCTCTGCCACCCAAAGTGCTGGCATGTTAGAAGCCCAAATGAACATGCTCACTCATGTATTTAATAAGGATGCTATTGAAAGCAATGTGAACAGCCCTGACACTAATGCATAAGATGGGCTCAAATAAAGTCAGAAGAGCAGACATATAGCACGCCGCTGAGTGGCTAAAGATGGGCAGATCTGCTTCTGGAAATAAAGAACCTCCCACAACTTATACTCCTCCAGAATGGTCATCTTTGTCAATAACACACTGTTTTTTTTCAGCTGGTGTGTTTGTAGCTGACAATGGGAGCCTTTATTTCTCCCTATTGTCATCTGAAGTTAAGGAATGTAAAATAAAGGTTACAATAGATGCGTTATCAGAACAATCTTGTAACCTTTCTCTCTCATACAGGAAAATAGCTTTCTGTTTGTAACACAAAATACTTAGTAAGTTTTTGAAATTTGACATCTTGTGTTGTAAAATTATTCAAGAAAAGTTTACTTGGTAGAAAATACTAGAGATTCAAAACCAAAACGCCCATCAGTACAGTGAGCTTTGAGTATGGACAAAGCTTTGACATTAGGTAGACTGCAGATATTGTAAATTCAACTCTCAGAATCAAAGGCCTAGTCAAAAAGTATGATGTACAGGACCGGGCTTTTTAATCATGAAATATAAAAAAAGACCTGGATCTATGCAGCTCTTTTCCTGAGCCTAGAACATCCCAAAGTGTTTCACATCCAACCAGGTATTAAAGTGTAGCCATTTTTGTAATGTAGAAAACACAGCTTCCAGTTTGTGCAAAGCAAGCTCCCAAGAACAACAAAAGATATCGGTCAGATAATTTTCTTTTTGTGAAGAAACCAGAACTTACAAGTTTAAAAAAAAGGTATTAAATGTCACAAAACAAGTTTGCAGGGATGAGTATTCCAGCTACGTTTCTCAGTTTGTTCAAACACTTGAATTGAACATTAGAAATTTCAAATATCGAAGAAAAGGACATCGGTGGAAATGCACAGCAAGTATTTTGAGTGATTTAAGGGAAGAAACGTGGACCAACTGTGCATTCAAGTTGGTATACTCGAACTATTGAATAGCAATCATTGCGTATTGCATGGTGTCCCATTTCATATAGATTAGATATCTTATGGTACAATGATTCTGGAGCTGTGACTAATGGCTCATAAGTAGAATTGTCAACATTGTTCAAGTCGTAAGCGTGAAGATTTTTTGATTATATTTCAATCAGAAATTGAAAGCACTGTGAAAAAGATAAACATTGTGGTGAGCTGAATGTACCTTATCAGCTGCAGCATCACAACTATTGAATAAAATTTGGAAGTTGAAAGATTATGGAGCAATAACTTCTTTGTCAACTGTTTTCTGAGGAAGTTTGAAAAAGTTTAAAATTATTTTTCCACATTAATAAACAGGGCATTAGTCACATCAGCAGCGGTGCTGTGCTGACTGGGAAATACCAGCCAGATTGCCTGATGTGCACAGGAAAGATCCTGAGTTATAGAGTCATACTCCACAGAAACAGACCCTTCAGCCCAACTCATCCATGCTGACCAGGTTTCCTAAACTTGACAAGACCCATTTGCCTGCATTTGGTCCGTATCCCTCTAAACCTTTTCTATCCATGTCTGTCCAAATGTCTTTTAAATTTTGTAATTGTACTCGCCTCTACCACTTCCCCTGGCATCTCGTTCCGTGTACACACCACCCACTGTGTGGAAAAAGTTGCCCCTCAGATTTTAAATCTTTTAAATCTTTCCCCTTTCACCTTAAACAAATGCCCTCCAATTTTGGATTCTCCCCCCCTGGGGAAAATATCTTGGCTATTCATCTTATCTATGCCCCTCATGATTTTATAAACCATTGTAAGGTCACCCCTCTGCCTCCTATGCTCCAGGGTAAAAAGTCCCAGCCTCTCCTTTATAACTCAAACCTTTCAGTCTCGGTAACATCCTTGTAAATCTTTTTTGCATCCTTTCCAGTTTAAAAACATCTTTCCCGTAGCAGGGCGACAAAAATTGTATGCAGTACTCCAAATGTGGCCTTACTAATGTCTTGTATAGCTGTAAAATTACATCCCAACTCCTGTGCTCAATGTTCTGACCAATGAGGACAAGCATGCAAATCACCACCTTCACTGCCTTGCCTACCTGTGAGACCACTTTCAAGGAACAATGTACCTACACACCTAGGTCTCTCTGTTTGATAACACTCCCCAGGGCCCTACCATTATCTGTGTAAGTCCTGCCCTGGTTTGTCATACCAAATTGCAATACCTCTTATTTAACTAAATTAAACTACATTCCTTGGCCAACCGGCTAAGTCGATCCAGATCCTGTTGTACTCTTAGATAACTTTCTTCACTGTCCACAATACATCCAATTTTGATGTTATCTGCTAACTTACTAACCAGCCTGGAAATTGAGTGCAATGGTTACTTTTACCACTTCTAACAGAGATAAGTGGATTGTTGCTGTACCTTCAACAGATGTCTCTGAATGACTTCAACCCAAGTTTCTTCTGGTACTGGTTTTCCATCAGATTGAGCTGTGATGCTTCAAGTCTGTACCCCATGGAGTAGAACCTGGTTGTTTCTCTTTATCTTCCTACCTGGGGCTTGTGATGCAGCCTGTTCCTGCTGAACTTCAGCCCTCGCACTAGACTTCAGTTGCTAATATTTGTTGACTTCTGTGACTTCTTTGTGAGAGGGTGTTATCCTCTTCTGTACTCCCTCAGATGAGGCATAATGAGCACTAAAGAACACATCCAGAACTCCAAAGTCTTGTTTCCACAGTGTGCAGTAATAGGTGGGGCAACAGAAATAGCTCTAACAGAACAGCACCCCTAGCTCACAGTTCATTGGGTCGTGAGGAGACAGTGGCAGTTAGGTTCCTGAATTCAGTTTATTTGTTTTCTATTCCTTCATGGGATGGGGATATTGCTGGCTTGGCTTGTACTTATTTCCCATCCCTAGTTGCCCTTGTTGAATTGCTGCATCCATTTGGTGTAGGTAAACCACAATGCCGTTCGGGAGGGAGTGCCAGGATATTGACTCAGTGAAACTTAAGGAACAGCAATATATTTCCAAGTCAGAATGGTGAATGGTTGGGAGGTGAACTTGTAGGTGGTGGCATTCCCACTTTTCAGCCACCCTTGGCAGTCTCGATGGTGGTGGTCGTTAGATTGGAATGTTAGAATGGGTGCATCTTTGCAATGCATCTTGTAGATGGTACATACTGCTGTTCCTGAGAGTCAGTGGTGGATGTTTGTGAATGTAATACCACTTAAGTTTATTGAGGGTAGTTGGAACTTGTGAGGTACTTGCTGCAGGATTCCTAGCCTCTGACCTGCTCTTGTAACCACAGCATCCACGTGGCTAGTACAGTTCAGATCTGGTCAATAGTAATCTCATTCTTCATCCTCGGTTTTAATCGCTGTACTGTTGGCAGCTGTACCCAAACCCATCTGTTTACTTTGCTTTCCTCTTTTAAAGCACTCTTATAACTTATTTGTCTGACTTTGGTAATTTGCCCGAATAATATCTAGATGTGGCTCCGTGTCACATTTTTGTTTGATGACCCCCTGTAAAGTGCTTTGGATATGTTATTGTGGTAATGGTTTTATAGAAGTACAAATTTTTGCTGTTAAACTGTAACATAGATTCAACTATTCTAGTATAAATCTATGTAGGAAGACAGGACAGTGACATGAGATAAATTGTTCCTTTTGGAGAGGCAGCACAGACATGATGAGCCAAATGGCTGTAATGGCTTCTGTTCTGTAGCCGTTCTATCATTAAAATGTGAATCACTATCCTGGGCAATGCAAAGATGTTCTGTCTCATGTCCAGTGACTATAAATCATCAGAATACTGTGTCCTTCTGCATCAGACATTTTGATTTTTCCATGTATGTATCCTTGAGATCTGACAAAATTAGATTAATAAATCACGACAGAATTCAGAACTATCTTTTTGTTGTTTGGTGACTGAATGGTTTGAGATTGCTTAATTCAATTCCTTAATAACCTTCAGAGAGACAAAAATTTCAATTAAACTGTTTTATTTTCTTTAAATTGCTAAATAAACATGTATTGCTTTTGACTAATAATACAAATAGTGTCTTGGGGAAACCTTCATCGACAGAAACTCAACGTTTTAGTGTTTGCAGTCAACAGACAGACATTGCAGCACTTCTGTCTGAAATGACTGCACAGGCCTTTAGTCTTGATTTTTCTTGAACGTGCTCATTTTCGTTTGTGTAACTGTATATTAAATACACACAATCATTCTATTTAGATCACCATTTGGGTGAATATCTGAGTGCAATGTCAGCCTAGAAAACTAGCAAAAACTGACCAAGGACTTGGGTTAATTGGCACAACCTCCCATGAAAGCCCACTTCATGGTCAATCAGATAAGAAATCTACAGTGTTCAAAAGATTGGTTACACATTCTTGAAAATAGAAAATATTAAAGCGAGGATGAAAGGGGAAATATCATCCATAGATATGAGAATAGCTTCTACGTATGCACTGATGACAACCACTTTATCTTTTGTTACCTCTTTCACTCCTCCACTAGCATTGTGTTGTCAAACACCTTGCCTTTTTTCTTGGAGTCACATTGCAGCTAAACACTCAGAAGAACAAAACCATCTTCAATTGCCTTATTACTACTCACTCATTTAATTCACATCCTTGGCATTGTCTCTGGATGGATTAGATGGTCCATAATCTCAATAACTTCAACTGTAGGAAGAACTAATGGTACAATCTGCATACCAGCAAAAAGATTTGCCTATCTCACCCCCTCAACCCCTCCATGACAAAGACATTTCTGCTTCTTCCATTACACCCGCAGTTGAAACATTCTTTCCCCTTGATTGGGCATGAGGCAATCATTCCAAAGCTTTCCTAGCTGAAACCTTATCCTCCACCATAAACTTCAGCCTAGTTGAAATTTTGTTGTCCATCCCTGACACTAAACCAGGTCCCACTCACACATTACTGCTTATCTCACATACCACATTGGCTTCAATACCCCATTACCTTTAACTTACAATTGTCAAATTTCCTTTTAAATCGCTTTAATGCCTCACCTATCCCTGCCCCTGTAACCCTCACTGCAGCACCACTAACTTCCTCTCATTATTCTCTATTCCTCTTACCCTGACCTCATGTGCTCCCCATGTCAGCCTACTCCACATGACTCTTTAGTATTGACTGCCATTTTTTTAGTTTTGGAAGCTTTGGAATTCTTTCCTGAAACCCATTTGTCTATACATTTTCCTGTCATTCCTTTAAAGCCCTTTTTAATGCATGTCTTTGACTAAGTCTTTCATCATTGCAATGCCCAACTTTTCCTTAACTGGCTGGTTTAGCAACTTTTTTTTTAAAACATATGTACGTGTGAGGTAACCTAAGACCATTTTTCCTTATTAAAGGTGTTATATAATTGTAACAAAGCAATGTTGAGTCAAAAGATTCTTCTGTTTTCAAGAAATTTAATGAGAGCTTATTGATAGCCACTTGACTTAATGGCAATCCTATTCCTGCACCAGAAAGTTGCAAATTTGATATCTAATTGAGAGGTAAGCATATGATCTAGACTGACAGTTCGGTGTAGTGATGAAAAGTGTATTTTCTAACTTCATTTATATAAAGTAGGTATCATTATCTGGGCCAGCATTTATTGTCAATCTCTAATTTCCTTTGAGGAGGTGGTAGTAAAATGCCTTCTTGAACCGCTTTAGTCCATGTAGAAACATAAAAAACAGGAGCAGGAGTAGACCATGTAGCCCTGTGAGCCTACTCCATCCTTCTTCATGATTGTGGCTGATCATCCACCTCAGTAGCCTGTTTCTACAACGCTGTTTGGAAAAGATTTCTAGGATTTTGACCCGGCAATATATTTCCAAGTTAGGATGGTGAGTGGCCCAGGGATGGTGGGGGGATCTTGCAGGTAATGGTGTTCCCATGTATCTGATACTCTTGTCCCAGATGGTACAAGTTCAGGTTTTGGAAAGTGCTGTCTCAAGGAGCTTTGGTGAGATGTTGAAATGCCTTGGATGAGGCTTAGCCCATAGGACTATTCAAAGAAGGTCAAGGAAGGGTTTAGGTGAGGGGTTTGTGGGGACAGAGTCCCTGTTTTTTTTTTGTAGATCATCTTGTAATTGATTTATTTGCACTCTGTGCAACATTTCTGTAGGAATAAAAGCTGCATAACAGCCTGTACATAAAAATAGTTCATTATATAACATTGAGAGATTCAGAAGAGCATACATACATACACTTTTTTTTTTGTTTTGTCACTGTCATAGTTTTGATCAATTTCAAGTCAAATTATCTCTGAGGAAGTGCCACATTATTGGAGGTGCCATCTCTTGGGTGAGGCATTAAATTAAGACCGTTCCTGCTTGTTCAGGTAGATGGAAATGGTTAATCCAAGGAACAAGACAACCTCATATTCTTGAGATTTTTCTCCCACAATTGTGTTAAGGGAGAGAAAGATTTTCCAAGATTTCACACTCTAAGTGTGTACTTACATACTTGTGATAGTGTTATGGCCTTTGCTGCAAATTGGACACCAACAGTCAGAACTAAGACCTTTTGCTTCAGAATTGTTCATCAGCAAATGGTTAGTGTGTTAGGCAGGGAGAGGAAGCAAAGAAACTGTCTGAGAAAAAGGGAAAAAAAACCAAAATGGCCTCGTCATTTATTTTTTAAGAACAAGGAATGAGATCTTTGTGAACATAACCTAAGAAAGAGTTCTGATGAAAGGTCATTGATCTGAAAGGAATGTTAACTTTTTTACTCTCCACAGGTGCTGCCTGACCAGCTGAGTTTAACCAACATTTTTGTTCTTATTAAACAAAAAAACATTTGTATAGTGCCTTTAACAACCATAACATGTCCCAAAGGGCTTTACAACCAATGAAGTACTTTTAATTTATAATCACTGTTGTAATATAGGAGATGAAGCTAATAATTTGCATGCATGTCACAAACAGCAATCTGTTCTGCACTGAAGGGTCAACCTAGATTTTGTGTTAAGTTTCTGGAGTGAGACTTAAACACAGAAGCTTTTAACTCAGGAGGTGCGAAAGCTATCATTGAAAATTATCTCCAACAATTTTTTGGCTGTTGGTAGAAATCAACTCCCACACAGAATTCCTTTTCCCACACTCCTACACAAAAATAACACCAGTGAAAACAGATGGTTGTGTTTCTCTGTCATTTTCCTTCTTTTTCCCTCAATTCACATGCATCAAATATCAAAAAGTAAATTCCAGAAGTAGTGAATAAAGATCTCACTCTCATCTCACTTGGAGATTTTCAAACATTTTTCATATTCTTATACTATGGAGTCTGCAGATCCTGATTTGATCTTCATACCCCATTCACAATGCCAAACTGAAATAATGTTCATCCTGAAATTAATCTCTTTTTCTACTATTAAATTTCTGAATTATGTGTTCCACTTGAGTCCTGGTATGAAGCTGACTGTTCACAGCATGTTGGACTGGGAGGTTGGTTAAGTCGGAAAATACTGATTTCGCTCAATGTGGATAGAATCTAAAACCACCCCCCAATGCCCCAAATGTATCCCCATACCCCCTCCAGCTTTAATCCCATGTCATCCACATTCCTCCTCCAATTATCTGCTTGTCTTTGATTTCAGGCAGCTTAGAAGAAATAGTTCTCATGTAACTGCATGTGATATCTGACAACACAGAGAAACCAAGATAATAAATTATTAAGCATAAACAATGATTGGCTGATAACTTGCATGTTGGTGGTCTTAACCAGCAGATGCTTTCAGTTTGCACGCTTTGAAAGCTTGACTTACAAGATTGGTCAAATTTTTTGATATGTTACAGTTTCTTTTTAGTTCTCACAGCAGACCCAGCCGTTCCCTGTAGAAAGATTATGCATCACAATAAGGAGAAGATTCCCTAGCTAATGAATCATAGTGCCTATTCAGCCACTAGCTGAACCATGTAGACCAGGAAGTTCCTAAATCTAAAACAAAGAATTGTGGATGCTGGAAATCCGAAACAAAAGTAGAAATTGCTGGAGAAATTCAGCAGACTTGGTAGCATCTGTGGAGAGAGAGGAGATGTCCTGAAGAAGGGTCCCTGGACCAAAATGTTGACTCTGCTTTCTCTTTGCAGATGCTGATGGACCTGCTGAGTTTCTCCAGCAATTTCTGTTTATGTTTTAGATCCTAAATCTGTATTGACTGGGTTGATCTTGTTAGAGACAATGGCAATACAATTGGCCATTGCAGTACAAGGAGAAGCAGAGGGAAACAGCCCGCACATGTTCTTGAATCACTATCTAAAGACTCTATTGAAATGTTTGTGTTGGACTCTTATGGAGAGGGGATTAGGCCTAGCTGCAATGCCTTTTTTAAAAAATTCAGACATGGGGTGTATGTATGTTGGCAAGGCCAGAGTAGGTGGTGTTGAGCTGCCTTCATGAACTGCTGCAACCCATGCAGTGTAGGTACATGCACCCTTCTGTTAAGAAAGGACTTCAGGCAATATTGTCTCAGTGACAGTGAAAGAGCAACAATATATTTCCATGGCAGGGCGATAAGGTATGGGGGAAAGTTGCAGGTCGTGTTTCCGCAAGCTTGATCCCCTTATTCTTACAGATGGGAGGGGTTCAAGGTTTTGGAAGATGTGATTGAAAGTGCCTTGATGAGGGTTTCTGCAATGCAATTTTTGGACGGTAGACCTCAGTCATGATGTGCCAGTTAGTGGAGAAATTCAATACTAGAGGTCAAACAAACATGTTGGACCAAACGGCCTCCTGCACTGCAACATTTCTGATTTTTGATGGCATTCAACTTCTTGAGTGTTGGAGGTGCATACATCCAGGCATGGTGGGAATATCATTACACTCCTGACTTGTGCATTGTAAATGGTGGACATGCTTTGGGAAGACAAGTTATTGCATGATTCCAGCCTCTTGTAGCCAGAATATTTATCTGGTTGAACCAGTTAATTCTCTGGATCTTGATTGTAATGTTGATGAATATCAAAGAAAGATAGTTAGATTCTCTCCTTTTAGAAATGAGCATTGGCTAGCACATTCTGTGACACAAATCCATATGACTTCTGTCAGCATCTGAGGAGTTGCAAATGAAACTGCCCACTGCGATTATCCCCAATTCTGATATTAAGATGCAGGAAACACGTAGAATCTCTACAGTGTGGAAACAGGCCATTCAGCCCAACAAGTTCACACCACCCCTCCAAACAGCATCCCACCCAGACCAATCCCCCTACCCTTTGCCTGTAACCCTGCATTTCCCATTTGTAATCCACCTAATTTACACATCCCTGAGCACTATGGATAATTTAGCATGGCCAATCCACCTAACCTGCACACCTCTGGACTTTGGGAGGAAACCACAGCACCTGGCAGAAACAGGGAGAATACGCAAACTCCACAAAGACCGTTGCCCAAGGGTGGAATTGAACCTGGGTTCCTGGTGCTGTGAGGCAGCTGTGCTAACCCCTGAGTCACCATGCCACTCTAAAGCCTAATGCTCCAGGTATTCCCAGATGGTTTCCCATCTAAGTACTAACCAGGCCTGAGTCTGCTTAGCTTCCAAGAACAGACAAAATTGGGCATTTTCAGACTAGAATGACCAGAGGCATAAAGTCAATGGATTTCAAATCCGTCCCCTTAACCACTCGACCACGACTGCAGCAGCTCAAGATGGTTGAGACTAGGACAGTATCTTGATTAACTCCTGAGGCGGCGTTGTGAATCTGAGATGATTGACATCTAACAAGCATAATCATCCATATTTCGGCCATAAGAAATAGGAACAGGAGTAAGCCGTTCAGCCATTTCAGACTGCTGTGCCATTCAATAGGATCATGGCTGATTGACATTCCTCACATACATTTTCCAGCTTTTTTGCCATAACCTTTGAATCCCTAACTGATTAACAATCTATCTATTGCAGCCTTAAATATAGGACAGGGATTCTCCTCCCAGAGCTGTCTGTGGCAAGGTGTTCCAAAGATTCTCATTCCTCTGAGAAAAGAAATTCCCCTTCACCTCAGTCTTAAATTGGCTTCCTTTTATTCTGAGACTTCTGTCTCTGATCCTAGATATTCCATGAGAGGAAATATGCTGTCAGCAAGTACCCTGTCATGCCCCTTTTAAAAATCCTGTATATTTCAATGAGATCACCTGTCTTTCTTTTAAATTCCAGTGAGTAGAGTTGTGCCAAATATGACTCCAGCTAGTTGGAGTGCCCACCCCTGCATAGTCTTCAGTTTTACTAGGACTCCTTGATACCACACTTGGTCAAATTTCCCTATGATGTCAAAGACATCAAAGTTTCACACCTCATCCTTGGAGTTGAGCTCTGCTTTTCCTTGTTTGGACCAATGCTGTAATGAAATCTAGGGCTAAGTGGGCCTGATGGGCCTGAACAGAACATCAGCGAGCAGGTTATTGATGGGTTAATGCTGATTGCTGGTACTGTCAGCCATACCTCCGATCATTTTGCTGATAACTGGAAGTAGTCTGATAGCGAAGATGTTTATAAATGCTTCACCCTTGTCCTTTACAGTAATGTGCTGGCCACTCATGTTGTTGAAAATGGAGATGTTCATGGAGCCTGGTGCTCTATTTAGTCATTAAAGTTTTTACCACCCAGTCACATCTGAAAGTGCCCCGGAGCTTTGATCTGTTCTGTTAGCTAAGGGATTGCTTCACACTGCTTATTGCACGCTACTTTTGCTGTTTTAGCATGCATATAGTTGTATGATCTTGAGCATATTAACACCTCATTGTCAATCATGGCAGCAAATGTGAAGAGAAATCAGAGTGTATTTAACACACCACCCCATGCCCTAGCCAACAGCGAAGCTCAGCGCAAGCTGGAAGAACAGCACCTCATTTTCCGCTTGGGAACCCTGCAGCCTTCTGGACTCAATATCAAGTTTAACAGCTTTAGGGCTTGAGCTCTTCAATGTACTTACTTCAGCCTCCACACACGAGGCCTTGTTACCACATAGTCTGCTATTAAACACAACTCTTTGCTATCCACTAACAGTCCCCATTAATAGCTAATCACCCTTCTAGTCAGATTGTTATCCACTCCTTTTTCTGTCTAACTGTGCTTCTCTCCCTTTCAGCTCTATCCTCACATACCATTTACTCCTTACACCCTCCCCTTACCCTATCTTCTGCATGTAAACCAACATTTTCCTAGCTACCAATAGTTCTGAGGGAGGGTTACTGGACCCAGAACATTAACTCTGATTTCTCGCCACAGATGTGGCCAGACCTACTGAGTTTTTCCAGAAGTTTGTTTTTTGTTTCTGGTTTACAGCATCCGCAGTTCTTTTGGTTTTCATTGTCAAGTATGCCTGATTCTGCTTTCAATTGATGTGACCTAACATTTAAGTTCAAATAGTTAAAATATTGGAACCATGCTGATGTTGTTGAAACTCCTCAGAACTAGATTATTTATACTAAGAAACATTGTTAATAACTGTCAATTTAACTGGCATATCATACAGTTTATTGGCCAGATCTACCCTGAAACCCATTGAATTGCCCAAGACTATTAACCACCTCTGCCACACACCACAATATATGCTGCCTATCATAAATTGTGTGGGAAAGTAAAACTGAAATTATTGCAAACCAGTGCAATTTATGTAATTTTAGTTTTCAAATTTCTTCATGGAACAGTGACTACATTTCAAAGCTGTTTCATTGAATGTGAGATGCTTTGAAATGTCCATTAGTCATGAAAAATACAAGTGTAAAGCTTTCAATTTTAGCTACATTTTTCTATGTTACAAAATGGAACATTTTCCTGTATGTTAAATTCAAACACAGGGAGTGAGAAATTTGTATGCATAGTGCTGCATATGGCTCCACAAGTGCAACCCTGTATTAGTATACAGAACTGTAATGTGGAGGTCTGAAATCACATGACACCAGGTTATAGTCCAACAGGTTTATTCGAAAACATAAGCTTTCGGAGCCTCACTCCTCCTTCAGGTGTTAGAGTGAGAGAGGTAGTACCAGACACAGAATTGATAGGTAAAACATCAGAGGCTCACACCACTGATGAGGATATGTTAAACAAACCTAAGATGCTGTAAAATCTTTGATCAGTTAATGAAGCAAATCAAATCAATGAAGGCACGTGAAACCTGAGGTGGAACAAATGTTGAAGTGCTACAGCAAATGCTGAAAAAAGGTCAGCCTGGTTGGGTGTCCTCCACTCTGCTTCCTGAAGTCAATGACCAGCTCTTTGGTTTTGTTGATGGAGGGGTTGTTGTCTTTACGCCAGGCTGCTAAGCCCTCCATCTCCTTCATGTACTCAGTCTTGTTATTGTTGTTTGAGATCTGGTCCACAGCAGTCGTGTCAGCAGCAAACTTGTAAATGGAGTTGGTGTGAAATTTGGTCACACAGTCACGAATGTATAAGGAGTACAGTAGGGATCTGAGCGCACAGCCTTGCGGGGCACCAGTATTGAGGTTTATTGTGGGGGAGGTCTTGTTGCATCCCCTCACTGATTGTGGTCTGTTGGTCAGGAAGTCAAGAATTCCTTTGCAGACAGGGGAGCAGAGACCTAGGTCCCAGAGTTTGGAGATGAGTTTGTTCAGAATTATAGTGTTGAAGGCGGAGCTGTAGTCAATAAGTAGGAGCTTGACATAAGTATCCTTGTTGTCCAAACGTTCCAGGGATGAGTGTCAGGCAGGGAGACGGGACCTGTAACACTGGTAGCTGAATTGCAAAGGATTAAGGTATAACAAGCATGGGGCTGGATGAACACAGCAGGTCAAGCAGCATCACAGGAGCAGGAAAACTTGACGTTTCGGGCCTAA
>JAHRHZ010000012.1:29656343-29669388 GCA_024137785.1 Ginglymostoma cirratum | reverse complement strand
GTCAAGCAGCATCACAGGAGCAGGAAAACTTGACGTTTCGGGCCTAATGAAGGGTTTAGGCCCGAAACGTCAAGTTTTCCTGCTCCTGTGATGCTGCTTGACCTGCTGTGTTCATCCAGCCCCATGCTTGTTATCCCGGATTCTCCAGCATCTGCAGTACCTTTTATCTCTGATGCAAAGGATTAAGGTAGTCTGGCAGGCTGGAATTGATGTGAGCTATGACTAGCGTCTCAAACCACTTCATAATTATGGAGGTCAGAGCCACCAGGCAGTAGTCATTGAGGTATCCTGCATGATTTTTCTTTGGCACTGGGATGATGGTGGCCTTCTTGAAGCAGGTGGGGATTTCAAATCATAGTAGGGAGAGGTTGAAGATGTCCGCGAATAATCCTGCCAGCTGGTCTGCACAGGACCTGAGTGAATGGCTGGGGACTCCATCCAGGCCAGTTGCTTTCCATGGGTTCACCCTTATGAAGGCCAATCTGTATCCACTCATCACATTTCTGATGAACCATGTGGAGAATATCAGAAACAAAACAGGTCGTTAGGAATGTGAGCAGTCAGCAATCACACTGAACACGAATTACAGATAGAATCCCTACAGTGTGGAAACAGGCCCTTCGGCCCAACAAGTCCACACCGAACCTCGGAGCATCCTGCCCAGACTCATCCCCCTTCAACCCACTTAATCTACACATCCCTGGACACTACAGGCAATTTAGCATGGCCAATCCACCTAACCTGCACATCTTTGGACTGTGGGAGGAAACTGGAGTACCTGGAGGAAACCCACGCAGACACGGGGAGAATGTGCAAACTCCACACAGACGGTTACCCGAGGGTGGAATTGAACCCAGGTCCTTGGCGCTGTGAGGCAGCAGTGCTAACCACTGTGCCACCATGCCGCTGTTACAGTTACAGTTACAGTTTAATACCTTCCTCAATACAGTGGAACATTGAGCACCCAATTTTCATGGAATGCCTGCACATGGACCTTGGTCATACTGGACTTTATTCTAAAGTATGCAGCATGATTCATTTCATTCAAATGCAGTAGGGGATTGTAAGATTGTTTTTATTTGCTTGTGGGACGTGGGTGTAGCTGGCTGGCCAACGTTTATTATATGTCGCTAGTTGCCTTTGAGAAAGTGGTGGTGAACTGCATTCTTGAGTCATTGGAGTCCATGTATGGGTTGACTTAGAGAGGAAATTTCAGGATTTTGGCTCAGGTACAGTGAAGGAACAACAAGTCAGGATGGTGAGTTTCTTGGAGAGGAACTGACAGGTGGTGGTAGTCCCAGATATCTGCTGCCCTTCACCTTCTAGATAGACATGGTCATGGGTTTGGAAGGTACTGTCTAAGGATATTTGGTGAATTTCTGCAGTGTATCTTGCAGGTAGTACTATAACCGACCATTGGCGGTGGAGAGAGTGAATACTTGTCGATGTAATACCAACCATCAGGATACTTTATCCTGGATGGTATCAAGCTTCTTAAGTGTTGTAGGAGTTGCACCCATCAAGACAAATAGAGAGTATTGCATCACACTTCTGACTTGTGTTTTGTAGATGGTGGACAGGCTTTGGGGAGTCAGGAGGTGAGTTACTCGCTGCAGTATTCTTAGCCTCTGACCTGCTGTTGTAGCCACCATATTCGTATGGCAAGTCCAGTTGCGTTTCTGGTCAATGGTAACGCCCAGGATGTTGATAGTGGGCGAGCCGGTGATAGTCGTACCATTGAATGTCAAGGTGGTGATTAGATTACCTCCTATTGGAGATGGTCATTGCCTGTATTTGTGTGGCAAGAATTTTATTTGCCACTTGTCAGCCTAAGCCTGGATATTGTCCAGATCATAGATAAAAGGTACTGCAGATGCTGGAGAATCCGAGATAACAAGGTGTGGAGCTGGATGAACACAGCAGGCCAAGCAGCATCATAGAAGCAGGAAAGCTTGACGTTTTGGGCCTAGACCCTTTTCTGATGAAGGGTCTAGGCCCGAAACGTCAAGCCTTCCTGCTCCTATGATGCTGCTTGGCCTGCTGTGTTCATCCAGCTCCACACCTTGTTATCTCTATTTCCAGATCATATTGCATTTTACTTCAGTATCTGAGGAATTGCAAGTGGTGCTGAATATCAGTGAACATTCCTAGTTCTGACTTTATAATGGAGTAAAGATCGTTGATGAAGAAGCTACAGTGTGGTAGGAATAAAGCTTACCCTCCTAGTCTATACACCACCCACAATGCCAACCCTGCATCTAAAAGCATGTTGGCAAATACATACAGTTTAAAGTGAAAGGAAATCACCTCCTTGCCCCTGTGCAGCCTATGATAAATTGGATTGTTTGTGAACCATGACTCACGGGTGGCACTTTTAAGGTCACCTGTTATTACTTCTGCTTTACAGAGATGATTATGATCAATCTATAATAACAAATGACATGATCAAGATTACTTGTGACCAGGATTTTGTGAGTTGCAGACTCAGCCTGTCAATATCACCATCAATCCAGGTGATATCCCAAACTTTGACTGTCCTTCCTTCCTTGCACTCCCTGTTGATCCCATCAGTTCTGAGCTTATGTACATTTCCACACTTTTATTTAAGACTTTATTACCCACTTTACTGCCTGAATCCTGAGTCTATAGTTTAGGTATTCCAACCGTCATAATGCTTTGTCTTCCTATTGAAGCCTGGATGGAGCTCTGTCATCTCCCTACATGTTGAGTTGAGTTGCACCTTATTTTCCTCTCTGCATCCCTGCATGTTGCTTTCAATTCTCACGATTGACATCCCCAACTTTTCTACTATTGCAGTGATTTTTGATAATTCCCCTTGACTTTCAGTGAACAGGCCCCCAGGACTAACTGTGGTCTCCTGACTAACTTGGAAGGGCAGCACTGACTGATGAGTGATCATAACCCTAACTAATCTTTCTTCACCTCCCTGTCTGACTTAGTATTAATCCCTGGACTGTTAGCAGTGGACCTGTAGGACTGACCATGGTCCAATCTCCTGACTGTACAGGACCCTGACCCTGAATGCCCCAAACAGCTGACTGACTGAGCCCTAGCAGCTGGACTGAGATCGGATGATGCTCTTGACTGACAGTCAGGTGCCCAATGACTGACAACAGTCCCACTGAACTTGACTAAGGTCTACTTTCCTTAGACTTTGAGACATGGCCTTTGGATGGAAGCACGTTCAGTGTGTTTGTCGCTTTAGGTGCTGGCACACGTTGAGTTGTGAAATTGTCATAACATCGTCAAATATAGCAAAATGTCCATTCCCTTGACTGATTACTAATGTCAAACATGACAAGTTTGCCTGGCTTTGTGTCTGCGGTGTGAGGCAGAACAAGATATTAATACTGTAAGACTTTTAAGTTCTGATTAATGTGGCAATGTGCAAAAAGGCAGATCAAGCAGAGATGCTGGAGCATTCAAGTAGATGCAAAATGAATGAGCACTAGAAGAGCAGACTTATCCATGTATGGAAAGTGGTCAGGCAGCCACATTGCAATCTAAGGTGTCTGGGAGCTCCAAACCGCAATATTGAAGTGATGAACTATATTCAAAGTGAGTTAGAGATTTACCACAATGATGTGATGAAGCTGATGCTTGTCCAGCGTTGCCTATGAAACGTTTCTTGGCCAGCAGTCCCCAACAGTCAGTGAGCTGGAGTCACAAAGTACCTGCTCTGACTTTCATGTCGGCATTTCAAACTGCATGTAAATGAATTGAAATTAAATCATAATGAGCTGTTGATATGTAAAAGTGGGCTCCTTACTTCTCACTTGTGAGATTCTCACTTGAAAACGTTGGTGGAAAATCAGACTTCTTTTTCTTGATGTCAAGAATCTCATACTTTCCGATCTCGCCATATTTTACCAACCTACTGATAATTATCCATATTATTCAGGGGCTGGGAAAATTCCACCCTATATTCCTGTCTGGATCCCACCTAATAATGTCAACCTCTTTAAGAGGATTTTAAAAATGCTATTCTGCTTTCCTGAAATTGCTGATTCTACTTTTGTTTCTCAATCTTACAAATGAGTATTTGTACCACATATTGATCAGCAAACCAGCAGTCTAAACTAAAAAGGATTGATAGCTGAGGTGTTGATAAATGACTAGCCTTGAGACGGAAATAAATGATGTTGCCATAGAAACAACCGATCAAGTCCCAACGGCTGACATGATTTGAAGCCCCAGTTTGTACTTTGACAGTTCATATCAAATGAAATATCCCTTGTAGGTTCTATTCCTTTGTAAACTTCAAATGAATAAAAACAGTTTATAAAATTTCATGCGGCAGTCAAGTTTGGAATGTCAAGTTTATAACAACTTGCATTTATGTAAGATCATTAACCCTAAATGCTTCACAAAACTGTTATGAAATAAAATTTGACACCATGGTTGATGTGGAGATATTAGTGCAAATGATCGAAAACTAGTTGAAAGGTTTTAAGGAGCTTCTCAAAGAAGAAGATGTAGAGATGTTTAGACAGGAAATTTGACAGTGTAGGAACAAGGCAACAGAAGGCATGACTGCCAATGGCGGGGGTGATTAGAATCAGAGGTGCACATGACCTCAACTGGAGCAGCACGAATGTCTTCGACAGCTGTAGAGCTGGAGTCAGAGGATTGTACAACTGAAGGAGATTACAGCAATAGGAATTGGAAGGGCAATGATGGAATTTGAAACAAGGATAAGAATTCTAAAATTGAAATATTGCTTAAGCTGGAGGTCATGTATGTTATCAGGTGGCACAGAGGCACAGTGGTTACCACTACTGCCTTGCAGCACCAGGCATTTAGGTTGGATTCCAGCTTCGGGTGTCTGTGTGGAGTGTGCATATTCTCCCCGTGCCTGCGTGGGTTTCCTCCCGCGATCCAAAGATGTACGGTCTAGGTGGATTAGGAGGGGAGGCAATGGCCTAATGGCATTATCGCTAGCCTGGTAATCCAGAGACCCAGACGATGTTCTAGGGATCTGACATTCGAATCTCGCCACAGCAGACAGTGGGATTTGAATTCGGTAAATATCTGGAATTAAGAGTCTAATGATGACTGTGAATCCATGTTGATTGTCAGGGGTAAAAAACCTATCTGGTTCACTAATGTCCATTAGGAAAGGAAACTGCCATCCTTACCTGTTCTGCCCTTCACGTGATTTCAGACCCACAGCAATGTGGTTGACTGTTAACTGCCCTCTGGGCAATTAGGAATGGGCAATAAATGCTGGCCTAGCCAGCGACCCCCTCATCTTGTGAATGAATAAAGGAAACAAAAAAACAGCCATGGAACTTGTAGGGTTACAGGGATAGAGGTATGGGTCTAGGTGGGATGCTCTTTGGAGGGTCAGTGTATTCGATGGACCGAATGGCTTGCTTCCACACTGTAGGGATTCTATGATTCTATCAAGCGCAGGATTGATGATGTACAAAACATGGTGTGAGTTTGGACAAGAGACAGGAGACTTTTGAATTACCTCATGTTTATGGAGGATGGCATATGGGAGCTAAGCTAGACATACATTTGAATAGTCAAGTCTACCGGTAACAACGACATGAATTAGGATTTCAGCAGCAAATGAGCAGAGGCAGGGGCAGAGTCGAGAAACTCTTAGGAGCTGGAAATAAGTGGGTTTCCTTAATGGGATGAATGTGTCGTCAGAACTTTATCTCAAAGTCAGATAAAGCACCCAGATTATGGATAAAAATTGAAAGAACTGCGGATGCTGTAAATCAGGAACAAGAACAAAGTTGCTGGAAAAGCTCAGCAGGTCTGGCAGCACCTGTGAAGGAAAATACAGAGTTAACGTTTCGGGTCCGGTGACCCTTCCTCAGAACTGCCTCAGAACATCCTCAGATTGTGGATAGTCTCATTCAGCCTCAGACTGTCCAATGGAGGGATGGATTCAGTCCTAGGGAACGTAGTTTGTGGCAGAGACCAAAACTACTGGCTTTGGTCTTCCCAGTATCTAGTTGGGTGAACTTTGTGTGCACCCAGTGCTGCATGTTGGGCAAGCAGGCTAATAGTTCACAAACAGCGGAGATATGCAGAGAGGAGGCAATGAAGTTGGGTTGGGTGTCATCCATGTATATCTGGAAATTAATGCTGTGTTTTCAGATGATGTCACCAAGGGCAAGTGGTAGGGGAGAAATGGGAGGGGTCAGGAATAGATCCTTGGAAATACCAGAAGTAATAGTGCTGGAGCAGGAAGGGAAATCCAAAAAAGAAAGGTTCTGTTTAAATTAGAACAAGATGAACGTTGTCCACCCATCTTCCTGATGGTGCATGAGCATTGGAGGATGGCACACCAACTCTGTCCAAAGACTGCAGACGGGTTGAGATGAATGGAAAGGGATAGTTTACCTTTGTCACAATGATAAAAGATATGACGTGCGAGTTTGATAAGAACTATTTTGATACTTCGTGTGCATTCAAACAATCTGACTCCAAACCAAAACACAAACAGATTCTAAACAAGGCCTCGCACCTAACATGCATTGTCTGACCTAGAATGGCACCTCTTCTTTACACTGATGAAACGATTAGTTCTCTCAGAGTGGTGACTTGAAAGAAATTTGGGGATTTACAGATACATTTTAATCAATTAAAATCTTCTAACCGATTAAAAGGTTAACAGCATCTTAGGTTTGTTTGGTCTTTCACTTATAAATTCTGTGTCCTGTGTGCTTTTTCCTCACTTCACCTGACGAAGGGGCTACCCTCCAAAAGCTTGTGTTTTCAAATAAACCTGGTGGACTATAGACTGACGTATGAAGAGGGACTGTATCAGTTAGGACTATATTCGCTCCATTTTAGAAGAATGAGTAGGGGAATCTCTTGGAAACCTATAAAATTCTAATACACTGACAGGGTAAATAAAGAAAGGATGATACCAACTACGGTGGAGTGCAGATCAGGAGTCAAAATTTAATGATTTGGAGTAGGACATTTAGGACTTAGGAGAAGAAATCTCTTCACCCAGAGAGTGGTAATCCTGTAGAATTCCCTGCTGTGACGACAGTAGCCTGAGCTTCCATGACAGAAAATTGAACTTGAACAGTTCCCAAGCTGTGCACAAAGCCCTGTGCAAAGTTGGTGTGAGACTTCTGGAAGCACCTTGAAATTGCACGTAGGTTTTCTGACCAGTGTGCCAATACATCAAGCATTTCATTCAACAAACCTTTAGCCTCATACTTCATTCTTTGCTTTCATAGTGTCTATCTTAGTGCTCTGCAGCAGAATCCATACAACCTGATCCTCAGGAGGGCTGATATCTGTGCTACTGTGTTATTAACAAAAAAATAGAACTGCAGAAATAGGAAATCTGAAACAAAAATCGAAATTGCCTCAGCAGGTCTGGCAGCATTTGTGCTGAGAGAGCAGCATCAACATATTGGGTCCAGTGACACTTCAGAATTGTGTCATTACTTGTTCACTGCACTGGGTGAACCTCTTCCAGGTCACTAAGTCAATGTCAAAATTCCTAATGAAACCTTTAGCATGCCCCTGTGGCTTCCTTTAACAGCCACGTGAGCTCTCCATTGAAGATTCGGCAAACGGCGTACAAAGTGGCCTCAAAACCGGCCAATTCAGTTGGATGCTTAACATTCCAGCTCAAGTGAGTACCACAGTGTCTGGTATTTGCCCTGCCATCTGATCTTCAGTAGCTTCTGAAGCCAGCCCAGATGAAAGTGGTCAAGCTTCTGATACGTTAAGCCTTGCATGACTAAGACCAGCTATTGCATGCTTAGAGCTGAGTGGGCAGGACTGTTGCCCTTTAGACGTTCAGTTTAATAAACAGGCTTAATCTTCTTCTGTCCTCTGGCGCTCAAAATCAGCCAAAGGCTACGTTTGCTTTGGGAGTTCTTGCATGTGCCTTGTCATCAATATAGATAGCTCAAAAATGTGAGCTGCTGAGAAAAATGAACTTGTTGTCGGTGGTTGAAAATTTGGGTTTGAGATAGGGCTATACTGGAGCAGGCTGGTACATTCCTTCAGTTTTCTGTTTTGCTGACTATAACGTTGAAGTTATCACATACATTGGAGGAGAAACCTGTGCTACATTGCTTGTCCTGTTCTGAGCCAGCAGATAAAGCATAATTGTCAGCAAAAAGAAAATCATAAAGTGAAATCACATTTTGTGATTTCAGAACCAAATAGTGGAAAGGAAGTAGGGAAAGAGATGCATAAGTAGATATGCAAAATGAATATCAGATCTATCAATAATTTGAAAATAAGTAGGCAAGGGAGGAAATAAACAGATGAAACTTTTAACAATAAGTACAATGATAGGAGTGTACAAAACAGCAGAGTGTTAACATTCAGACTTTATTAAAGCAAGGCCCAGGATGTCTGCCCACAATGTGTCCTTCGTGGTAGAGATCACATGAATACAACAGATTTGGACAGACATATACGTGATTGCCTTTGATACGAGAAAGGATGTATATTAACAAATACATTTTAAGTTACCAGGTTACAAAATATATACCTGTACAGTCCTCATGCATTAGGAACTGTTTGCTGTTCCAGTTAGTCTCATTTTTGTCAATTTATTAATCACATGGCATATGTGATCTGCAGATTTCCAGCATCTGCAATTCTTTGTTTTTTATAAAAGTGTTTGTATCTTGTGATTGTACACTTGCAGACAGTTGACTTTTTCTCCAATGTCGTTTGGTTGGAACAATGTGCTGTCATGATTCACATAACAATCAAATTTGACAGCAAATTCAGTTCTTCTCCCTCCCATAAAGAACTGTAACAAACCCAGGGAAGTCTAGACAGTTTACTTAATGCCTACTGTAGGAAAAGTGCTCAAACTGTTTCCCACCAAAAGATGCAGAGCCTGGTAATTTTACAGGCTTGGTTCTACCAGAAAGAGCTCTCTTATCCAGCCTTAAACAATTCCTTAAAGTAGTAAATTAATGAATTTAATATACATGAACTGTCCAATAATTTTCAATAAAGGGCCATATAAGAGACTTAAACAAGTGTCAGGGAGTGCGGAGGGGAAGGTACCAGGAGTGATTGAAAGATGGTCGCAGGATAGAAAATAGAGATGTGGAACTGTGAAATACAAACAGAAAATACTGGAGAAACTCAGCAGTTCTGGCACCACTATTAAAAAAGGGAACAGAGTTAACATTTCGAATCCGATGTGACTTATTTGAGTCATATGACTTTCTCCAGCATTTTCTATTTTTGTTTCCAATAACCAGCATCGGCAGTATCTGCTCTTCTAAAAAGTTATGAGATGCTTCTCCGGCACTAAATTGGAGCTTGTTGTAAATATGGACCCATGAATCATTGAAATCAGCAATACAATGGCCAGAGAAGCCAGATGGATTACAAACAAAATATTTTAGTTCGTTTCTGGACAAATAAAGTTTTGAAAGCAGAGAGGTAAAAATAAATTCATGTAGAACCTTTGTTAGAATGAATGTGGAATATTATGTGTAGTTCTGGTCTCCATGCTACAGTGCTAAGTCATTGGAGAATGTGCAGAGAAGACTTTTAAGGGCATTCCCTGAATTGAAAAAAAAGCAATTACTTGGAAAGATTGAACAGCTTGTGGTGCTTTTCTCTGGTAATGTGAAGACTAAAAGGTGATTTGATGTGAGTGTATAGAATACTGGAAAGTTACAGAGATTGAATGGAGAAATGGTACTCTGTTGTGGGTAAGGACAGAACAAAGAGCTGTACGTATAAGATAGGCATTAACAGGTCAAATAAAGAACTTAATACTATGGAACTTTTTCACACAACGTGTTCAGGATGGAGAACTACTTCTTCAAGGAGTGAATGCTCGAAGTAAATACCATTGATTTATTTAAGGGGAGGTTTGATGCGTGCATGAAGAAGGCTTTTCGGGCTGGTGGGATGAGGTAATTCATGTGGGAGCTGGCTGATGTAAAGTGTGAATGCAGGCAGAGGCCAACTGGGCTGAGTGACCTATTTCTTAGGTAAATCTGTGTAACTTCTTGCTTTCTCAATTTCTCTGTTCATGTTTGCATTATTGTTATCATTCTCATTGTCACACTTCCTCATTTGGTTTCTAATATCTTAATTTGTCTGAAACAGTGAGTATAAATTTATAAACTATTAGTATTGTCCTCTTTCAATTGATTGGATATCTATACTTTGCAATGTACCTTTGAAAGAATAACTTTCTATATGAGGTGAAGAATACCTGGGAATGGAATGCTACAAAGGGTGGGTGGCCAGCGCACCAGATTCATTTAAGAAAAGGTAAATTACTTTAAAGTGAAGTTGGGAATGTTTAGATTAAATTGGTTGAAGGATTGCTTCACCCATACTTATCTATTGTTCCCATGTTCATGTCAAGTTAAATTATTAATGTTCTTTCCATTTTTAAACTAAGACTTTCCTATTCCAGGAAATATGATCTAATTGTTATAATAAATAATGACTGTATCACAGAAGTATGTGTGCACTCTTATATTAAGATCATCTTTCATTTGTCTGCCATATGTGTAACAATTGTTGGACAGATTAACAGAAATTGCTGGAGAAACTCAGCAGATTTGGCAGCATCTGTGGAGAGAAAGCAGAGTTAACGTTTCAGGTCCTGTGACCCTTCAGAACTGAAGTAGATTGGAAATGTTAACTCTGTTTTCGTTCCACAGATACTGCCAGACCTGCTGAGTTTCTCCAGGAATTCCTGTTTTTCTCCAGCATCGGCAGTTCTTTGTTTTATATTATTTCACAAATATTGTTTGTTGCTACAAGATAGCAGATGATGTTGTTTTCACGTATGTTGAAATAACTTTACATTTTTTCTCTTCCAATGATTACAGCTTCCTGTGACCAAGCTAACTACGTAAAAGAGATGATTTACACAAAAGATAATCTTGATAAAACAAGTAGTTCTTCAAGTCATGTGTTACTAGAACATCAAAGTGTTATTTTCAATTCAGGTGAGTAAGTCATCTTAGAAAGCTTTTCCACCAATTGGGTGATATATCTGGTTTCAGTTTCCCTGGGCTAGAAAAGGGAGAAATCGAACAGGATTTCTGTTTCTGATTTCAATGCAGTGGAACCTTGTTTGAAATGTTCTCTTTGCGTTTCAGCCTGCTATGCTGGGTTGCGCCCATAGTTCAACAGTCTGCTGGCCCTCACAAACTTGACTCATAGACTAAAGAATAGCCTCTTAAGCAACGTACCAGAGAGTTACTGGCAGTAATGAAACAATGATTTATTGTGTTTTTTATGGGTGGGGCTCATATTGAAAAAATAACTTCGATTCACAAATAACCTTGTGACCTTGCATTGGCACAATAGGATTGATGGTGACTTTAAAATCCTTGATTCTCTCTTTGAAAAATGGAAGAGACATTATGCAAAAGTAGTAACAAGCCTGTGACCCAGGGAAATCTGAAATAAAACATGAAATTAGAAGCACATTGTGCTGGTCTGCCAGTATGAGTAAAATGACAGGTTAACATCTGTAGGCAAAAACAACTTAAAAGAATGGGGGATACTAGTGGAGAAAATATCAGAGTTAATATTTCGGGTCCGGTGACCCTTCCTCTGAACTGGGAATGCTAGTGGACCTGCTTTGTAATTCAAATACCTTGGATCTATTTAATTGGAATCCATCTCTTCCACTGTGGTTAAAGAAACAAACTTCATTTCTGTTTTTGAACATTATTTTCAATATGACTTTTTAGCATTAGATCATTTCTCTGTCATTGCATAGTTAGGAAGGTGGGAAGAAACTTTCTCTAAGATATTTATCATCCCTATTATCTGACAATAGTAGGTATACACAGAGACACAAGTCAACCATATACTTTTCAATTTCTTTCCATTGACTAATTATTACCAGTGACGAATCATTAGTTTGAGTTATTCAGCTGTGAGACTTCCAAAATTGACGAATTGGAGAAACTATTTGATGTAGGTGTAATTTTAATTCTAAGTGATATGTTCCTGATTGTAGCAAACTAGGGGTTTGGCATAGTGTAGCGAAGAAGTGCAGATCAGAAAGAGACACTTAGATTTTGTTTATGGCTTCTGGGCAGGAACATGGCCTAGTGAGCAATATTGCTGTTTGGGGAATAGCACCAGGCAGGCATGGCCAATATTACCAGATGGGCCTTATTGGCATTCCCTTGCACTTTTCAACAAAATGATGAGAATTGAATTTTCAGCTTAAAATCAGGCACCTGTACAATATAAACATACCAGGAGAGTAATCCTGTTTGGTCAGAATTGGATTTTCTTGTGTGGCCCAGAGGAACATATTTTTCCTCCTGACTCATGATGGAGAGGGAGAGGTGTTTGTTTGGCCCTAATTGCCTCATTTAAGGAGGGAGGGGAGAAAGAGGTTGATGGGGGAGCAAAATAAAATAAAGGGGTGGCACGGTTGCCCAGTGGTTAGCGCTGCTGCCTCACAGCACCAGGCACCCAGGTTCGATTCCACCCTCGGGCAACTGTCTGTGTGGAGTTTGCATGTTCTCCCCATGTCTGCGTTGGTTTCCTCTGGGTGCTCTGGTTTCCTCCCACACTCCAAAGATGTGCATGCTAGGTGGTTTGGCCATGCTAAATTGCCCATAGTGTTCAGGGATATGTAGATTAGGTGGGTTAGAGGGTCTGGGTCTGGGTGGGGTGCTCTGAGGGTCGGTGTGGACTTGTTGGGCCGAAGGGCTGTTTCCACACTGTAGGGATTCTATGATCCATGAATCTGAAATAAAACATAACAATGAATTTGCTGAACTTCTTCTCCAAGTTGCTGTCATTCCCAGCACCTTTGCCATATAATGATGACCCCCAATGTTTCTCTGCACACAACTAGAATTTAATGAGTTCAGGCATGTCTTGCCCAATTTGGTGGGAATTATGTGAAGCTTCCCTCTAAGTGTTCCAATGTAATCATCAGGCAACCAGACACTTACCTAGACAGGGATAAAAGGTACTGCAGATGCTGGAGAATCCGAGATAACAAGGCGTGGGGTTGGATGAACACAGCAGGCCAAGCAGCATCATAGGAGCAGGAAAA
>JAHRHZ010000012.1:29603007-29651343 GCA_024137785.1 Ginglymostoma cirratum | reverse complement strand
TCTCACCTCAAGCCACACCCCCATCTCCTATCTACTAACATCATCCCACCCCCTTGACCTGTCCGTCCTCCCTGGACTGACCTATCTCCTCCCTACCCCACCACCTACACTCACCCTTACTGGCTCCATCCCCGCCTCTTTGACTTGTCTGCCTCCTCTCCACCTATCCTCTCCTCTATCCATCCTCTATCCGCCTCCCCCTCTCTCCCTATTTATTTCAGAACCCTCTTCCCCTCCCCCATTTCTGATGAAGGGTCTAGGCCCGAAACGTCAAGTTTTCCTGCTCCTATGATGCTGCTTGGCTTGCTGTGTTCATCCAGCCCCACGCCTTGTTATCTCACTTACCTAGACAGGGTTGGGCCTACCATTTGATAAAGGTACCAGAAGGGTCAAAATGGCACCTTGAGAGTTGCCGGCTCCTCTGCAGCACCATCAGGGCAAGTGGCCACTGCCAGTCAGGACTACAGGAGCGTTTGGTTATGGATCCCAGACAAAGGTGACTGGAAGTGAGGAGAGGGTCAGTGGTAATTGTAGAGGGAGTTCAATGTAAGGCCATGGGATGGCTTTCAGAGAGGTCTTCCAAATGTCATGCCACTTGATTTGGAAACAGAGTTCCTGTGAACAAGGACCTCCTTTGTAAGCTGAGATAACAAGCATGGGGCTGGATGAACACAGCAGGTCAAGCAGCATCATAGGAGCAGGAAAACCTCTACCCTAAAAAAACTCCTTTGTAAGCTGCTGGCTTTCCTCGATGGTGGTACCTTTAATACCAGTGCTGATGGAATACCGCACTAGTGGGAATGGGGTCCTTAAGTAGCAGGGTCCACACTCCACCCCCTCCTGTACAATTAACTGGATCTCCCTCCCGACCTCTGAACCCACCTTGTGGTGACAGACATAAGTTCTACCCCAGGGCAATAGTGACAACAGCAGAGCGGTAAGTGATAATGACAATGGAGCTTGATCTGCATGTTTAAAGAGACATCACTGCCTTGAGTAGTGACCTTGCCACCTGAAATTTAAAACGTCACTCAGCCAGACTAGGGTAAGAAAGAACTGAGTATGTCCGCTGGTGTGTTTTAACTGTTTCCCGTTTGTGTCAGGTGGGGGAGGTAAAATAAAGCCCTCCATTCTTAAAATTACAATCCGTTATATATTAACTGTTTTTTACTTTGCACAGATCTGAATACCAAACAAACAACCTTGTCTGTTCAGAAAGCAGCTTCGAGCACTCTGCACCAGGGGGGTTTACAGTCACAGCATGAAATGCAGCTGTTAGTTCAAGAATGCTCATATGTCCCACAGGAAAGCAAACATGGACAAAAAGATGGGGCTGAAGAGGAGAACGTATTTTACTTCTGAAAGTCATTCAACATTAGCACTTTTGAGTCAAACTAGAACAACATATGGCCACCTTGACCTCTTGGTCATATTCAGTTAAATGTTACAAATAGAGAAATCTAACTGTTAATTCTTTACTAAGCCTTGTCGTCCCTGATATGCTTATGAACCTTGAAGTTTCATGAAATTTATTACACTTTTCAGTTTAGTGATAAGATTGTGATATATGAAATACTATATCATCAGTTACGTCATGCTAGCTGAAGCAGTTATAAATCAGAAAAGACCATATCTAACTTGCAGTGTTCTTATTTCAAGGACAGGTTTTGATATTTTTTCCGGAAGTTCTTAAGTTATTAATTACAATACCCTGATTTTCTTTAATCTTAGGTCCAGTTTCGAAGGTTAAATACTATCTTGCTTAGTCAGTTTATGCTTAATTTCCCAGGGTCACAGTGGCCTCCCACTGTACAAGTTCTGTTTTATTTTATTAATTCTACTGCCTGTCATTATTAAAATTGTTGAGCATGATTTATGACCTACTTAACCATCACTAAAGTTGGCTTTCAGTCGTAATTTGATCTTCCACATCATGAATTTAGTATACATACATTTTTAAAGTCATATATCTTGAAATTGCCTTGTTTGATTTATTTAAGCCCAACATTTTGAACCATACCTGCAAAATTAGAATGTTCCAGACTGAGAGAGACCATTGTACTCTAATTGACTCATTGTTAACTAGGCAAATATCATGACCTACAAGCTTTTCATAAAAGTCAGTTGCTTTCTGTGACATAAAGCTATCCAATTCACTATTGAATTTCGCAGCACTATCCATCTCCACAGATTCCCTGGGTAATTTGTCCCCTGTATTCATCATCCTCTGTGTTAAGGTTGCTAAATCAAAAGTGCCTGTAACCTAGCCCTGTTTTGGCCTAGTTCCCTTACCTTACTGTACTATTTATGTTTATGTTAAATATAGTGCTAGATTAAAGGAGGAAATAATTTGCATTTATGTAGTATCTTTGATAACTCCAAGGAGTCTCAAAGCAATGTACAGCCAATGTAGTCCTTGGTTTTAATTTACCTTTATGCCTTAAATTCTTGAACATGTCAAAAACATTTCTTATGTATGATCTTCTCAAAGCACAGATACCTAAATTAGTTCACTGTAATGTCACCAGTGGGGATAGGACAGCATTACTAGCATAGGTGGCCACTGTACAATACAGAACTCCAGATGCTTTGAATTGATTGCCACTTTTTGAGATCTGTATTTTATACCCAGCTGCAAACCTTAAGAGGTTCTTTATGTCTTTTTACTCATCATTATTATACATTGTCTTGTATTTTCAAGATATTTCCCAGATACTCCTGTATGTATCTCCCTCTTCTGTAATTTGCAGAATAATGCCAATTCAGTCTCATATTTTTGTGAATAACAGGTGTCAATTGCCAGTCTAATCACCCTTCATATTAACTCTCTTTATTCTATTATTTATAGTTATTTTCTTCTTCACCCATTTATCCAGGCTTGATAGCACCCAGCATACATTTTTTTCCTGTTCCAATTCCCAAATAACTTTCATATGTATTGTAAATAATAGTGGATCAAACACTGGTCCCCAAAGGCATCCTGTTAGACATCATCTTGCTGATGCAGCTCCATGTACAGTTCTCCTTCATTTCCTCTGATTCAGCCAATTTCCAGTTCACTTCAGAAACTTGGCTGCCGTTTGTGGTAATGTGCCCCTTGAGTTTGTTAACCACTAAAACAGCCAACCATTAATAGTTGAATTTCTTTGCTGAATTGTTATTAATGACAATCTGTGGTCCAATTTATTCTCGTTTGTTTGAAATGTTAAGATTTGTTCCACAAGTTTTTCTAAAGTGCCAGTGACATGCATTACTACAGCATGGAATTTATTTAATCTTTATCACCTGACTTCCCCTGTACATGACTGTTACATTAATGCAAGAGTTTTTAAGTCACAGAATGGATGTAATGATGCTCTAGTGCAGAGGAAGATCACACCACCAAAATTGAATGTAGTCGCACTAAAGTAATATCTCGATTTTATCCTTTATTATGAAGGGACCAGAAAAAAATGTTTATTGCCATAGGCTACAAAGAAGAAGTCTGTTCCTAAACTTCTGACATTCTGCTTCTCTGTCCTCTTGTAAGACACTCCATGAAACCTATTTCCTTGACCAACTATAGGTCAGTTTTGCCACTATAACTTTGTGGTGATGTGTTAAATTTTGCCTGATACGATACAGAAAAATACACTGGGGTGTTTTTACTATGTTAAAGGCATTATATAAATGCAAATTTGTGTTGTTACAGAGTGGGGTTGGGTAAAATTAACGGACACCTGCAGGGTCTAATGGATGAACTAAAAAAAATGTATTTCTTTGGTTGAATATTTCTACCATATTAGGGAAAACTACATCAAATATATTTAATACTCAGTGTAGATCGTGCGCAGAACAGGTCTCTTCACTCAGGAGCTCTCACCCCATTTCCTAGCTGCCTTTAATGCTAGAGTATTACTAAATGTCTTTCAGTGAGAACTCAGGTATTCTAAATGTCTATTAGCTTAAGAAATTTCATAAGTTATGCCAATATCCACATTAGATTGATAACTTCCAAATTATCTTAAACTGTAATTATTGTAATGTAATTCAATGCTGGATCCTGTTCAGTAATTCTATTAGAATCATGTAAAATGGTTACCTGCGATGACCTATCTGTACATGTGTATTTGGATTCCTGGTTATATTCATAGTGGCTGTGTTCTTACCCATCAAAATGTGCATTATGCGGGGCTGGATTTCATGGTGCACATCGCAGTGGGATCCATGTCAGCCGGGCCCTTTATTCAGGGAACCATTCTCCTGGTAGTCGAAAACCTTCCCCAATTAAATTGGATGATGGAACAGAGTGACGCAGGATTCCTGGCCTTGGCCAGTGGGATGTCAATCAGGCTCATTAATGAGACCATTCATACTCATTCTCCCTAAATCTACCAAAATGTATGGCAACTGAGCTTTGGGGATTAAATGGAGGCTGCCCAGGTCTCTCATGTCCAAACAGCCAGCAAAAATCCTGTTGGGTTTTGTGTGTGGCCATCCAAGGTTGGGAAGTCCCTCAACATCAGATTGTGCCAGATTGATGAACTCACCATGCGGCCAAGGAGTAGCCACTGGATCACTGAATAGTGGGAGAGACCACATTTGTTCAACAAATCCATAATATCAACATTTATTCAGGGCCTGATTTTCACTACCAAATCAGGTAACTTGAGTTGTGACATTTCCCTGCTCAGCTGATCTGTCTTAATATAAAGGGCCATGTTAGACCTAATTGTAGGTAGACTAGTGTCTAGACAGGCTGTTTAGAATTGTGGTTTTCCTGTTCTTTATCCACGTTGTTTTACAGGTTGTTAAGTGATTTAGCCCTCATACAACCTCACCCCTCAACCAAACCCCATGGTTCTTGCTGGTCCTGTTGCCACTCATTCACAACTCTTTCCCTCCCCCTTTCCCCAACTATCCCAATGCCACATCATATTCCATAGGCCATCTCCATTGCCAGTTCATGCTCCACGACCAACCCCATGCTCATGCTACACCTTTTCAAATTACGGTGTCCTGCCATGGCTTCACATTGTTGATATGCCACATCATAGTTGCTCACCAAGAATCCATTGTGGCTGGAACTTAGGACTCGTGTAGATGAGAAAAACTAAACGAGTAAAAATCTAATCTAGCACTCACAGATATGGTAATGAAAAAGTCCCATTAATGAAAACTCACTCAAAACTTTTAAATCTTTCCAGTGGTTACTCCCTTATAAAAACAAAATTCTATTCAAACCCCACAACAAAAACCTCTAATTGCTTAACAGACTCTTTAACCTATCAATCAAACAGTGAACTCAGGATCCCCAGTTGAGATAATTGTAACTTCTGAAACTCAGCCAAGCATTAATAATGACATCGTAATAGATGCTGGGGATTATGAAGTCTCCTGTTTATTGGGATTCGTTTTCTAAGCTACACTAGATGGCCTGACAAGGCAATCAGCAGAGGTCATTTTTTTTTACCTTCACAATACCTTGATCCTAGTTTGTTTCACACATTTAAAGAATGGGAAATTAAATAAAACTTGAGATCATGGCACTGAAACGTTCCTTATCTGTCCTTCAAGAGCATTTATGCCTACTCTATCGATTTGTGGCTCCAATCTGTGGGTTAGGCTCATGTAACTGCCAGAATTGGGATTGCTTGAATGCAGCATAAGGTTTATATGGCCCTGCCTGTTTGAGGTAGAACTCCCTGCAAACTGCAGATAAAATTGTATCTGTTGTAAATAGGCTGTGTCTTATGCATCTGGGTCCCTACCCATCATGTTTAAAGATGTATGTACCTTCCAACTCCACAAAAATCCAGCCCCAAGTCCAAATATTGCTCACATGATCACTAACCAAGTTAACAATTTGAATGACTAAACTCAGTTGTTATAGACCAAGGCAAAAATAAGAATAAATTATACTATTTATATGTGTGATATTAAAATCAGAGATAGGACTAGATATCTTTACACATCAGTAGGCAGTAGTTTTCAAGATGTACTAATTGAGCCAATAACTTACCAGTTAATTTCACAATGAAGCAAATTCATGGTAATTATTTTATTCCATGGGATGGTGTTTAAGAAAGTAGTTTATTTTACCTGTACACAACTGACAACTGACCAACTAAATTATAAATGTGTATATATCTCTTCTACATTAAAACAATAATATATCTGGAATGGATTTCTCTTGACATTAATCTTTGGAGTATAGACGCTAGTATTAGTGTAACATAAGCACAGCCCTTATGTGAAGAGTATACTAGTCACGTCTGTTATATGTATCTCCAATTAAAAGGAGATATTATTATGCTATATTGCACTACACCTCCTTACCAAAACTGATGTAAAGGACGTTGGAGATTTTAACTGATGCCCAGATTAAGATCATTGTGGCACAAGTCTAAAGGTGGCTTTCAGACTTTTGATATTTAGAGACGACACTGCCTCCAGTAGCAATAACTGAAGTATTAACACACTGACTCATTTTAAATTTGCACAATTAATGAGTTATTTTAATTTACCACCCAAGATTCAAAGCAATAATTAAAATAATTAGTAATTTTGTAACATTTGGTTCATGAAGAAATGCATCAGATCTTGTTTTGTGGAAGGTCAGGAGTCAGAATGTGTGTCAATTTCATTACAAGTCAGTTCTCCAGTAATGATGTGTTTAGCATAATTAACATGATCATTTTTGGTGGTGAAGGGTTGGATAGCTCAACTCCATGAATAGTGGCGCTTTAAAAACCTAAGATGATCATTTCAAGATGGTGAGTGAAGGGTAGATTACTGAATACCCATGGTAATGACTTAAAGGAATTTCAGCACCACAGTATCACAGGATGGAAATACATTTTCAAGCATGCAGTTACTTTCTGCTGATGTTGCAAAAATGTTCTGTAACTGGAAACTTAATTGTACTTAAACGCTAAAGCAGAACCTCATGCAGAATATTAGGAACATTATTAAAAGTGGTAAGTCATCACACAAGTCACACCTGCTCAGCACTAGATTAGAATTACAATCAAGCATGTGCAGTTTATTGTCTTAGAGATTTTTGAAGATATAAGACACATTTAACCAAAAAAAAAGCTTTGAATGGCTACCATGTATCTTGAACTGTAAATACTGAACTGAATATATATTCATTACTTTCTTCCATTTCTTACACTTTGCATATTTAGAATTGCTGTATTCTCTTTGAAAAATGCAGATTTTTATTCAAAAAACTCTGAAGCTGAAGTGAAAATGTACATCTAGTGTCATCTGCCTCTTAAAAGATCATGACAAATGTAATTATTTCTTTATGTAAAAAAAACACAAAATAATGTTGAATTTTATAGAATGTTCCAAATGAACCTTATCTGGCAGGCAGTTTAATAAAGTCTGAACAGATGTTCTGGAGTGTCTGTGCAGTGTATCTAATTAACTCTTTGGTTGCTGATAGTTATAAAGCAATAGATGGAATGTAGCTAACTGAACAGCCAAAATTACTGATTTTAAAAAAAAAACTCACTTAATCGGCTTTTCGGGTGTTTATAAATGCACTGAACTCTGAATTCCTTTTAGAAAATGCATAAGTAGGAGAAGCGCTGCAAAGAAAATCACTTAAAATAGAACCTGAAGGAAATAACCATTGGGAAATCCTAGCCTTTAAATATCACTGAATAGAATGTATGAAGTAGTAATTGAGTGTGATTAATCATTCAAATAGAAAGTAATTATGCCAATGTACTCCTTGGCAGAAAAGATTAAAAACTTAATTAGTGTAAAAAGTAGGCCACCAAGGGCCATCAGGCATTGATCACATCTCTGGTAGATGGTTTGGCAGCATCCAGCATTTTACTTTGAATATAAATGTCACTGAGCACATCGTTCATCTTGTTTATTTGCTTTAAAGAAAATTAGATAGATTCATAGTTGAATACAGAAAGGTGCTTTCCAAATGTTACTGTTCAGATATAGTCATTTCTCCTTTTTGCCTCCTGTTTCTTTCTTCCGGATAGCACACTCAGACACCTTTATCACGTACTCATTCTTAATGCTTCAACCAAGATATGAGGACAATCACACCTGAGCCCTATTTTGACTACATATGCATTAACAAGCAGGGATCACTTGATAGTGATTAAGGTCTGGTTGCTCTGCTCACATTCTCGGATTCTAGCCCAGGGTTCTCAGACGAGATGTAAAAACACATCAATACAGCTGACCTCAGATCAAACACAGACCCTACCTGGCATGTTTCACTCTCGATGATCTGTTTAGTCATTAAGCCATCTGGATCTCTCGGTGAGGTCTGTTGGAGAATTGCTATTATTGGTAAAGTAATACGATGCCATAGGGTTGGCCCTAACTTTAGAAAGGGCACTGCACTCATACTGTTCAGCAAGTGATTTAGTAGCATGGCAAGTTACATTATGTTATTACAGTACTTCAAATAGATAGGTTATTTGTCTAATTTGCTGTCAGATTCAATTGTTTCCATTTAATGAGCACAAATCTGTTCAGAAGGCAGGAACATTTCTGTTTCCTTTTTGAAAGTCTTAAATTTCCTTTGTGACCACCTGCACTGGTAACTTGTTCCATATGTCCATTGCCTTTTTTTGCTAAAGTTAGAGTATTGCCCTTTCACCTCTTGAACCTGGATTTTAATCCCCCCTTCCTGCTTCAGGCATATGGGAACAGTGCCTTTCCAGGCCAGAAGGGTGCTGTATGACATGACTTTAGGCCAGTTTTTGGTGTGCAGAAGGTCACAACACAAGACTTTTTTTCTCAGTTCTTACAAGTTGATACAAAACTTCAGCCAGCTAGGCAGCAAAGAAAGCTGATGTGGAAGATTGAAAATTCAAATTCTGAGATGAAGGTTAGGAGGCTGAGTGGAGCACTGCATAAGATAGATTTACTTTACACATGGCAATTGATTTTTTTTATGTTAATTAAACACAAGAAAAACCATGGATCATTTGGACCACCATGTTTCATGTAAAAGGCAGAATGGTGTATCTTTTTTATGCAACTTATCTTACGTTCTCTTTGTAAGTCATCTCTGTAGAATGAACTTTTTAGTTACATAATATAGCAAAATATAAATCAGCACAAAATGCTTTAAACAAGAGATATTCTTCTGGTGAGTAGCTTCTCAGTGTTCAATCGTAGATACAACTTGCCCAGAGAAATATAATTGTAGATATTTTAATCAACATTTTCAGACGTGTCATGACACACCTCTGGAGCAGGTGGAACTTGAACCCAAGCCTCCTGGCCCACAGTTAGGGACACTACCACTACACCAGGAATCCTTAGCCGATCTTCCATCCAAGTACTAACCAGGTCTTGGTCTGCCGTCTTCTGAGATCAGACAATATTGGGCATTTCAAACCATTACGGTTGTTGGGAGAAATATAACTGTCTGGTCAGTACACTGGGCTTGTGTCCTGTAGTTAGTGTGAACTCTATCTCTGCTTTGAGTGCCTTTGTGAGTGGTCAGCGATCACGATTAAACACACAGGGTTGGAGTGGTATATCTGAAAAGGTGTGGATTTTCAAAGCTGAAAGAAATCTAGCTATGGAAAGAAACATCAACAAAATATCAAAAAGATAACGGTCTGCAAGTTGAGATTGCCAGTTAGTCAAGATAGCTGTGTATTTTTCACTCTGCTGTTGTTCAACTGAAAGGAGCAATGAGGTAAAACTAGACTTATTTCCCATCCTCAATGGAAAATCTATGAAATAACTGCAGAATTAATTTTAAACCCCTGAGTAAATAAGAGTAGCAACCCTTTTATCAGTGCTGAGGAATGAGTGCTGCAAGCTGTAATCCATCCTAGATTGCATTCAGGAGGAGAACACTTTGAACCCCATATTAATGTTGCAAATGAAGGGTATGTCATCAATATCAAAACTCAGGTGAAACTCAGACTATTGATCAGGATATAACTGCACTGCTACATTTAACTGAAACCCAAGACTCTGGACGACATGAAGATGTTCTTATCCGAGATAGAGTTCTCTTATGCATGTTGCCATGACAGCATGTCTGCTGAGTGAGAAGAAACCTACTTTCAAGAAAGCTATCAAAAGCATTTCTGAAGAAGGGTCCAGACCCAAAACATCAGCTTTCCTGCTCCTCTGATGCTGCTTGGTCTGCTGTGTTCATCCAGCTCTACGCCTTGTTATCTCAGATTCTTCAGCATCGGCAGTTCCTACTATTGCTGTATCAAAAGCAGAGGTCTGAGATTGTCAATATTCAACTGAAGCATATTAATGAGACAATGGATGAGAGTCTGCATTATACCGAAATACATTCCAGACTGAATGAGAAAAAGGAACAAAAAAGAAAAAGAAAGAAACATTTACAGAAACAATCAAAACCAGGGAGCTAGTTGGAAATATTATGAGGACATCACATACAAACAGGAAGCATGTCCAGTCTGCTGGAAGCACCTGTAAGAAGCTAAATCTCTTCATGTATGGGAGCCTGAAATATCAAACTGATAAGGTTAGTTGTTGGAGAAATGTCAGTTGATGAATCACTGTACACCTTGCAACAGGTTGGCGTAGTCAGGTCTAAAAGTGATAAATTGTTTATGACTGTTAGATTGGTGACTGCAGAAGGAGAGCATGAAGTGTCAGATCAACATCAGTATTTTGTACAATATCACAAGTTTCACAAACCTGTGTGAATTAGCACAAGATGGTGATCAAAAAATGAAATTCTCAAACATAAGGATTGAGGTTATATAATGTAATGGTGCGTAAGCCAAGAGGACAAGTTAGACTGAGAGCCTAATACAAGAGGATGAATGAACATCTGGAGTTCCAGATAGCAGATGTTAAACAAAGAGCTGTAGTCTCTGCTGAAGCAAGCCTAAGCTTGAACAAGTAATCCTAAACATGCCAGGAGAGATTTGCAGCATTTTGCAGTCTACTGGGTTACTGACTACTGAACAGATCCTGAAAGAATTATTTTCAGGTCTTCGATGACTTCCTGGTGAATAACAACTTGAAATGGATGTGAGTAAGAGACCAATGAAAACTCTACCCCACCATCTCCCACCGAGACAGCAAGTATTAAATACTGTCAATACAATTAAGCCACATCAAAACTTGTGACACAGAACAGTTGTCCCCTTAATTGTATGTGGTGAATGTGGATAATCAGATATTTTACGGCTGGTCAAATCCTAAAAGACATAACTGCTAGACTGGGTCTGCAGCAGGTGATGAGAGGAATGAACAAGAGGGAAAAATATACTTGACCTCATCCTTATCAATCTTCCAGCTGCTGTCCATAACAGTATCGGTAAGAGATGTGCATCGCATAATTGATACAGAGAAAAAGTCCCGCCCTCCCAATGAGAACAATCTCTATTGTGTTGTGTGGCACAATAGCAATACTAAATGGGACAGACTTCAAATAGACCTAATGACTCAAGACTTGGCATCCATGAGGTGCTGTGGGCCATCATCAGCAGCAGAATTGTACTCCATCACAATCTGCGACCTCATGGCCCGGCATATCCCCCACTCAACCATTACCATCAAGCCAGTGGATCAAACCCAGTTCAATGGAGAGTGCAGGAGAGCATGCCAGGAGCAGCACCAGGCATACCTGAAGATGAGGTGTCAACCTGGTGAAAACAGTAAACAGGACTACTTGCATGTCAAACAGCATAAGCAGCAAGTGACAGACAGAGCTAAGTGATCCCACAGCGAACTGATCAGATCTAAGCTCTGCAGTCCTGCCACATCCACTCGTGAATGGTGGTCGATTAAACAACTCACTGGAGGAGGAGTCTTCAAAAATATCCCCATCCTCAATGATGGAAGAGCCTAGCATATCAGTTCAAAAGATGAGGTTGACAGTACAAAAGATAAAGGCTGCCAACATCATCAAAGACCCCTCCCACCCTGGTAATGCTCACTTCTGTCAGGCAGAAGATACCAAAGCTTGAACACATGCACCAACAGATTCAAGAACAGCTTCTTCCCCACCATTATTAGACTGCTGAATGGACTCTAGAACTTAAATAATGTTGATCTTGCTAATGTTAATCTTGCTTTATGCACTTCCTGTGCAGCTGTAACCTTGTTTGCCTCACTCTGTCTAAGCACCCTATGACCTGTATGTTCTTATTTGCTATGATCTGCCTGAATTGCTCGCAAAACAAAGCTTGTAGGGTCTAGGCCCGAAACGTCAAGTTTTCCTGCTCCTATGATGCTGCTTGGCCTGCTGTGTTCATCCAGCCCCACGCCTTGTTATCTCGGATTCTCCAGCATCTGCAGTACCTTTTATCTCTTGTACTTAGGTACATGTGACTATAATAAATCAAATCAAATCAAATCAAATTGGAGCTTCCACTGCAATCTTCAGCCAGAAAAGCTGGGTGAATGATCCTTCTTGGCCTCTTCCGGTGATTCCCAGCAATACAGATACCAGTCTTCAGCCAATTTGATTCACGGCACGGTGGCTCAGCGGTTAGCACTGCTGCCTCACAGTGCCAGGGACCTGGGTTCGACTCCACCCTTGGGCAACTGTCTATGTGGAGTTTGCACATTCTCCCCGTGTCTGTGTATGTTTCCTTTGGGTGCTCCGGTTTCCTCCCACAGGCCAAAGATGTGCAGGCTAGGTGGATTGGCCATGCTAAATTGCCTATAGTGTTCAAGGCTGTGTAGCTTAGGTGGGTTATAAAGGGATGGGTCTGGATGGATCAGTGTGGACTTGTTGGGCCGAAGGGCCTGTTTCAACACTGTAGGGATTCTATCATCAAACGGTTGGAGACACTGGATACCACAAAGGCTACAGGCCCTGACAACATTCAGAAGACTTGTGTTCCAGAACTTGCCACTCCTGTAACCAAGCTGTTCCAGTACACTTACAAGACTAGCATGTATCCAACAGTGTGGAAAATTGTCCAGATATGTGCTGTACATAAAAAGCAGGACAAGTCACCTGGCCAATTACCCCGTGCCTGCAACCACCCCCCCGCCCATCAGTCTACTCTTGATCATCAGTAAAGTGATAAAAGGTGTCATCAACAGTGCTATCAAGCAGCACCTGCTCAGACATAACCTACTTGGTGACGCCCAGTTTGGTTTCAGCCAGGGCCACTCAGCTCCTGACCTCATTACAGCCTTGGTTCAAACATGGACTAAAAAACTGAATTCCAGAGGTGAGGTGAGAGTGACAGCCCTTGACATCAAGGCTGTATTCGACTGTGTATGGCATCAAGGAACCCTGGCAAAACTGGAATCAATGGGTATCGCAGGAAAACTCTCCAGTTCTTGGAGTCATACTTGACACATAGGAAGGTGGTAATGGTTGTTGGAGGTCAGTCATCTCAACTGCAGGAATTCCTCAGTGTAGTGTCCTAGGCCCAACCATTTTCAGCTGCTTCATCAAAGACCTTCCCTCCATCATAAAGTCAGAAGTAGAGATGTTTGCTCATAATTGCACAATATTCAGCACCATTTGCAACTCCTCAGGCACTGAAGCAGTCCATGTCCAAATGCAACAAGATCCAGACAATATCCAGTCTTGGGCTGAGAAGCAACAAAGTAACATTTGTGCCACACGAATGCCAGGCTATGTCTGTCACTAATAAGAGACAATCTAACAACCACCCTTGACACATAATCATGTGACCATCACTGAATCCCCACTATCAACATCCTGAGGGTTATCATTGACTGGAATTTCAACTAGACTCAATACATAAACACAGTGGCTACAAGAGCAAGTCAGAGTCTAGGAATACTGCGGCAAGTAACACTTCCTGACTCTCCAAAGCCCGTCCACCATTTACAAAGGGTGTGATGGAATACTCTCCACTTGTCTGGATGAGTGCAACCCCAATAAAATTCAAGAAGCCTGACAACATCCAGAACAAAATAGCGCACTTGATTGGCACCATGTTCACTAGCATTCACACCCTCCACCACTAATACTCAGTAACAGCAGTGTGTACCATCTACAAGATACCCTGCAGAAATTCACCAAAGATCCTCAGACAGCACCCTCCTAACCTACTATCACTTCCATCTAGAAGGACAAGGGCAGCAGATTTTTGGGAGCACCACCACCTTCAAGTTCCAATCCGAGGCAATCACTACCCTGACTTGGAAATATAATGCCGTTCCTTCACTGTCACTGGATCAAAATCCTGGAATTCTCTCCCTAATAGCATTGTGGGCCAACCCACAGCAGGTGGACTGCAGCAGTTCAAGAAGGCAGCTCACCACCACCTTCTCAAGGTAAATATTGGCCAGCCAGTGACGTCCCATCCCCCAGATAAATAAATAAAATAAAATAAAATCACAGATATGTAAGTACATCTAATGATTGAGTTCCTCAGGGTAGATCTTTTTGAATCAGCTTATTCAGATATGTTATTTGACATCTCTGAAGAAGGTGGGACTTGAACCTTGGTCTCTTGGCTCAGAGGTAGCGACACTACCAATGCACCACAAGAGCATCTTCCATAACTCAGGGTGATGTTCTAGTCTCAAGCATCTTCAACGACCTTCCCTCCATCATATGATCCAAAGTGAGAATGTTCACTGATGATAACCCTAACCCTAACCCTAAGCCTATCGCAGATACTGAAGCAGTCCATGTCCAACTGCAGCAATCTTTGGCTGACAAGTGGCAGGTGACATTCACATCACACAAGCATCTCCCATAATACCCTAACCATTGACCCTTGACTTTCAATAGCATTACTAACAGTGAGCTGTGAACGGTCAAGAAGAAGCAATCACATTGGGAGTGAGAAACAGCCCAAATGAGTGTAGTTCAGAGAAATTGGGGGCAGCATGGGTATTTGGTGCAGAGGGGAAGAGGCATGTTTTGCTTTCTTTTTTGGCTCATAGTTTGTAGGGTTTTTATTTTAAAAAAGGATAAACCAAAGCCCAGGTTCAAGAGCCCAACACAAAAGAAAGCGACATCACAGAAAAACCATAAATTTGGTTGGTAATAGCTGAAAATGTGACTATTATAGGTACTTTCAGATTGAAGGTAAAAAGGAGAAATGTTTACACATTACAAACTAAAAGACCAGTAGGAAATTTAAAAACAAAACAAATTAAGAACCAAGTAGATAAAATAGAGATGCCAGGCCAGGTGATATGTTGTACCTGCATGATGTAGGAGATAGTGGACATCATTGTGATTCAGAGTGATCACATCTCTAGAAAGTGTTGGTTGCTTGAGGAGCTCTAGCTCTGAGTTGATGAGCTTTGAACACTATGACACATCAGGGAGGGGATGAGTTACCTGGACGCTGTGATCAGGAGGCGATCACACTTCTTAGATTACCTACCTAGAATTCGGTCAGTGGTCAGGGACAAGAGTGCGTGACCACAAGTGAGGCAGGTACAGGCATCCAGGAGGTAGTGCTGAAGGAGCTTGTTTAACAGGATGCTGCCTCTGTGGATGATGGCAGGGACTGTAGGATGAACAAACTGACCATGGTACAGGGAGCCATTCAAGTGGTGGAAGAAAAAAGAAATGTAGTTGTAATTGAAGCTAGTAAGCAGGGGAATAGATACTGCTCTTTGTGGCTAAGACCAAGTGGACTGCAATGGTTCAAGAAGGTAGCTCACCACCACCTTCTCAAGGGCAACTAGAGATGGTCAGTAAGTGCTGACCAGACAGCAATGCCCACATCCACAAAATGAATAAATAAAACAAAAACAAGAGTCTTGAAGGCTGCATTGCCTGCCTGGTGCCTGCATTCAGGATATTTCATCTGGGCTGGGAGGATCTCACTGAAACTTACAGAAGACTGAAAGGACTGGATAGAGTCGACATGCGGAAGATGTTTCCACTGGTAGAAGAGACTAAGACCTGAGGGCACAGACTTAGAGCGAAGGGACAGCCATTTATAAATGGGATTAGAAGGAGTTCCTTCAGCCAGAGACTGGTTAATCTGTGGAACCCATTGCTGCGGAAGGCTGTAGATGCCAAGTCATTGAATGTATTTAAGACCGAAATAGATGGATTCTTGATTAGTAAGGGGTTCAAGGGTTACAGGGAGAAGGAAGAAGAACGAGATTGAGAAATATATCAGCCATGATCAAATGGTGAAGCAGATTTGATGGGCCGAATGGCCTAATTCCGCTCCTAAATCTTATGGCCTTATGCCTGAATAGGAACTTGGTGTGGGAGGGGAAAATTTCAGTTGTTGAGGCCCATGTAGCTACCAAAAATATAAGTAGAAAGAGGAAACAGAGCTGCTTGGGCTACATTATAAAGAAAAACCAAAAAGGTAATGACTTCTGAATACTACCTGAGCCATGAACTTATTCAGACAGAGTCAACAAGATTAAAGAGGTAAAGATTGACTCAAAGATTGGTGTGAGAGAAATCATGGGACGTTGGCACCAGTACTGGGGAAATAGGGAATTGTTCTGATTGGACAGGCTCCACCTGAATCATGCTGGGACCAGAGTCCTGACTATTTAAGGACAGGGCTTTAAACTAAATACTCAGAGGGTGGATTCATTTCCAAGGAGAATTATGGAAAAAGCTAAATGTGGTGAGGACTCGGGAGAGATTATTAATGTTTCCCGAACAAGTAACCAGAGTATGGAAAGGGTCAGGAATTTAACTTCAGGCATAGTTGCCACCCGTTGGTGCCATCTTGTCTCCATTAAGGCCCTGGTTTGCCTTTCCAAAATGCAGCACCTCACATTTATCTAAATTAAACTCCATCTGCCACTCCTCGGCCCATTGGCCCATCTGATCAAGATCCCGTTGTACTCTGAGGTAACCTTCTTTGCTGTCCTCTACACCTGCAATTGTAGTATCATCTGCAAATTTACAAACCATTCCTCCTATGTTTACATCCGAATCATTTATATAAATGACGAAAAGCAGTGGACCCAGCACCGATCCTTGAGGCACTCTGCTGCTCACAGGCCTCCAGTCTAAAAAGCAGACAACTATGAGAAGGGGAGGATGGTCAACGCAGGACTAAGGGTATTGTACTTAAACACGAACAGTATATGAAACAATGTATATGAGCTTGTAATGCATGTTGAAATTCACATGCACATGTTGTGGTGGGAAGCCAGAGGATTGGAAAGCCTTTAAAAACCAGCAGAGGATAATTTAACAAAAAATAATGTGGGAGAAGATGAAATATGAGGGCAAGTTAGCTAGTAATATGAAAGAAAATTGCAAGAATTTTTAAAAATATATAAAAGGCAAGACTGCTGGACTGCTGGAAAATGAGGCTGGAGAAGTAGTAACAGGGAACAAAGAAATGGCAGAGGAACTGTTTAGGTACTTTACATCAGTCTTCACAGTGGAAGACACCAGCAGCATAGCAGAACTTCAAGGCATCCTGGTGAATCATGTTGCTGTGTGACATTGAGCTTCATCATGTCCCTAAGATTATAAGAAATAGGAACAAGGGTAGGCTATTTGGACTCTTGAGCCTATTCCACAATTCGATAGGATCATGGATGATATGACATTCCTCACATACACTTTCCTGTGTTTTCCTCATAACCCACAATTTCCTGTCTGATCACGAATCTATCTTTCTCACCCTTAAATATACATAGGGACTCTATCCTCACAGTTCTCTGTGGCAAGGAGTTCTAAAGACTCACAACTCTCTGAGCTAAGAAATTTCTCCTCATCTCAGACTTAATTTGGCATCCCTTTCTTCTAAGACTATGTCCTCTGGTCCGAGCCTCTGCCATCCTCTAAGACAAACGTGTCACAGCAATTTTCAGCAAACACACCGCCTGTGCTTCAAGCAAATGCCACACATGACAGTCAAAGAGCAGCAGTCCTTATTGGACTCAGAGCAGGGCTATAGTCAGTTGGGGGTATCGCTGCAGTCATTCAAGGGGCTCATCCAATTCCAATCCTGGACTTGGCCATCGTCAGTCAGGTAGCAAGGGGTCTGACATCTTACAGTCTGGGGATTGGTCTACTGTCAGTCCTACCACTAAATGCAACCCATCCAGGGTTCAGAGGTAGCTCAATCATAATTGGAGTCGTTAGTATCCACAATCCAACAAAGCCCCAATTAGAAAATCAAGCATTGGTGAGTAGCTTGTTAAAGATTGAAAGTGGGAATGATAAAAAAGAGAGAGAAATGTAGAGAATGATTACGGAATGGAGTATCGATCAAGAGATTTTGAGTTGAATTGCTACTACAGAATGTTAGGAAATTAAATCTGGTGATTTGTCGAATGAAAACAGACACAATAATAATTAAAAGTGCTGGATAATTGTAAAGATCTAAATGATTCACGAGGTAAGGAAGGCTAAACCCTTGGTCTGGTTTATGTGAGATGCCAATCATGGCCGTAAAGTAATGGCAATAAACTCAGCCTTCTTGGAGTTGTCCGGATTTTGAAAACAAAATATATATTCTGCCAAGTTAATTTTCTGAATTTAACTCAATTCATGTTGGCAGTAATTTGAAAATTCAGTGCTGATTCAACTCATATTTCCACCCTATATCAAGGTCCAGTCTTTATGTGCTCACGGGGGCCTGTCTCACTTCAGCAGTGAAAGTTGATGCTTGCTCTGTATCCCATTCATAGCAACTGTATCACTTACAAGTTGCTCATTTAAACCTCATTACTGAAGGAGACAGGGATATAACAAACAGAAGCATTGATTCTAAAATCAATTGTCTTTGATTTGCTTAAGTTCAAGTTAAAGGGCATTAGTTCCAATATTATTATTTAATACCTGTGATGCAATATATTGATATTTTGTCTTTATTTCCATCAGGAGCAAGGATCAGAATGCTTGAAGGAAAGGCACAAGCAGCAGTTACTGGAGCTACACTTAACTTAAGATATGAGCTCCAGTTAGCCTCAGGGTCTATGTGTGAAGAACTCTATCTTATAGACAGCCTGTCGTACATGTAAAATATTAGGAGTAGGGTATAAGAGCAAAATAATTCAAACCAGCTATAATCAATTTAATATACGGAGCTGTCTTTAACTGTGTGAGAAGCTGGGTTATGTTTTGAAATCAAATGAATATCAACCTCAACAATTAAAACCTGAGACGAGAAACACGTTTTCACTGAATGACTTCCCAGGACGCCGTCGGCTTTTAAATTCTTCAAGCAAACATAATATTTATGTAAAATAGATCATTAAATGTCACTAAGTTTTAAAACCTAAGGGTAGAGCAATATCTTTATTATTATTTAAAAATAATTTCTTGGCTCTGGGGAGCAGTTAGCAGGTATAAAGCATTCAGCAGCCAATCACACACCACCAGAATGGAGCTGGTGTTTGGGATGCTGGGTGCAACAAAGAAAGGCTGAATTATCACATATGAAACATGCAAAAATAAAACAGTTAAATGGCTCTTGAGGTCCTTGCAATAGTTGCAGAATCACTTTAAAATTAGTCGCTTGATAGTATTCAACTTCATATTGCCTTAAAAAGAGAGATGCCATTGAAATTTACATCTTGCATTCATCTAGGCAGAATTGCAAGAATAACAAATTTCAAACGGAATAATTATTTATACTGCATGAAAAGTGGGTGCTGACTGGATGGCAAGTAAACTTATTTGGTCAAAGAGTTGCCAAGGAGAATACACCAAGGAACCCCCAGGAAACCCTACTCTTAATTCCTTATTCATCCTGTGCAAACTCAAGCAGGTCAACTGATGAACTGATGGGTGCAGATGTAGATTGAACCTTAGAAATGCCAGCAGAGAGATCCATGTGTTATGAGTTGGCAGAATCATCACTTTCCTTGGCAGTAGGCACAAACAGCAATTGTTAGCTGATAGGTTGTGATATGGATCATAGTCACAAAACTACCTTCAGAGATTTACTGCAGCCACCAAGCTGCCTGGATTCCCAGAAAACACTATTGATTTGTTTGAAGACAGGCTGAAGCAGGTAACATATTGGCATGGATAGAGGATTGGCTGGCTAACAGGGAGCAGTGAGTAGAAATAAATAGGTCTTTTCAGTCTGGTGTACCACAGGGATGGATGCTGTGGTCTAAAATCTTTACAATGTCTACAAATGATCTGGATGAAGGATCAAAGGTATTGAAATAACTCCACAGGATCTGCCATCCCATCACCGAATCACAATCTCTGACACTCCTCTAGTTATCTGTCATCCAAGGCTCCCTGATTGGACCGGATTAACAACCCCAATCATGGAACTCATATTCTATGTGGCCCAGCTGGTTGACCTCGTTACAATCACTACTGGTATGGTAGCCAAATTTGCAAATGATACAAAGATAAAAATGAAAATAAGTTGTGAAGAGGACGCACAGAAATTATAAAGGGAAACAGATAGGTTAAACGGGTGAGCAAAGATCTGGCAAATGAAGTACAATGTAGGAAAATGTGAAATTATCCATTTTGGCAGAAGGAATAAAAAGGAAACATCTTACCTAAATGGTGAGAAGATGCAGAGCTCTGAGATTTGGGTGTTCTAGTGTATGAATCACAGAAGAATAGGTGTGCAGGTACAGCAAGTAATCAGGAAAACCAATAGAATGTCATGTTTATTGCAAAGGGAATTAAATGCCACTGTCGGGGAGGTTATGCTTCAGTTATACAAGTCATTAGTGAGACTGCATCTGGGATATTGACTAATGAGCAAGAAACAATGAATGGGAATAAGGGGTTCTTTTTCAGATTGGCAACCTATATGGTTCCACAGGGATCAGTGCTGGAACCACAACTCTTTACAATATATAGTAATAACTTGGAGGTTGGAAGTAAATATACTGGAGCCAAATTTGCACACGACATAAAATGTAAGTTGCAAGAAAGATACGAGCAGTTTACAAAGAGACATTGATAGGTTAAGTAAGTATGTAAAAAGTTGGCAACGGAGTATAATGTGGAAAATATGAAGTTGTTCATTTGGAACGGAGAACAGAAGAATGGAGTATTATTTAAATGGAGAAAAACTGCAGAAAGCTGCAACACACAAGGACTTTGGCACTTGCATGTGAAATACAGAAGGCTAGCACACAGGCAAAGCAGCTAATGAAATGTTGGCCTTATTTCAAGGGGATTGGATTATAAGAGTAGGGAAGTCTTACTGCAAACTGCACAAGGTGCTGGTAAGATCACATCTGGAGAATTGTGAACAGTTTTGGTCCCTTATTTAAGATATTATTTCATTACAGGCAATTCAGAGAATGTTCACTAGGATAATTCATGATATGGAGGGATTGTCTTATGAGCAAATATTAAACACCGTGGACTCTACTCATGGGAATTTAGAAGAATGAAAGGTGATCTCATTAGAACATATAGGATTCTTAAAGGGCTTGACCAGCTAAATGCTAAGAGGATATTTCCCCTCATGGGAGAGTCTAGTACCAGAGGGCATAATCTCAGGATAAAGGGTGCCAATTTAAGATTGAAATGAGGAAGAATTTCTTCTTTCAGAGGGTTGAGTGTCTTTAGAACTTCTGCCACAGAGAGCTGTCAGGCTAAAGTCATTGTGTAAATTTAACATTGAGATAGATAGATTCTTGATCAGTAGTTATGGCAGAATCAAGAGTTATGGGAAAACACAGGAAGGTGGATGTGAGGAATCTTGGATCAGCCATGCTCCCTATGGAATGGTGGAGCAGATTTGAGGGGTCAAACAGCTATTCCTGTTCTTATTTCTTATGGTTTTATGGTATTGTGTACAATACTGGTCACTGCACTCACAAAAGGAAGTTAATGTTTTGGAAACAATCCAGAGAAGGTTTACTGGATCAATACCTGGAACGAGAGGATTGCCCTATGAGTAAAGCCTCAATAGCCTGTATCCTCTTGAGTTTCGAAGAGTTGGAGGTAGATAGATTCTTGATTACTAAGAGAATGAAAGATTATCAGGGGATATCCAGAATTGTAGAATTGAGGTTAAAATCAGGTCAGCCATTACCTTATTAAATGATGGAGCAGGCTTGAAGCTTGGAATGGCCTACTCTTGTTCTTGCTTGCAGGTTCATTTGTCCCTTTTGTTAATGGAATCAGAAATAAGAATTATTATTGGAAGAAGACCGAGAAACCACTGCACCTCATTCAGACAGCTAACAGATGCTAGAGCGTCTGGTAAATACAGGCAGCTGGTGCCTATGTAGGTACAACAGCTCTTTATTGGGCCCAGATGTTCAAGTAGGATCAATGCCAGAGCAACGATAGGAATTTCAGTGCCATCACTTTGTTTGATTTCATTTTTTGGACAAATTTCTCCTTTCCTCTCCTGGACATGTCAAGTTTCAATGAGAAATGGTGCTAAACTCTAGTGCTTTTCCCAATGCATTTAAGAGTTCAGATCATGGCAGACAATTTAGTCATGGGGGACATTACAACTGAACCCAAACAGCAGATGTGAGCACTGCTACCTTGGCCAGCATTTAGTGTCCATCCCTGGTTGCCCTTGAGAAGGTGGTGGTGTCTTGCCATCTTGAACCACTATAGACTGTATTCTGTGGGTAGTCCCATAATGCCATTAGGAAGAAAGTTCCAGAATTTTCATCCAGTGATACCAAAGGAATTGCGATATATTTCCAAGTCAGGATGGTGAGTTGCTCAGAGGTGAATATGTAGGTGGTGGAGTTCCCAAGTATCCACTGCCTTTGTCCTTCCAGCCGGTAGCGGTTGTGGGTTTGGAATGTGCTGTCTAAGAACCTTTAATGAATTTTTGCACTGCATCATCTAGATGGTACACACTGCTGTTAATGAATGACAGCAGTGGATACAAGCGGGCTGCTTTGTCCTAGTTGGTGCCAAGATACTTGAGTTTTGTCTGAGCTGCACTCATCCAGGCAAGTGAGGACTGTTCCAAACAGTCCCGACATGAGCCTTAAAGATAGTGGACAGGTTTTGCGGAGTTAGGAGGTGAGTTAGTCACTACAGGATTCCTATACTGTGGCCTGTTCCTGAAGCCGTAATACTTACTAATCCAGTTCAGTTTCTGGTCAGTTATACCCCCAGGGTGTTGAATGTGGGCGATTCAGTGATGGTGATTCCGTTGAATGCCAATGGACAATGGTGAGATTCTCTGGTGTTGGAGGTGGCCATTGCCTGGCTCTCATGTGGTACAAATGTCACTTGCCAGTTGTCAGCCCAAAGTTCAATATTGTCCAGATCTTGCTGCATTTGGACATGGACTGCTTCATTATTTTTGCAGTCACAAATGGTGTTGAACATTATGTAATCATAAACAAATATTCCCAATTTAGTGTTTACGCTGGAGCATTCATCATTGATGACGCAGCTGAAGATGGTTGGCCCTAGGACACTACATTGAGGAGCTCCTGCCATGATGGCCTGGAGCTGAGATGATTGATTTCCAACAACCACAACCATCTCCCTATATATCAGGTATGACTCTGACAAATGTCTTTTTTTCCTTGCCCTAACTGCCCTATTCTGCCCCAACCCAAGCACCACAGGCACAATGGACCTGATCCTGCTCTAACCATAAAGATCATGCACAGAAACTGCATTCTACAGCTTCATCTAATTGACCATTACTATGCTGCAGTTGGCTATTAGAAAAAACTTGTTCAATATGTTTTGATCTGCTTTTTCTGATTTTACCTATTTTCATTCCATTCATTTTATTCCAACCTTGAACAGAATGCATTCCTCTAAACAATGTCAAAACCAAGAAAAATAATGATTTTCTTAATCCTGATTAGCCAAGATTTAAAACCTATCTGAAGGTGGTGCATCATATTTCAGCACCAATACCTTGAAGGTATCATGTCATCAAAAAGTAAGATGGGGGTTTATGCCTGTGACTTCTGCTGCATGTGACTTGTACTGCTCAGGTGCATTCCCATTGACAATGAGAGTTATTCTCATCACACTTCCATTCATTTCCAGGTAGCTACAGTCACGGAGCTATCATTTCTCAGTTCTCCCAAAGGGAAAAAAGGATTATAAATGCACATTTTCTTCATTATATTGTTAAATTCCAACAGACAGTATGTTTCAATGACTATAAAATGCCTTATGAAATCCCTGCATTGCCAAGTAGATCAATAAAATAGCATAATAAAAGTAGGAACGTAACTCTTTGGATAGTTATGCTAACCTTTGGCATTAACCCTATGGGTCTATTCTGGCAGAGTTTTAACCTGAAGCACTTCAGCCTGAGTTTGTACTGGTTCTGCCTTTTGTAGCTCTTCAGTTGACAGCAAGCCCTTCAGTCTATACTTGCCCTCATGGGTAAAATTCCCCTGTGGCAATAGTCACGCTTCATGGCATATATATAAAACTCTTTGCACAAAAACACTTTTGTGGTCCTGTTCATTATCAGATTAGTTCAATCCTGTCAGGGCAACCTTCCCCTTTTCACACACCACCACCTCGATGGGAATTGTGGTTTCCCATCCACCATACTAAAAGCTGCACAGTAGGATATATCTCCCAAAGCCAAACCCTCTCATAACTCAAAAATTCTAATGCGCAAGTATCCTCCTTTACTGTTTGGACATTCCTGCCTCTAACTTGTTTACATTTGTCAATGTTGAAACATTGTTTTTGACTCATTGTCCTCTCAAACTTACATTCATAATGGTTTGGTCCAGAAGGTTTCTTCAGTGCCTTTCTTTAATTTATGGTAATTTAGATTGCTCCTTTTACAGGCTTTTACTGTCAAGCTATAACTCATCAACATAGTGGTAATTATTATCACGAGGAAAGCTATTTCATAGTCATCCTGATCACCTTATCACATACAACTATAGAAACATGTGAATTGACAGCAACAGTGGGCTACTCTATGCCTCAAGCCTGCTCCTCCTTTCAATAATATCATGTCTAATTTGTTTGCTCCACGTTCCCACCTAATCCCATATGTTTTCACAACCATCACTTCCCCACGTATCAAGAAACTATCTATCTCTGCCTTAAAAATATTGAAGGATTCTGTTTCCAATGCATTTTGAGAAAGAGAGCTCCAGAAACCAATGACACTCTGAGAAAGTGACACGATTTAGGAAAGGTGGTAAAGAAAAACCAGGGAACTATAGACTGGTGAGCCTGATATCAGTGGTGGGCAAGTTGTTGGAGGGAATCCTGAGGGACAGGATTTACATGTATTTGGAAAGGCAAGGACTGATTAGGAATAGTCAATGTGGCTTTGCGCGTGGAAAATCGTGTGTCACTAACTTGATTGAGTTTTCTGAAGAAGTAAGGAAGAGGATTGATGAGGGCAGAGCGGTGGATGTGGTCTATATGAACTTCAGTAAGGCTATCAACAAGGTTCCTCATGGTAGACTGGTTAGCAAGGTTAGATCACACGGAATACAGGAATAACTAGTGATTTGGATACAGAACTGGCTTGAAGGTAGAAGACAGAAGGTGGTGGTGGAGGTTGCTTTTCAGACTGAAGGCCTGTGACCAACTGGGTGCCACAAGGATCAGTGCTGGGTCCACTGCTTTTCATCATTTATATAAATGATTTGGATGTAAACTTAGGAGGTATGGTTAGTAAGTTTGCAGATGACTCTACAATTGGAGGTGTAGTGGACAGCAAAGAAGGTTACCTCAGAGTACAGTGGAATCTTAATCAGATGTGCCAGTGAGCCGTGGAGTGGAAGATGGAACTTAATTTAGATAAATGTAAGGTGCTGCATTCTGGAAAGGCAGATCAGGGCAGGCCTTATACACTTAATGGTAAGGTCCTGAGGATTGTTGCTGAACAAGGAGACCTTGGAGGTTCATTGCTCCTTGAAAGTGAAGTTGCAGGTAGATAGGATGTGAAGAAGGTTTGGTTTGCTTGCCTTTATTGGTCAGTGCATTGAGTACAGGAGTTGGGAGGTCATGTTGAGTCTGTACAGTACATTGGTTGGGCCACTATTGGAGTACTGCGTGCAATTCAGGTCTCCCTGCCATAGGAAAGATGTTGTGAAACTTGAAAGGGTTCAGAAAAGATTTACAAGGATGTTGCCAGGGTTGGACAGTTTGAGCTATAGGGAAAGGCTGAATTAGCTGGGGCTATTTTCACAGCAATGTCAGAGGCTGAGGGGTGACCGTGTAGAGGTTTTACAAATCACAAGGGACAGGGCAAATAGTCTAGGTCTTTTCCCCAGGGTAGCAGAGTCCAAAACTGGAGGGCATAGGTTTAAGGTAAGAGGGGAAAGATTTAAAATGGACCCAAGGGGCAACTTTTTCACGCAGAGGGTAGTGTGTGTATGGAATGAACTGCCAGAGGAACTGGTGGACGCCAACACAATGACAACATTTAATAGTCAACTGGATTGGTATATGAATAGCAAGGGTTTAAGAGGAATATGGGCCAAATGCTGACAAATGGGACCAGATTTATCTAGGATATCTTCGGCATAGACGAGTAGGACTGAAGGGTCTGTTCCCATGCTCTCCAGCTCTGTGACTGTATAACATCATGACTTAAATTTTTTGTGGCCTTCTTTTCAAATCATTCCATGGCTGTACTGCTATCTATCTCGACAATGTTTGCCAGCCTCACACCCTCTGAGATACCTGCATTCCTGATTTTAGCTGGCCAATTATTCCTGATTTCGATCATCTCATCAATGGTGACCACACCTCCAGTTGCCTCAGGCCTCAGCTCTGAAATACCCTCCGTACAATTCTCTGACTCCCAACTTCATTTCTTTCATTAAATTTTACCTCTTTGGCCAAGCTTTTGGCTTTTAGCCTAATACTCCCTTTTGTCAACTGGTGTCATATTTTGTTTTGCAATGCTCCTATAAAGTGAGGTTGCAGACATCCTCACTGAGCCAGTGGGTTTGGTTGCAAACATTTCATCACCCTTCTAGATAACATTATCACTGTAGATGTTACCTAGCAGGGTGACAAAACATTTGCAACCAAACCCACCGGCTCGGTGAGCATGTCTACAACCCGGGCTACAAATCTTCTTGAAAATCCTATAAAGTGATTTTGAAATGTATTCTTGCATTAAAGGTGGTCTACAAACAGTTATTGTTTCTACTTTTCCGCATCCTTCTTTTCCTCCCTACTTTTGAGTCCATTACTTATTTCACTTTTTATAAATGATTTAGACTTGCATGTCGAGATCAACATTGGAAAGTTTGTCAGTGCTACAAAACTTAGAAATGTGGATTTTCCCAAGATTGAGGGGGTAGATGAGGGAACCTTTTTCTTCACTTGGAGTTGTTGGTATCTGGGAGACTGTGCCTGGAAAGGTAGCGGAAGTTGATTCCATCAGTAGTTTTAAAAGGGATCGGACAGGTCCTTGAGGATATGGATCTAATAGGATTATAGACTAAAAGTGAGGATCCAGGGCCAGGGCTGCAAAGATGGGCTGAAGAGCTTTCTTCTGTGATGTAAAGTTTCTATAACACTTTGATTTTCTATTTTCTCTTTTGTCCTTACTTTGTAAATTATGAGCACATACATAAATTCTTTACAAGGCATGTAAAGCTTCCTTGTATCTAATTTAAAAGTATTAATGTATCGTCAACAACTTACATTTGTATAGTAAAACAAATAAATTGTCCCAAGGCATAGAAGACAGTCTAAAACCTTCACTGAACTATCAATGACCAAACTGAAAAAGTCTAATAGGTTTTAGATGCCAAATAGCTATTTTTAAAAATCATTAGATTACTATTACTAGCAATGTCTGCCCTGGAGACCCAATTCTGTTCAAAATCATTGCCTCTAGAATGAGTAATATTCGTAACATACTTCAGCTGATTATGAAAAATGCTAGTTCAGCAATTATATGTGTTTGGGTAGGTCTAGGTTTCGGTGACTTTGAATTATGTTTCTGCGCACAGATCTCTTCATTGTTACCCCTTCAGGATCATCAGTTAATCAGCTTATAGGCAATTTCATGAAAAACAATTTACTGTCAGCTGTGTTTTTATGAAATGATTAATTGCTGTAGCTAGTGGCCAGGAGCCACAGCATGTTATCTAGACACACAGTAAAATCAGTGACACATATGCATCCTCTGATAAGTTGTTGAAGCCTGAAGCCAAACATTGAAGCATTGCAGTCACCGAAACATCCAAGGACAAAGCACCATAAGGATTTAATTTGGCACACCAGATACTCTGCCAAGAAATCTTGGCGAAAAGATATTTCTGTGTCTTTTCACTACATAACTGATTTAATGTGCTAAAGGATTAAAATTGCTCAAGCAAAGTTAATTCTTCTGTATAAGTGGCTGTGATCTGGATTGCAGTGCTTGAAAGAGTGTTACAAACAGGTTCAACAGTAATTTTCAAAAGAGAATTTGATATACAATTGAGAAGGGAAAATATATGCAGTTATGCGGCAACAGCAGTGCGTAGCACTAATTAGGTAGCACTTTCAAAGAAGCCAGTAAAGGCACGGTAGTCTGATTGATGTTCTTGTGTTCAGTATGATCCTGTGATTCTACGATTCAATAAGAAATACAGAAGGTTCTGAGGGAAGATGAAAAAAAGTAACTAAAAGAAACAAAGAGCAATTTTGGGAAAATACTGCCAACAAACATAAAGGGATTTGCCGAAGTCTTCTACAGGCATATAGATGGTAACAGTGGTACAAGGAAGAGCTGAGAGGATTAGGGACCACAAAGGGAATTTATACATGAAGGCAGCAGGCATAGATGAGATGCTTTGCACTTGTGTTTTCCAAAGAAGATGTTAGCCAGGTCTTGGTGAATGAGAAAGAAATTCTGACCTGAGAAGGGTCTAAAATTGATAAGGAAAATGTGTTGGATAGACTGTTGGTACTTAAAGTTGTCAAGGCACAGAAGATTTTGAAGGGATAACAAGGTGTAGAGCTGGATGAACACAGCATCAGAGGAGCAGGAAAGCTAACGTTTTGGACCTAGACCCTTCTTCAGGGATTGAGAGTAGAAACTGTGGGCGCACTGGCCATTATCGTTTAGTTTTTCCTTGACTCAGTGGAAGTGTCAGGAGACTGGAAAATTGCAGAATTTATGGCCTTGTTCAAGAAAGGTTGTAAAGGTAAGTACAGCAAATACTGACCAGTCATTTAACTTTGGTGGTGGGGAAGCTTCTAGAAACAATTATTTGGGATGGTATTGGTAGTCATATGGAAAAAGGTGGGTTGATTAGTAAGACTTGGTATGGATTTCTAAAGGGGAAATCATTCTGAACCAACTTGTTCGAGTTTTTAAAGAGATAATAGAAAGGGTTACTGATGGTATTGTTATTAATGTGGTGTACATGGACCTTCAGAAGTCCTTATAGTGCCACACAACAAATTTGTGATGGAAGTTATAGGTAATGAAATAAAAGAGACTGTAGAAATATGGGTACAAAATTGGCTGGGTGATAGAAACAGAGAGTAGTGATCAATGGCTATTTTTTTGCCTGGAGGACTTTTTGGGGTCAATATTAGGATCCTTGCTTTTCCCATTGTGTATTAAGGATCTAGATCTTGGTGCGCAGGGGACAATTTCAAAGTTTGCAGATGACACAAAACTTATAAAGCAAGAGGAGGACAGTGCAGAACTCTGAACAACATTGACAAGTTGGTGGAGTGGGAGGATAGGCGGCAGATGAATTTCAATGCAGAGCAGTATTTGGGTATTTTGGTCCGAAAAACATTGAAAGATAATATTAAAAAAGGGGATAAAATTGTAAAAGAGGTGCAGAAGCAGAGGGACCTGGGTGTATGTGCACAGCTTACTGAAGGTGGCAGGTTAAGAGAGCAATTAATAATGCACAGAGTACATGAACAAGCAGATAATATTGAACTTATACTTGTTAGACCTCAGTTGGAGTTTTGTGTATAATTTGTGGCGCCATTTTATGGAAGGATGTGAATGCATTGAAGAGAGTGCAGAAGTGATTTACAAGGATAGTTCCAGGGGTCAGAACTTCAGATATGAAGATAATCGAAGAAATTGGGTCTGTTCTCCTTGGCGAAAAGAAGACTAAAGGAGATCTTATAGGGATTTTGAAAATCATGAGCTGGCTTGATAGAGGAGATAGGGTGAAACTGTTTCTGCTTGTAAAAGGATCAAATTAAGAGGGCATAGATTAAAAGTGACTTGCAAAATACAATGTGACATTAAACTTTTTCATACAGCAAGTAGTTAAGTCTGATGTACACTACCTGGAAATGTGGTGGAGGTGGGTACGATTGAGGCAATCAAGAGGATACTGAATGAGAATTTGGGTAGACATAATATACAAGGAAATGGGGACAAAGCAGGAGATTGGCAACAGATAATGATACTCATCGGAAGAGCTGGTGCAGACATAATAGACTGAGTGGCCTCCTTCCGTATTGTAATACTTTTGTGATTCATCATCCCAGTCATTACTACATATTATAAAGAATCATGACCCCAGTATTGATCTTTGTGGCACTCCACTGGTTTCCTGTAGTGGCTCAGTGGTTTCTCGCTGTTCAGTCTGGCTGTGCACACTCTCCCCAAATGATACTGAAAGTTACAAATGTGTTTCTACAACCAGCATAGCAGCCTGACTGCGGAATCAAGCAAAGTGCACCCTGTTTCAGGGTAGAGTTCTGCCTGTCTATTTGTACACCATAATGTCAGATCAGGTGGCCTCAGGCAACCATGAGCTGGATGGTTAACTCAAGTTGATTCCAACAGCCATCTACCCTATATTTCAACGTAGGTAGGGCAGCCAATATCATTCTAGTAGAATTCAGTAATTTTCTCCCTTGAAATCCCAAAACCCAGGTATTACTAAAAGAATGAAAAACGCAAGATTTATGGTTTAATCCAAAAGAATTTTACCACACAGAAATCAAAGAATATTAATACTAAAAACTGCACTCTATTTTAGATAGACAGTTTGTTTAAGATATTAATAGTACAATTATCATAGCTACTTGTGCTTACATGTTTTCACTCAAATTTTATTCTTCACACCCATAAACTCAAGTCACTTGTTAGAATTTGGACCATAACTATCTGGCCTGAGAACTGTGTCAAAGATTTGTATAAAGGTTGAGATTGTTTGCACATTTTGCTCACTTCCAGCAAGGTCATCTCTTCAAATGTCCTCCAACTGTCCTATCGTTGTAGACTCCCAGTTTAACACATACTTTGCCAGCAGCTTAAGCATGGTCACCACAGGTTAGAACTCTCCTCACTCTAATCTTCTTTAACACTGGAATCTTGCATCCAATAAACCATGTTCTTTCTCGCTCTCTCTCCTCAGTTTAACTATTGCAGAGTCCTTCTACTGTTAGTACAGTCCTTCAGTTGTCATTTTTTCAAAAACCCTTTTAGCCAGCGTCGAGATTTTCAGTTGAATTCTGCTGGAAGAAGGTGTTCCCTGCAAGCAGCTTATTCTAAAATCTAAACTTATTAAAACAGGAATCTACTCGCCCCTAGAATTAACTTATTAACAGCTCTTTCTTTTCCTGTTGTTTATATCACAGGAAGCTTAGGGTCACATAATCAATTATTGGAGAAGTGATTGTTTACAAAAAATCATCTTACAGAAGATTCCTTAAAGGAATCATCCCTCCAACATTAAATGTATCTTTTCCCCAAAAACACATATGTGATTACACAACCTACACTTTAACCTTGTCTCTATTGTTTAAAAGTGCCAGTCACTTTGAAATTGAATGGTATTGTCAGGTCTGACAATGCTAATTTATAAATTCACATTCAATTAAATGAAAACCAGAAACAAGTAACCTTTACACTCGTTCTCGTTTGAGCGTGATTGATTATTGAAAGATACAGTTCCATAGCATTAATAATCCTTCAGGAAATCATCAAAATAGCCAGCTTCATGAACATACAAAATAAGTGCCAAAATGCAATTTGACCATGTATAGCCTCACATTATGCTCAAAGTTGGCTCTCCCTGGATAGCAACCATAATTAGGCACCTTGGCTAATGTTTCCTTCCAGATACCAAGATGTTAATCAAAAATTCAGCAAACCTACTCTCATCCCAGCTGCAATCAGTAAAATCAGCATAAGAGTCTCTGGTCTCTAGAAATTCTACACTGCACAGTTGAGCAAGCTTCCTTGATGCTTCTGATGACGTTTCACCAAATATACAGTGGCTGCTTAGGAAAGATTGATCTCCCCAGTAAGAACCTCACGGTTTACTCTCCCCTCAACCATAACCACAACCAAAACCACAACCACAACCTTGACAAATTTCCTGAGTGTGTTTTCCATGTTGGCCATCAGGGGAGCTCTAGCTCACATATAGCACAAGCTGCACTATTACTCATTGGTGAGACATGAAATAATGCAGCCAAGTAAATAATTTCAATCTCTGTTTGGATCATTACCAACAGCTTCCTGTCAGCAAATAGGCACATTGTTGGGACTCATTTTATTACAGAAAATAATTGTATTGAATTTGAAGCTGCAGAATGACCAGTCACACCTGAGTATGTCAGATGCAGCTTTGAAGAGGTTGAGCAATGAATGGGAGTGGGTGCTTTTTATTCTATATCTAAATGGATTAGGATTACCTGAGTTAAATGTACAGTTTACGGCAAGACTCCATCTGCAGTTACTCCTTGCAGGCAAATGCAAAAACTCACCCAGTGCTAACAGTACAATTTTCTGCAAACATAGACTTACCACAAGATTTTGTTTTGGATTTGCCATTTCTGAAGTTTTTTTTTCATTTAATGATTAAGTGATCCTGTTCTCTCTAGCACAGCAAAGCCTCTGCCCTCCCTGGGAGATTATTTTCTACCAAAGTAAATTCAATTCAATTTGATGAAGAATGAAAATTCTGAAGAAGGATTTGATTGTTTATTGATACAAAAGTGATCATCAAGGAGATTCTTCGGCATTACTAACAGCTTATGAACAAAGATGAAGTCTATCATGAATTCATAAAATAAACTATCAAGTTACAGTCGAATAGAAAGCTTCGTATATCAAAGCCTTGCTCACTGAGAGCTGCAAATTTTAAAATTTGTGAGGTACACTCAGTGTCATGTGAATAATAACACCCTTTCCCCCTTGAATTACAATGAACTGTTAGTTAATGTAAATCATAACAATTGTTACTGGAGAAACTAAAAATTTCTTTCCGCAACAGGAACTAGAGCATACCTTCCAATTTGCAGCTGATCCGGCTTATCCAGCCAGAGCAACCCTGTGTTTCTTATACCAAATCAAACTTGGACAATCTATGAAAGTTCTGTCTCATACGCAGTTCCTAAAGAAAAATATCTCACTCTGAGAATCTGCTCAAATATTTAAATCCTCTCATGAGGTGAGTGGTATGAAAACAAATTTCTGTTTGGTAACCACATCAAATCGTTTCATAGTTTCTTAAAACCGGCAGTCAGAATGTAAACCCTGTCCCTCTGCTTGTGGACCATTTGAAACTCAGCCAAGTATTTACAATCTTCTCAGTTGCAGTAACAAAAAAAGCTATGGAAATGCAAGAATGTTCTTTTCTAGACCAGATAGCTTATCAATCACTGTACCCCTACAATGTAATTTTTATTGCTTTCAGTGACAGCGGCATCATCATTTTTGTTTTGTTTGTAAAAGGTGGGGATGTTTAAATAACTTGAACTCATGACAGTTAAACAGGTCTCATCCAGCCTTCAAGAGCATTTCTGTCTCCTCTACATTTTTGACTCACAGGCACTTAGAACAATGAAAATGGGGTTTGTTTGAACTTTGCTCTAATTTCAGTTGGCTCTGCTGTGTTTTGGCTTTCTACCCAGCCCACATTCCCTTCCTCCACCATCAAAAACAGATGTGCCAGAAAATGGCGAGGGACTTTTTTAGAACACAAGAACTAGGAGCAGGAGGAAGCAATGCATTCCCTCAAGCCTGCTCTGCCATTAGATACGATCATGGCTGATCTCATCTTGGCCTCAACTCCATGTTCCTGCCCATTCCCATAATCCTTCAATCCATTACTAATAAAAAATCTGCTACCTCTTATCTAAAAACTGTAACCTCTCATTCTAGATCGCTCAACATGAAGAAACATCCTTTCTCTGAATACTTTATCAATCACGTTTAGCAAATTACATACTTTAATTAGATCTTCATTCATCTAAATCCAAGAGTGTGTCAGCCTAAACTGCTGAATCTCTCTTCAAAAGACAAATCCCTCATCTCTAGAATCAATGGAGTGAATGTCCTCTGAACCGCCTCCAATACAATTACATCCCTCCTCAAGTGCAGTGACTCAAACTGTATGCAATATTCCAGGTGTTACTAATGCCGTGTACTGCTTAAGCAGCATTTCCCAACTTTTAGATTGTGTTCCTTTCAAGATAAATGTTAAAATTCCATTTGCTTTCCTCATTACCTGATGTACGTGTATACTGGTTTTCTGCAATTCTCGCCCGACGACACTCAGATCCGTCTGCACCAAATTACACTGAAGTTTCTCTCCACTGGGGCAATTAGAGAGGCAAATGCCTATTTGCTACACATGCGGTGTATTGCATTGTAAGCAGCTGGCACAAGAACCAAGTCATGGACTGATGTGCACATTGACATACAACAAGATGTGCACCCCCTAGACTGAGGACTGCTGAGCAGCAAGGCAAGCTGTCCGTTTGTGCGACATGGCACAGCAAGGCAAAGCAGAGATGCTGCGAGTACGCAGATGGGCGTTGGGTGAGGGAGTGCTAAGCGAGCAAGTGAGCAGCCTTGAAATGTGACCTGGTCCAGTTTGTGAGCTTGGATTCCTGTCCCTTTTTGCAAAGTAGCTCTATTAGATCCTTTCAATGCTAGTTACTCATGCACTAATGCAAAATCTGTGATTCCAGAGCGCACTGCCAGTGCATAATATAAGCATCAGGAGAGTCATGATGGGTTTGCAGATGTTGGATGCAAATGCCCATGGAGATGGTCTGCATTTAGCTGGTGCTGATGGAGTGTGCCCTGGGACATTGTTGCCTGGTATCCAACCTGGAGGTGGTATGGATCAAGTGGTGAGATGAGTCTACCAGATGCTCATTATCGTTCCCCGACATCGAGCATGTTTGTTGAGTTTGATAAGATGGGAAGCTGAATATTAATGAGGGGGTGTGGTGTTCACAAAGTGTTCAACAATCAGTAATGATGGTCAATTAGCATCTGGCTGCTGCCTGGCGAGAATCTCACCATGCGCTTGTGAAAGGCATAAAAGATATAGCGAGATTATTTCAACATTGAGATAGGCCTGGCTGCACTTATCACATTATTCTGCCCCACAGCTCTCTATAGCCAATATCACTCAGCTCTCTCAAGGATTCTGCCCAGGAGTTAACACATCGTTGTTTTTCAAAAAGCAAATGCAGACGCTAGACATTTGAAATAAAAACAGATAGGTCTTTTCAGGATTATAATCTATCCTTGGAACTCATCAATAAACCCATTCCAATGACAAGTTCTCAAGTTAATACAATAACTCCGTTTTTCTATCCACAAATTCTGTCTGACCTGGTGAGTATTTACAGAATTTTCTGTGTTATCTCAAAGTATATCTGTTGGATTGACTCAAGGCATCACGGAAGTTATGCATTTCTACTTCTATCACATCAAGCAACTCCTTCCATTTCTCAGAGTGTCTGCTGCTGAAACTTGCTTTCATGCCTTTCGTTATCTCTAGATTTGACAATTCCTCCTGAACAGTCCCCCACAAACTTGAGATCATTCAAAACTCTGCTGCTTCTGTCTTAACTCAACGTAAGTAATGTTCCCCTGTCATCCCTGTCTGCACTGACTTACATTGGCTCCTTGTTAAGCAAACTACTCTAATTTTTGTCTTTAAATCTTTGCTTGACTTTGCACCTCCCCTATCACTGTTTCCCAGCTCCACAGCTCACTGAGATATATGTTGTTCTTCAAGATGGTTTGGGATTATGTTCGACATGTGCTGATTGGACCAAAGGGTCTGTTTCCATGCTGTATGACTCTATGACTGTATGCCCTATTTTAATCATTTCATCATTGTAAACATTATGAACTCAGGGTAGTCATATGGCCTAATGGATTTCCCTTTGTTTGCCTTTGGTGTGGTCCATGAACTTGGTGGAGGGAGGCAGTGTCATAGTAGTAATGTCACTGGGCTATTAATCCATAGCCCAGGCTAATGCACCGAGGGCACAAGTTCAAATCTGACCTGGTAGATGCTGAAACTTTAATTCAATATTTGGGCAGGAAGGAATATTTTCTCTTGGTGGGGAGATCGATGATTGGGGGCATAGATTCAAGGTAAAGGGCAAAAGATTTAGAAGGGATGTGAAGAATTTTCTTTTTCACCCAGAGGCTGGTGGGACTCTGGAAGTCAGAGCCTGTAAGGGTGATACAGGCAGAAACCCGCATAACATTTATGAAGTATTTAGATGTACACTTGTTTTTAGAAAGAAGTTTTGCTTTATAAAGAATGGACTATTTTAGAATTCATGAAAGAAATCTGGTGGAAATTCTATTTTATTCTGGTTCGCGGCACAAACTGAGAACAATTGGCCATTTTGCTGATTGAATCAAAACTTGTGGTGTAAAGAGGCTTCATTACCTCAATCGTAGCATTTCATTATGCAAGATAATGCTTGTCTGCTGAATTTGATTTTTCAATGCCTTTTTATTGCGGCAGCCTCCTTTTGTACAGTTTTCATGGTTCAGAGTGGGAAGGCCCCTCCCATAACTGCTGGCAATAAGCGTGCTCCTGGGCTCCTCTTCAGCTTTGCCAAAAGGAAAACAAGACCACTAAAATTGTGGCAGTGGTTAGGCACTAAGATGCAGTTCAGCATCAGCAACATTGCTGCAGCAAAATTTGTGTCGTTATCTAGTTATCTGTCTCTGTGTTCATTTTTTCCTTATAATACTCCTGCGAAGCACCTTGCAATATTTCATTACATTAAGAGGCCATATAAATACAAGCTACTGTTGTTGTTGGTCGGGAAGATTATTTTTAAAAGCTCATAAGCAGTAGCGGTCCTTTATAAAGTAAGTGCGGCTTTATAATTTGAATTGTCATCTCTGTCTCTGATTCTTCCATTTAAAAGCTAGATACTGCGGATGCCGGAAATCTGAAACAAACATGGAAAATGCAAGAGAAACTCAGCAGGTCTGTGGAGTGAGAAGCAGAGTTAACGTTTCAAGTGGATATGACTCTTCAGAACTCTTCTTTCTGTCATTATGTTTCTCACTCTGTATCTGAATTTGTTTTCTTATTTAAATATTTACAGGCATAACATTATAAGACCATGAGAACAAATTGTCCAACAAATTGATAAATCTGAGCCCATTTGTTAATGAAGTATAAGAAGACTTTGAAGAGGTTGTGGCAAAAAGGCTTCTGCACATTTATGTATTAGGCTCTTTCCCTCCAACTGTTTATCTCTCAACTGTTATCTCATTTACATTTCGCTCTCTCAGTCTGCAAGTGTATGCTTTACAATCTAGGGCTGAATCCACCTGATGGGAATGAGGCACTTAGTAGAAAACAAAATCAGTAAAATGCAGCCTGATTCGAGCCCAATCCATCCTGCCAGGCAAGTCAGGTTATAAAAAGGAGCTTGTGAAACTGTTTCATGTTAATTCATGAGAACTCTATTTGACTCTCTTATTTTCAGGTGCACATAATTGCACTTATGTATCTTCACCTTTGTCTTGCCACATGAGGGAAATTGACCATCTGTCTGATACAGAATCCAATCCCCTGGCAGATGCACAGAGGTTAAAGTCAACCAGTGACCCTGCGACATCACAGCAGATGGTGCATGCCACTATCTGTCAATTTTCTATAGAAGTAAAGATATATTAACATATGCTTAAAAACGCATGAAAATGATTTTGATTTCAAGCTTTGATTTTATTTAGAGAAAAATGAGGCTCAGCACAAATCTTGTCATTATGACGTGTGTAACCTGTTTCATTGGCAGCAACATAATGGTGTAGCAGCGCAGCACTGTCGGTGCATTGTAGATCAGAACCTGTATTTGTTCAAGCATAAGGCATTGGATTCTCCCTCATCTTAAGAGAATCAGACAACTTACAACATTATTCCAAAGTGCACTGTACAGTTTGTGGTGTGTCTTGGGGCTTGTGCTGGTGGGTGAAGTAGCTGGCCTTTTTTGGGTAAAGGCAGGGTGAAGAAAAAATACAACAATTTCACATGAAAGGTATGACATTTCGCCTCTAGGTCAAAGATAATCGATTCCCTTTGGAATTGATTATGTTCCCATGCTGTATAACTCTATGACCCTTTGATGGTGTAAGGTCTGGAGTCTTTCCAGCTGTTGATAGTTCTACCAGGGCCTGATATAGTTGAATTTCTAAAGTAGCATGATAACACCTTCAGAAAAATTCCCTGAATTGACAGATCAGTAGAGCATTTGTATTTTGTCTTGCACCACTGGAAAATGGTGGTATGTAAGAATGAGCCAGAAATCTGGACCGGAACAGTTAATGGGGCATATTTTATCTTCAATTATAGTAACTAATCAACAGTCTCATCTCAATGGGAAGAATGAATTAGATATAAACTTCTCTATTACCAGCTTACACAGTTTCCACGGATGAACTTCACTTGCATTAGAGAGAAAAACAAATTGTGAAGATGACATAAGGAGGCTACAAAGGGATATAGACATTGACGCTAGAATAGTGACCGAATAGAAGATTCCTTCCAGAACCTTCCAGAACATCAGTGTAAAAGTCAAGACTGCAGCATTTGCAACAGTCTTCAGCCAGAAGTGCTGAGTTGATGATCCATCTTGGCTTCGTCAAGTGGTCCCCGGTATAACAGATACCAGCTGTCAGCCAATTCAACTCAGAACCACACAATATCATTAAACAGCAAAGACTATGGGCCTGACAATATTTCAATAATAGTACGGAAAATTGAAAAGTTATAATGTTCAGGTTTTTCTACTGCATAATGCATGAGTGCTATTGGAATTCAGAGATGTGGCTACAGGTCATATTGCAATATTAATTTTCAACGTAAATGAATTAAAACCTGCATTAAAGTGGCAACAGTGGAATATAGTATGAAATATTCCATGGTAAATATTTGTAAATTAGTCTTTCCAACAGCAAATTCAACTCTTTGAAACCTGTTGACATCTAAAGAACATGCTGACTGATGTTTGCTAATTCTGTAATTGATCAGCCAGTCCAAAGCAGTTGGTATTAAAAGAATCTGTGTTCAGGATTCCTGTTTAATCTGCTCTTCCCCTGAGGATTTATGAATCTACAGTCCTAGCAGAAAGGTTTACATTGCTGATCACATATTGGAAATTCAGGCATTTTGTGGCCCTGTGATTTTACATCTATTCAATTCATCGACTCAAAACACTAGAAGCCATGGAGACATGAAAGGATGTGACAGAAATCCTGATATTTATATCTGGCAAACAAAGTTCCACACTTGGAGCACAAATCTGTTAAATTATTCCTCTGATTCCAAGAACTCAGTGTTCTCATGGCAATTGAAAGAATAATCACTTAAGGCTGTCTCTGAACAGTAGGAGATCAACACCTCAGCACAGCCAGCATCTCATTGTAAGAAAGTGTGATTCTTGTTTTCACATAAAAAATTTCAATCTTCATTGGAGAAGCTCCATGCAATCTGAATTCAGGATTTTGGATATTTTGGCAATAGCCACGGACGGCAGCTGGGGTAATACATTAGTAAACTTCTGTGTTCCACTTTAAGCTGATTTTCTTTCGATGGTTGAAGGAGAGTGACAACCAGCAGGTGCACGCTCAGAACTGTCTTATCAGATGGTGATAAAGGAGAGTGGGAAACATCTCAACTGGTTATAGCCACGCATTTTACAGTCAAAGTACACGTCCAGTCATCAGTCTTTTCAGTTCTGGGAATTTCTCTCCCATGTCCACTTTCCAACCAGTTCATGAGCCTCCCATTTTCAAACTTTTCATTCCCACTCCTCTTGCACAAGTAAAGGCCTACCTTATATTCAACCAGCTGTAAAGTCTAGATCTGAATGAATCAGTTTGAACTACCTAAATAAATGGTGAAGCTAAAGATTTCCGAGTGGAAGTTAAGTCTGCAGTTGGTGGTGACAGAGCCAACAAGAAGGAAAAAAATATATATATTTGGAATGCACAGCTATTAATGGATTTTATTCAATTTTCTATTATGCTTGAGATTGTTTACCTCAAGTACTTTCCTGTATCTAATATTAAAGGCCATTTCCATAAGTGATCCCTCACTCCCTAAGAACTGATTTGAGAAACGCTGACGAATAAAAGCACCAGTTAATAGAGCTTCACTGAATTTAAATACTATTCTTTAAATTAAAGAGATGCTTCCAGTCAGAAATAATCAGATGAAGCACCGAGGATATTTTTGAGTGATTTGGTACTTTAGTCAATCGGATTGATTGGACATAACAGGGTCATTTTCAATAAAATTATATTCAATTTCACTGGTACATGACTTCTGCCTGTGGTTGAAATTGGTTTTTAAACTTCTTTTCCCATGTATTGGTTTTCATTTTGAGATGCCAATGCAATCTGCTTGAGTGCACACTAAGTGATATTCTCAGTCCCCTGCTGTGATGCTCACAATCCAGTTGTTGTATTCAATATCCCATTATCATGTTCCGTGCTCCCATCTACACTCAATATCTTACTTCGCAAGCTACAGTTACTCACAGTGTCCTGCTGTTCCACTTTGTGTGATGTTTATACACAGCTATGTATCCAGTAACCCCAATGATTTTGCAGCAAATCAAGGGAAGGAAGCAGAATTAGTAACAGGAATTTGAAGTGAGAAGGCATAGAAGCCATAGCAGAAATGAAATCAGCCAGATGTGTTCCACACACCAGTGAGACACAGAAAAACCTCGTGGTCAATTGATCATGACTGAATTCAATAGCGTGATCACAGGAGCAACACTAATAATCAATTTTGCAGCAATGCTGGAACAAAAGGAAAAGTAGCAGGCACATGTAAATGAAGTGAAATCTCATTAGGATATTCAATATTAAATCTAATGCAAGTAATCTGAAACGAGAAGGCATAGCGGGTAACATCTATGCATAAAGGGCTGGGTCATACGAACCAGGAAATAGTGAACCCGTGTTTATACAGCATCCTTCACAACTTCAGGATATGCCAACACTTTACTACAGATGAAGCATTTTTGAAATGTGGTCACTGCTGTATTAGGAAATGCGATTGCTGATTTGTAGACAGCAATGTCTTACACAACAACCTAATAATGAACAGATTATTGAACTATCTTTCTGATGTTGATTGAGGGATAGTCTACCAATTCTTCTTTGAATAGTGCTTTGGGATCTTCTACATCTACATCAGAGGGAAGAAAGGGTTTAACAGCTCATCAGAAATATGGCATCCATGAAGGTGCAGCCCTCCCTCAAGTTTGCACTGATCTGAAAACAAAAAATGCTGTAGATCACAGTGGTCAGGCAGCAGCTTTGGAGAGAAAGTGAGCTAATGTTTTGAGTCTAGATTATGACAGCGGTAATAGTTTGCACTGAATTGACTGTGCTATCACTGAGCTAAGGGTAATGATCATAGAATCTCTAGAGTGTGGAAACAAGCCTTTCAGACCAACAAGTCCACACTGACCCTCAGAGCATCCCACCCAGACCCATCCCCTATAACCCACCTAGTCTACACATTGCTGAACACTATGGGCAATTTAGCCTGGCCAATTCACCTAACCTGCACATTTTTGGACTATGGGAGGAAACCAGAGCACCTGGAGGACACCCCACACAAACACAGGGAGAATGTGCAAACTCCACACAGACAGTCACCAAAGGGTGGAATTGAACCTGGGTCTCTGGCACTGTGAGGCAGCAGTGCTAACCACTGAGCCACTGTGCCACCCCTAGAGAGAAAAGCACAACATGCCAGAGAAACTCAGCAGGTCAAATAGTCTGTGTGGAGACAGAAACGAAGTTAATATTTTGAATCTGATATGATTCTTCTTTCTAAACTTGGGACTGAATTTTCCCAACATCTTGTCAAAGTGTTTCTTTGAGTGACAATCACAGCAGGCAGTCTAACATGGCCTGTGTCAGAATTCTCATGCAATTTTCCACTCTTCAGCTCCTTAACTGTACTATTGCCCTCTCTGCCAGATTGCTGGTGTGGCAGGAGAGATGTAAGAGTTCACTGTTGCCAGGACTGTGAGATTTTCATGTCAACGGTAAAGTATTTAAACTGCAGCTCGACAGCACATCAGACACTGCAAGCCAGGAATCATCTTCTACACAATGTCCTACACTGCTATCCCCAAGGAAATGGCCTAGAAAGGAATGTTAGCTCCTCAGTTCACCATCTATAGGGACCTGGATGTGATGGTGGACAGTGTGGTGAAGAAGGCAGCAATGTATTTTCTGGCTGATTGGCAAAGGAGGCCATCCTGCCAGACTTAGCTAGCCTGGACCAGAATAGGTGCCTGGGGCAATGCGGTGTCCTGGGTGAAATGAAACGGCCAGCAGTACAGAGAGAAGGCTAATAATCTTCTGTACTCTGAAGGGTAAGTGCAACCATTTTCTGTATGTCACATCACACTCATAGAGCCCCTACTCACTTTAACTCTGCCAATGTACCTTCACCTCACAAAGGGTCATGGACAACAACTCTCATTATTCTATGCAATATGTCCTCTCAATGACTCTCACCTACTTCATCCTCCTAAACAATTGATACATCCTGCTGCCTGCAATTCCTACTCACTGACTGTTCCGGCATCATCACTAACTGCTCACCCAGCCATTGCCAACGTACTCAATCCCCTGCTTTGTCTCACTGCAGGAAAATTGACAGGCGGACCATAGACCTCCTGAGCTCACTAAGGATTTCCTCTGACTATCAGATATGGCCAGTTTGTTGAAGCATGACAACTGTATTTGCCGCATTAGCTGCTGGCACATGAGCATAGCTTCTGCTCCATCTGCTTTTCCTTTCTTTTTTTTTCCCTATTTTTAATTACATTCAGGTGGAGAGCTCAGACAACATTGGCAGCAGTGAAGTGCCTAGCGGGTCGGAGGCAAGTCTGTTCTCCCAGCGGGGGCGGTGGCAGAGAGAGGCAAGTTTGGGTCCAGTGCCCGGTGTAGGACCTGGCAGCATCGGTGGTGGTTGCTTCAGCACAGTAAACCCAGTGTTGAGTTTGGTCCCAGTTCAGGACGTGGCAGCTTAAGTTGCAGTGCTGCGATCAGTCCAGAGTGGACTCAGGTGATGATGTCAGTGGAGGCAAGATGATGATAGCGACAAAGAACGGCGACTCTGTTCCATCCGCTGTGGCGTGGCAAAGGTACTCGTGGCTGGCCAACTGCTTTGTGCTGGTGTTGGTCTTGGAATTGGGGTGGAAGAGCCTGGATCTAGACCCATGGCTAAGGCACTTAAGAAGAAGGACTGGAATGTAGAGCTTTTAACATTATTTCATTATTTTTTACCTTTATATTCTAAAGTCTTGGTTTACTTTCTGTTTTGATGATGACACTAGATAGTGGTGATATTGTACAACACTTTTCACTGTATTTATAACAAAAACATGTAACAAGTGCGCATGACAATAAATAAATCAATCATCCTGTAGGTGTGACATTGACATAGCATGGATCTGTACAGCTATGTCCACTCATTTGATTGTTCAGTGCTTTGAACTGTGACAAGCTGCCTGCATCTCCCTCTGCACACCAAAGCAAAGTTTGCTTCAGAGGCTGACAGCCTCCACAAATAAATGCAAAGTGAGCAAATACTCAGAAAGTAATTTAAGAGGCATAAGATACACCCTGTATGGCTGGTGTGTTCCCAATTTCAAAGCGACCTGTTGGGAGAATGTAAGTCATAGGTGTTTGTGAGCTCCAAAGTGACATCCTGAAGGGTGAATGAGATGGTCTGAAAGCAGAGATAATGAGGTGGTGAGACTGGCGGCTTGACAATGGCCACTTCTGTAGATGAAATGTGGAAGACATCGACATTAACGATTTGGATGCAGGATATAGATACTCTAGCTAAGTTTGCAAATCAGTGGGAAAATAAGTTGCAGTAAAGAAATAAGAAATTTACAAATGGATATGGATAGATTAGATGAATGAGCCAATAGTTGACAGGTGAATTATAATATAAATATGTATGAGGTTATCCATTTTAGTCAGAGGAAGAGAAAGGCAACTTATTACCCAAATGCAGACAAACCTCAGAGTGCTTCAGTGCAGTGGGATCTGGGTATCCTCATACATGAATGACAGAAAATTAGTATTCAGGTACAGCAGGTAATAAGCAAGGCAAATGGAATTTTGGCATTTACTGTGAAGGGAATTGAGTATAAAAGTAGGGATGCATTACTGCAACTGCACAAGGCATTAGTGAGACTGACTTGGAATTTCATGTACTATTTTAGTCCTTACACTTGGAGAGGGATATAGTTGTATTGGAGGCAGTTCGGAGGAGGTTCACTAGATTGATTCCAGATGTGGTGGATTAGTCTGATGAAGAGCGATTGAGTAGTCTAGTCTGATACACTCTGAAGTTTAGAAGAATGAGAGGGTACCTAATTGAGCTTTATGTTCTTATGTTCTTATAGCGCGGGTAAGTGGATCTGAGTCCACAAAAGGATCAGCCATGATCTTATTGAATGGCAGAGCAGGCTCGAAGGGCCGGATGGCCTACTCCTGCTCCTAGTTCTTATGTTCTTTATAAGATATGATAGTGGATCGACAAAGTAGGCATACAGAGGCTGTTTCTGCATGTAGGGCAATCTAAAATGAGAGGTTACAGACTCAAGGCAAGGGCTAGCATAACTAAAATAGAGATCAGGAGAAATTATTTCTCTCAAAGCATCATGGATCTGAGGCATTCACTACCCCACAATAGTGTGGGGATATGGGTCTGGGTGGGATGCTCTTTGGAGGGTCTATGTAGACTTGATGGGTCAAATGGACTCTTTCTGCAATGTAGAAATTTGATGATTCAAAATTCTTGATCTCAAATAGATATTTTTCTGCTTCAGTTTACCATTCTGAAATTACTGATAAAAATAAGGATTCTTCCCACACAATCAATTGGCCCCTCTTTTCCATCTGCAAAATCATATTAGGATGATTGAAAACTCTGTGGTAGGGCGACACAAAATTGGTCATAAAGGTCACAATAAATATTTTTACTTGGAAAACAGAATTACATTTTCAACAGAAATGACATGATTAATGGCAGTGTGTGGATGAGTGATTTTATATACATGGGTGTATGTGATTTTAGTTACTGCTGCCCTCTGTGTTGTGAAAGGATGGTTTTTTCAGGACATTTCAATCACCCTCACCTGAAATAACCGATTTAAATATCTGAATCCAGGCAGATGCCTTGAATAGTTCCATTTCTGCAGGTGTATTCCTGCAGCTCGGAGTGAGTTTTACCATCTATTATTTGGGAAATGAATCACTAATATGTTTGTTTATGGTTTATCGGTTTGGAGCTTGTTTGTTCTGGAGCTGCCATGATACTAATTCATTTTCTTTGCTGTTAATATAATCTTCCGTAGGCTGCTGATGGCAAAAAAAATTGTCACTTTAATGTTCTTACTTCGGAAGCCTGCAATTGAAAGTGAATATCTTGATTCTTACATTTCTGCTGGAAGGACAAATACCTATGATTAAGATGATGTTAATTTAATGTTGTATAAACCCATGTACATGTACAGACATGTCAGCAAAATTAAAACCCAGGAGACTAAAGGGACATTGGCAATGTGAACATGAAATTGGCTGATACTCAGAAATCAGAGAGTAGCAGTGAACAATTTTACAACTTGGGGTGGCATGGTGGCTCAGTGGTCAGCACTGCTGCCTCACAGCACCAGGGACCTGGGTTTGATTCCAGCATGAGGTGACTGACTTCAGGTGTGGAGTCTGCACATTCTCCCTGTGTCTGCATGGGTTTCTACCGGGTGCTCTGGTTTCCTCCCACAGTCTAAAGATGTGTAGTTTAGGTGGTTTGGCCATGCTAAGCTGCGCATAGTGTCCAGGGATGTGTAGGTTAGGTGGATTAGCTATGGGAAATACAGGGTTTTAGGGATAGTGTTGGGGATGAGTCTAGGTCAGACATTCTGCAGAGGGTTGATGTGGACTCAGTGGGCTGAATGGCCTGCTTCTATGAATCGTAATGTTCCACAGAGGTCAGTTGTATGGTCAGTGTTCTTTCTCTAATCCATAATACTGATCTGGACTTAGGTATACAAGGAATAACTTTAAAGTTTGTAGATGAGACAAAACTCGGAAATGTAGTAAACAACGAGAAGGATCATAACAGGCTTTAAGAAGATTTGGATAGACCGGTCATATGGGCAGACACATGACAGATGAAATTTAACATAGACAAGCATGAAATGCAACATTTGGATAGCAATTAGGAGCGGTCCTACAAAAACTAAATGAGACAATTTTAAAAGGGGTGCAGTAAAAGAGAGACAGGAAAATGTGCATACCCAAATCTTTGAAGGTGACAGGCCAAACCGAGAAACAGGGTGCTTAGTTTTATTAATGTAGACATAGAGTACAAAACAATAAAGATATACTAAACCTTTATAAAACACTGGTCAGGTCCTAACCAGATTGTTGTGTTCGAGCAATTTATGCAGTTGTGTTTTACAGATTAAACAATAGATGATCCTGATAAATGAGCTCTATATACTTTTCTTGCCACTGGCAAGAAAGGGCTTGACAGAATTAACACATCCAGACTTTCCAAAGACAATCAGAAAGATCCAGAAGAGATGTAGAAGATTCTCAAAGCTCAGCTCAAGGAAAGAATTAGCTTCAAAATCAACAAGCTCCAAATGATGCCAGTCAGACAATGACCCCGAGAGTTTATTGACCACTTTAACAGAAGATGCCACACCAAAGAGCCTGAGTGTGACCTTTCGAAGAGAAGTTACCAGAGAAGCTCTCTGCATTAGTATGCACCTCCATACCAATTAAACTGTTTAGAAAAAAGTCTTTTAGACAAGAAAAAGAACCATATCATTGACACACTACTTGAGTATGGAAGCAAGTATGAAGCCATAATGACAAGTCAACAATTACTTGATTTACATGCAGCTAGCACTATTTCTGCAGTCAGAAAACTAAAGCAAAGCACAAGGTCTTTAATAGATGCCATTTGTCACAAATACCCAAAAGCTGTCCAGCTTTTCTTGATTCCTATAAAGCATGTGGTAGAAAGAATATTGGACACTCATGTGCAGGAAGTCTGGTTCCAAAGACCAGACCAGATGCCAGAATGAAACACAAGTGACTATACACAAGATGGTACAACACCATAGCACTGGCAGGAAGGAAAGCATTATAAAAGTGCAGAGATACAAATGCATCAGAGGCTCAGAGTCAACCAAATGAAAGGTGAATTTCTGAAGATGATCATGCTTTCCATTTTGTTAAACTGTCACAGCCCTTCAACAGTACAAGGCAATATGAAGCTTTTACAAGCATTCACACTATGTGCCTGAAAAGGCAGGACAACACTCGTTAAAGCTAAAATCAACACAACAAGTAATACCAATACATCCTGAAAGACAGATACCTCAAGTAGCAAGGCGTGGGGCTGGATGAACACAGCAGGTCAAGCAGCATCATAGGAGCAGGAAAACTGGACGTTTCGGGCCTAGACCCTTCATCAGAAATGGGGGAGGGGAAGAGGGTTCTGAAATAAACAGGGAGAGAGGGGGAGGCGGATAGAAGATGGATAGAGGAGAGGATAGGTGGAGAGGAGGCAGACAAGTCGAAGAGGCGGGGATGGAGCCAGTAAAGGTGAGTGTAGGTGGGGGGGGTAGGGAGGAGGTAGGTCAGTCCAGGGAGGACGGACAGGTCAAGGGGGCGGGATAATGTTAGTAGATAGGAGATGGGGGTGGGGCTCTGCCAATGTGGTATACTGCATCCGCTGTACCCGTTGTGGCTTCCTCTACATCGGGGAAACCAAGCGGAGGCTTGGGGACCGCTTTGCAGAACACCTGCGCTCAGTTCGCAACAAACAACTACACCTCCCAGTCGCGAACCATTTCAACTCCCCCTCCCATTCCTCAGACGACATGTCCATCCTGGGCCTCCTGCAATGCCACAGTGATGCCACCCGAAGGCTGCAGGAACAGCAAATCATATTCAGCCTGGGAAACCTGCAGCCCAATGGCATCAATGTGGATTACACAAGCTTCAAAATCTCCCCTCCCCCAACCGCATCCCAAAACCAGCCCAGCTCATCTCCACCTCCCTAACCTGTTTTTCCTCTCACCTATCCCCTCCTCCCACCTCAAGCCCCACCCCCATCTCCTATCTACTAACATCATCCCGCCCCCTTGACCTGTCCGTCCTCACTGGACTGACCTATCTCCTCCCTACCCCCCCACCTACACTCACCTTTACTGGCTCCATCCCCGCCTCTTTGACTTGTCTGCCTCCTCTCCACCTCTCC
>JAHRHZ010000012.1:29533464-29585783 GCA_024137785.1 Ginglymostoma cirratum | reverse complement strand
AGAAGGGTCTAGGCCCGAAACGTCAGCCTTCCTGCTCCTCTGATGGTACTTGGCCTGCTGTGTTCATCCAGCTTTACGCCTTGGTATCCCTGGCAATCATGCTGTCAGCTTTTACCTTAAACAGGTTATTTGTAACTGAAGAGTTAATACTTAGCTTAGACCTGCAAAATAAGAACTGGACATAGATAACGTTATGTATTGTGAAACAGTCTCTTGCAGTCTGTATCATAGAATGCACTTGCTGAGATACATGTCTTTAAATATGGAGCTGGAAAAGCACGGGAGGTCAAACAGCATCTGAGCAGCAGGGAAGTCAACTTTTCAGGTTGAAACCCTTTGTCAGGACCTTTTGTTCTGATGAAGGGTATTGGTGTGAAATGTTGGTTTCCCGCCTCCTCAGAAGGTGTGTGACCTGCTTTGCTTTTCCAGCTCCACATTTATTGACTCTAGCTTCCAGCATTTGCATTCCTTACTGTCTCCGAAGTACAGGTCTTTCAATATATGTAGTAGTGATATGTCTCACCTGTGCTGATTTTGTTTTTTTTCCAAGTGTGTGTCAATCTGCCTTTTTAAGACACATGATGTTGATAGTTGTAAAAGCTTTGTATGGCCTTATACCATAGACGTGGTTTTTATTATTTATTCATGAGATGTGGGTGCCAATGGCTGGACCATCATTTTTGCCCAGTCCTAGTTGTCCTTGAAAAGGTGGTGCTGAGTTGGCTTCTTGAACCACAGCAATTCATTTAGTGAAGGTTGATCCTCCTGTTATGGAGGGAGTTCCAAGCTTTTGACCCCAGTGACAGTGAAGGAATGATGATATATTTCCAGATCAGGATGGTGAGTGGCTTGGAGGAGAACTTGAAGGCTAATGTATTCCCATGTATTGGTTGCCTTTATCTTGGTAGACAGTACTGGTCATGGACGTGGAATGTGCTACCTATAGCGCCTTGGTGAATTTCTGCAGTGCATGTTAGAATAGAATATACTCCATTGTAGAAGTACAGTGAAAAGCATTTATAATGTCTGTTTCTTATGGTGTCGTATTAGGTACAAGTATCTAGGTACAAATCTTGGATACAAAATAGGAATAAAAAGTAGCTGCTTTACTTTACAGACTTTAAAAAATAAGTTAGAAATTCTTGTGATTGTACTCATTGCTGCTATGGTGTGTCAGTGGTAGCAAGAGTGGATGTTTGTAGATGTGGTGCAAAACAAGCGGGCTGCTTTATCCTGGATGGTGTCAAGCTTCTTGAGTGTTGTTGGAGCTGCACCCATCCAGGCAATGGGGAATATTCCATTACACTCCTGACTTGTACTGTGTAGATGGTGAACAGGCTTTGGGGAGTTGGGAGGTGAGTTACTCACTGCAGCATTCCTAGCTCTTGACTTGCTCTTGTAGCCACTGTGTTAATGTGGCTAGTCTAGTTCAGTTTCTGCTCAACAGTAAAACCCAGGCTGTTGATTGAGGGATAGTCAGTGATGTTAATGCCACTCAATGTCAATGGGACAGTAGTTAGATTGTCTCTTGTTGGAGGTGGTCATTGACCAGCATTTGTGTGGCACACATGTTACTTTGTCATTTGTCAATCCAACCCTGGATATTGTTTAGGTCTTGCTGCATTTGGAAATGGACTGCTTCCATATCTAAGAAGTCACAAATGGCACTAAACATCATGTAGTCATGAGCAAGCATCTCCACATCTGACCTTATGATAAAAACAAGGAAATTGATGAAACAGCTGAAGATGTTTAGGCCTTGGACATTACCCTGAGGAACTCCTGCAAAAGTGTCCTGCAGCTAAGATGAATGGCCTCCAGCAATCACAACTTTCCGCTGAGTTAGGTATGACTCCAACCTAAGGAGACTTTTCCCCCAATTCCCACTGAGTCCAGCTTTGTGAGGGCTCCTTAATGCCATCCTCCATCAAATGTGGTCTTGATGTTGAGACCAGTTATTTTCACCTCACTTCTAGAATTCAGCTCTTTTATTCATATTTGTACCAAGACAGTAATGAGGTCAGGAGCTGAGTGGCTTTGGCAGAATGCAAACTGGGCATCACTGAGCAGGGTATTGTTAAGCAGGTGCTGCTTGATAGCACTGTTAATGGCACCTTCCATCACTTTACTGATGATTGAGAGTTGACTGACAGACTGGTAATTGACTGGGTTGGATTTGTCTTCCTTTTTGTGTACAGGACATACCTGGGCAATTTTCCACATTATTGAGTAGATGCCAATGTTGTAGATTTATTGGAACAGCTTGGCTAGGTTACAGATAGTTCCAGAACGTAAGTCTTCAGGACCATTGCTGGAATATAGTCAAGGCCCATAATCTTTGCAGTATCAATGGATTCAATTCTTCATGATATCACATGGAGTAAATCCAATTGGCTGAAGAAGGGTATCTGTGACACTGCAGACTCCAAGAGAAGGCTAAACTGGGACTCGGGATTGATCCACTTGGCACTTCAGGTTAAATATTGTTGAAAATGTGACAATGTTATCTTTTGTGTTGATGAACAGGCCTCTCCATCTTTGAGAGGAATATTTGTGGAGCCTTGTCTTCCTCAGAATTATTTAATTGTCCACTACCATTCACATTTGGAACTGGTAGGACTGCAGAGCTTAGATCTGATTTGTTGGCTTAGCCCTGTCTATCACTTGCTCCTTATGGTAGTCCTGTGCTGTCTCTTCACCAGGTTAACACCTCAATTTTACTGTGACGTTATCTATGTAGATAGATTGATTATCTTCTGAAATTTGTGTTGTTTGCAGTGATATGTACCTTTTATTGATATGTTTTCTTTTGTACTCATTCTTAATACTTGCCTTGGCACCAGTGTCTGATGTTGTACTAAGTTTGTACACTCACTTATTTCACTTACATTGCCTTTTCTTATTCATCCTTCTATCTTTTGAATTGTTTCACAATATAAGACACCTTGTGGTTGGGTCTCTGAAAGCACCATTTCTCTTCGTAAAATCACCCGAAAGGAATCCAAAAAATTAATCCTTGAATATCCCTGCAGGGGTAAAATTCTGTAATAATCTGTGTGGTAAAGCTTCCATTTACATGTCCTATTTGGGATTTTGGTCTAATTACTGCTGCACCTAATGACTAATGCTTAAGTCCCACACTTCAAAAAGCTGTTTGTGTTGGGGAAATTATGTTTTCTCACATTTGGATCTTGCCAGATGTAATAAAACTGACAGGAGTCAAGTTCAAATTCACAGAGGCGTTACTGGAATCCTTCAAGCTGACATGAATATTGTAGTGAAAATAACTTCACATGAAAGATGTTGGCAGAACTAGTTGAGTGATGACATAAATGTTTTAACAGAAAAAAGTTGGCCTACCATTTAAAAAATTTAAGTCTTAAATACAAAGGGGTGAATCTGTGGAAGGCTTGGTGGTGGGGCATGGAACACTAAATCAGGTGGGACAGTCACGCATGAAGATCGTGTCATATTTCCATTTCCATCCTGACTCAAGCCATGACAGAAAGCTCGGTAGACAGCTTCTCAGCCCACCACCAATTAATAGGGCCCTGATTCAACCCAGATTGACATTATCTCTGTGGCAGGTAGGGGGCTCACTGGGTACGTTCGCTCACAGACTTCAGGGTTAGGAGGGAAGTGTGGGGGTCCCCCATTCAGAGGTGTTAAAAACCTGATTAAGGCACCTTCATTGGGAACATGACCCAGCTAAGAGCCACCTCTGTCTTTGCCACTGACCCTCCATCAGTGTCTCCCTTGCTACCACGATCCCCTTCCAACCACCTCCCTCTTGCGGGCCTGGGTGTCTCCTTGATTGAAGGCCTCAGGCAGAGCAGATATAATATAGCCAACCAACCAATCCACCCCTGGGTATTAGAGATAAAAGGTACTGCAGATGCTGGAGAGTCCGAGATGAACACAGCAGGTCAAGCAGCATCATAGGAGCAGGAAAACTTGACGTTTCGGGCCTAGACCCTTCATCAGAAATGGGGGAGGGGAAGAGGGTTCTGAAATAAATAGGGAGAGAGGGGGAGGCGGATAGAGGATGGATGGAGGAGAGGATAGGTGGAGAGGAGGCAGACAAGTCGAAGAGGCGGGGATGGAGCCAGTAAAGGCGAGTGTAGGTAGGGGGGTAGGGGGGAGATAGGTCAGTCCAGGGAGGATGGACAGGTCAAGGGGGCGGGATGATGTTGGTAGATAGGAGATGGGGGTGGGGCTTGAGGTCTGAGACCTCTATTACCTCCTCAAGATTGGCATGCCTTTTTTCTTTTGAGTTTGCATTTAAAAGACTGTGCGTACATATGTACAACTCTTAACAGGAATCTCAGGAAAACAAACAATGGGAAACCAGAAAAATACTGCCACCTTTGTAAATTCAGATGCATTAATCTAGGCATGGTGCTGTTTAAATTGAAATTAACTATACCACCACATACCAGGAATTATATCTGAATGGATAATATTCTTCTCAGAGGTAATAATAAAACAGAGAACAGCTAATGCTGGAAATCTAAAACAAAAATAGAAATTGCTGGAGAATCTCAACAGGTCTGGCAGCAGCTGTAGAGAGATAACAGAGTTAACTTTTTGAGCCTACTGACCTGAATAAAGGTTAGTCAACCTGAAATGTTAACTGTTTTCATTCCACAGGTGCAAGATTTACACAATTACTGCATGAATTACTTTCCCTAAATATTTATCCGAGATGTTTGATTTGGATTTGAGGCATATGTGCTAGCAATGTAGTCCATTGTGAAACAGGTGCTGCAACTAATATTTTCTCAGCTCATTATAAAATGTAATTCATAAATAACAGAGGATTCTGAGTATTCCAAGACGGAGGATGGAAAAGAATTGTGGCTGAGGAGCTGCTCCTTTTTTGAGATATTTTCAGTATTGGAGCTGATTTCCTCAAATTCTAGGAGCAGCAATTACTGTTTGATAAGCTGTTGCATAGTTTTTGAACCTTGGGGCAAACAAAGATCAAAACAACAGCACTTTAAAAAGGAGGAAGGCAGACAAAGGCAGTGACCACATAGGAAGTGAATGAAACAGAGAAATAAACCTGCACTGCTGTCTGTTCTGCTGTTTGATTTCAAGTAGCTCTGGACATCGGAGTCATCCAAGAAAAGTTAATAAACAGTGAAATTGACAGCTGACCTTGGAGAAACAGTAAAGTTGTATTGGGAGAGATCACAGTAGGGGAGCAGCCAAGTGGCTTTTTAAAAGTGCAACCTTACTGTTTTTTTTGTAAATCTACAGTAGTGAGTAGAGTGGGTTCCTTTTTTATTATATGCTTTATTGAGATCTGTCTCTTGATTAAACTTTAAAAAGATAAAACGCAGGTACTAAATTAGCCTGAAGCAGTGTTTTATAGAACTGTAAGATTGCGCTATTTTCTGGGTGTGTAGATTGTTAAGCTGAAAAGGTGGCTTTTAGTAAAGTGATGGGCTCCTCCTGTCAGATACGGGAGATCAGGGAGAGTTTCCATGTTACTGATGACCGTGTCTGCAGGAAGTGTGTTTGATTGAGAATCCTATTGGGTCACATGGATTGGTTAGACCAGCAGTTAAAGGCAATGAGGAATTTACAGGAGCTAGGGGTGTGATGGGTAGCAGTTACAGGAAGGGAGATAAATGGAAGATACAGAGATAACAAGCATGGGGCTGGATGAACACAGCAGGTCAAGCAGCATCATAGGAGCAGGAAAACTTGACGTTTCGGGCCTAAACCCTTTCCGCCGCCTCCGCCTCCACGCTTACTTCTCCAACCGCGAAACTAACCCTCCCTCTACTGACCCCTTCTCCCGCCTCCAACACAAGCCCTCCTCCTGGACACCACCCCAAGGCTTCCTACCCTCCCTCGACCTCTTCATCTCCAACTGCCGTCGAGACATCAATCGCCTCAACCTCTCTACCCCTCTCAAACACTCCAACCTCTCCCCCGCAGAACGTGCAGCCTTCCACTCCCTCCACTCCAATCCCAACAGCATTTCTGATGAAGGGTTTAGGCCTGAAATGTAAAGTTTTCCTGCTCCTATGATGCTGCTTGACCTGCTGTGTTCATCCAGCCCCATGCTTGTTATCTCGGATTCTCCAGCATCTGCAGTACCTTTTATCTCAAATGGAAGATACAGTCAGGTAGATGGGCTACCTCCAGGAAAAGTAGGAGAAGGAGGCAAGTGGCTATCCACGTCTCAATCAAGTATGCTGTTTTGGAAAATGTAGGGGGTGATGGACTCTCAGGGGAATGTAGCACTGACAGCCAGGCTTCTGGTGCCAAGACTGGCTCTGATGTAACGAGGGGTACATCAGGTTCCAAGCAATCAATTGTGATAGGGGACTCTCCAGTCAGAGGTGCAGACAGACATTTCTATCAGAATGATGTGGTGACTCTCTGATGCCAGGGTCAGGGATATCTTACAGTGGGTGCAGAATATTCATGAAGGGGAGAGGGACCAGCAGAAGGTTATTGTACATATTGGAACTAAAGACATAGGAAGAGAAAGGGATGAGATTCTGAGGAAAATGTGTAGGAATTTAGACAGGAATTTAAAAAGAACATCCTTGAGGGTGGGAATTTCTGGATTATTTCAGGTGCCATGAGCTAGTGAGCGTAGGGATAGGAGAATAGAGAAGATGAATGCATGGCTGAGGAGCTGGTGCAGGGGAGAAGAGTTCCATTGGATCATTGGAATCTCTTTTGGGGTAGAAGTGACCTGTATAAGAAGAATGGATTGCACCTGAATTGGAAGGGGCCTAATATATTGGCAGAGAGATTTGCTAGAGCTGTTTGGGAAGATTTAAATCAGTACATGCAGGATTGGTGGGCGTGGGGGGGAGGTGGTGGGATGCTGGGAGATAGTGAGGAAAGAGATCAGTCTGAGACTGGTACAGTTGGGAAAAGGAGCAAGTCAAACAACCAGGGCAGTCAGGAACAGAAGAGAGATTGAGGTAGGACTGATAAATTAAACTGCATTTACTTCAATCCTAGAGACCTAACAGGTAAGGTAGATGAATTCAGGACATGGTTGGGAATGTGGGACTGGGATACCATAGCAATTACAGAGCTGTGGCTCAGTGATGGACAAGACTGGCAGCTTAATGTTCCATAGATGCTATATGAAGGATAAAAAGAGGGGCAAGAGAGGAGGGGAGAGTCGTGTTTTTGAATAGGGATGACATTACAGCTGTACTTAGGGAGGATATTCCCGGGAATACATCCAGGGAGGTTATGTGGGTGGAACTGAGAAACAAGAAATTGATGATCACTCAAGTGGCATTGTACTATAGATCTCCCAATAGTCAACAGGAAATTGAGAAATAATTTTGTGAGGAGACGTCAGTTATCTGCAAGAATAAGAGAGTGTTATGGGTGGGGATTGTAACATTTCAAACATAGACTAGGACTGCCATTGTGATAAGGGTTTAGATGGAGAGGAATTTGTTATGTGCATACAAGAAAATTTTCTGATTCAGTATGTGGTTGTACCTAGTAGAGAAGGTGCAAAACCTGACCTACTCTGGGAAATAAGGCTGGGCAGGTGTCTGAGGTGTCAGTTAGGGAGCACTTTGGGGCACTATTATTCTGTTAGTTTTGAAATAGTGATGGAAAAGGATAGACCAGAGCTAAAAGTTAAAGTTCGAGGTTGGAGGAAGGCAAGAACTTTCAAAAGTTGATTTGGAACGGATGTTTGTGGTTGAAGGACAGCTGGAAAATGGGGAGCCTTCAAAAATGAGATAATGAGAGTCCAGTGATGGTATGTTCCTGTCAAGCTGAAGGGCAAGGCTGGTAGGTGTAGGGAATGCTGGGTGACTAGAGAAATTTCATCAAGAAAAAGAAGCAAGCATATGTCAGGTATAGACAGCAGAGATTGAGTGAATCCCTAGAAGAGTATAGAGGTAGTAGTATAATTAAGAGGGAAACCAGGACGGCAAAAAGGGGACATGAGATAGCTTGGACAAATAGGCTTAAGGAGAATCCAAAGGGATTCTATAAATACATTAAGGACAAGAGGAGCTTAGGGAGAGAATAGGGCCCCTTAAAATTCAGCAACGCCACCTGTGTGTGGAACTGCAGGAGATGGGGGAGATACTAAACAAGTATTTTGCATCAGAGTTTACTGTGGAAAAGGATACAGAAGCTAGAGAACTTGGGAAATAAATAGTGATAACTTGAAAAACATCCACATGACAGAGGAGGAGGTGCAGGACGGCTTAAAATGCATAAAGGTGGATAAGTCCCTGGGACGTGATCAGATGTACACTAGAACTCTATGGGATACTAGGGAAGTGATAGCTGGGCCCCTTGCTGAAATATTTGTATCATCGATAGCCACAGGTAGGGTGCCGAAAGATTGGAGGTTGGCTTATGTGGTGCTACTATTTAAGAAAGGTGGTAAGGAAAATCCAGGGAAGTATAGACTGGTGATCCTGACATCAGTGGTGGGCGGGTTATTGGAGGGAATCCTGAGGGACAGGATTTACATGTATTTTGGAAAGGCAAGGACTGGTTAGGCATAGTCAACATGGCTTTGTGCTTGGCAGATCGTGTGTCACTAACTTTATTGAGTGTTTTGAAGAAGTAACAAAGTGGATTGATAAGGGTAGAGCAGTAGATGTGATCTATATGGACTCCAGTAAGGTGATCAACAAGGTTCCTCATGGTAAATTGGTTAGCAAGGTTAGATCACATGGAATACAGGGATAACTAGCCATTTGGATACAGAACTGGCTTGAAGGTAGAAGACAAAGAGTTATGGTGGAGGGTTGCTTTTCAGACTGAAGGCCTGTGACCAACTGGGTGCCACAAGGATCAGTGCTGGGTCCACTGCTTTTCGTCATTTATATAAATGATTTGGATGTAAACTTAGGAGGTATGGTTAGTAAGTTTGCAGATGACACCAAAATTAGAGGTGTAGTGGACAATGAAGAAGGTTGCCTCAGAATACAATGGAATCTTGATCAGATGTGCCAATGGGCCGTGGACTGGCAGATGGAGTTTAATTTAGATAAATGTAAGGTGCTGCATTCTGGAAAGGCAGATCAGGGCAGGCCTTATACACTTAATGGTGAGGTCCTGGGGATTGTTGCTGAACAAAGAGACCTTGGAGGTTCATTGCTCCTTGAAAGTGGAGTTGCAGGTAGATAGGATGTGAAGAAGGTTTGCTATGTTTGCCTTTATTGGTCAGTGCGTTGAGTATAGGAGTTGGGAGGTCATGTTAAGTCTGTACAGGACATTGGTTGGGCCACTATTGGAGTACTGCGTGCAATTCTGGTCTCCTTCCTATAGAAAGGATGTTGTTAAACTTGAAAGGGTTCAGAAAAGATTTACAAGGATGTTGCCAGGGTTGGACAGTTTGAGCTGTAGGGAGAGGCTGAATAGGCTAGGGCTATTTTCCCTGGAGTGTCGGAGGCTGAGGGCTGACCTTTTAGATGTTTATAAAATCATGAGGGACATGGATGGTGTAAAGAGCAAAGGTCTTTTCCTTGGTGTGGGGAGTCCAAAACTAGAGGGCACAGGTTTAAGGTGAGAAAGGAAAGAATTAGAAGGGACCTAAGGGGCAACTTTTTCATGCAGAGGGTGGTGCGTGTATGGAGTGAGCTGCGGAGGAAGTAGTGGAAGTGGGTACAATTACATTTAATAGGCATCTGGATGGCTATATGAATAGGAAAGGCTTAGAGTGATAGGAGCCAAATGCTGGCAAATGGGACTAGATTAATTTAGGATATCTGGTTGGCATGGACAAGTTGAACCAAAGGGTCTGTTTCTGTGCTGTACAACCCTACCAGTCTATGACTCTAACCCACTTATATTATATGCTTAAAGAGTAGCAAGAACATAAGGACAGAAGAATGTAAACAACAGGAGCAGAAGCAGTCCATTCAGCCCCTTGAGCCTGCTCTGCAATGCAATAAGATCATAGCTGATCTATTGCAGCTTTAACTCTGCCCTCCTGCCTGCAGTACCACTCCCCATGACACTGTTCTTCCTTGTAAATCAAAAATCTGTTGAGCACAGGCTTGAATATAGGCATTCTGGACCCCGGCATTCCTACTGCTTGGTGTTTTAATTGCCCCTTTGCTGTCATTCTGACCTTTCTACCTCTGGTCTGCTACATGTTCCAATGAAGCTTGATGCAAACATGCAGAGAAGCACATCTTTCCCTTGGGACTTTACAACCTTCTTTAACTGAGTTAAACAACCTTTGGACAAGGCAGAGGCAGAGGTCATGATCTAAGGTTGTTTTTTCTTCTTTTTTGCTGGTTTGTTTCTTTCATTAATGCTTTGTTTCCTTAATATATTCATTAAAGCTCTTTTTAGATGTTGCGCTGTGAAATTACTCGTTTATTAATCTACTGCATCCCCCCCCCCACAAAAAACCAACCCTTTTGTTCTCTCGGTGTCTTTCGCTGTCCGTAAGTTCAAAATCTCTGACATTTCTATCATCCTTCTGTACTGATGCAAGGTCATTGACCTGAAAGGTTAACTTTGTTTTTCTTCGCAGGTGCAGGGAGAAGTCAGCGGCTGGAGCAATTCCACCCAAATGGAACATCTATAATTTTCTTTTATTTGTCCTCACAATGCGGCCAGGATGAGCAAGGGCACATATATCGTCGCAACAAAAAAATACTGTGGAAGCTGGATACAAACCAGGAAGTGCTGCAGCAGCTCTAGCACTATCTGTAGAGAAAGAAACAGAGCTAATATTTTGAGTCCAATGTGAATCTCCTTTGAAACTACCAGTTTCAACACACAGTTGAAACTTTTACTCTGCCTCTCTCACTCATATTGCCCATCCTTTGTTACCTGAGAAGGCAGCAATGGGCCATCTTGAAGGAAAATTATAGGTGATTGTGGTCCTGTGGTTTTGCTGCCTTGTTCTTTAAAGCAGTACAGATCAAAGGATGCTGCTGATGTACCAGAAAAATTATTGTTGTGAATCATCTAGATGGCAAACAGAACAGTGATAGTGTGCTTGCTGGTGAAGAGAGTAGGGACCGAGTCTAGACTTGATGGTGTTAAGCTTCTCTTCGACTGTTGTTGTTGCAATTTATCTATGGGTAAGCATTCCATCATATTCTTTGAGCCACATGGAATGGTTTGCATTTCTATAGCGCCTTTATTGTAGGGAAATGTTCCAATGCATTTATAGATAAGGAAACACTTGCATACCAGGAGAAGAGCTGAACACCCAACTTCCACCCTGCTTTTTCAATCGTTGTGTTGACATGCCAAGCAGTTTGCTCATTTAATTTTTAACATGTATAATTGTTGTTTTTTTTAAGAAAGCATCATTTGATTTAGTTCAGTGTCTGTTAATTAATGTGCAAAATTCTTGCTGTCATGTTGATAATTCAACACGTCTCACCTCCTGTTCAAAGTATATTTTAAGATGGAGTTTCATGGACTTGATGCACATTGGCTTACAAAAGAACCACAAGGCTCTCCCAGGAGACTTTAACTCCATAACTGTCAACACTAGCATATTCAGACCATTCAATTCTCAATTCTGGTTTTTCAAATACTGCAATGCTCTGAACAATAGATGATTTTTATCAAGAGATAACAAGGTGTAGAGCTGGATGAACACAGCAGGCCAAGCAGCATCAGAGGAGCAGGAAAGCTGATGTTTCGGGTCGAGACCCTTCTTCTGAAATGGGGGAGGGGAAGGGAATCCTGAAATAAATAGGGAGAGGGGGGAGGTGGATAGAAGATGGATAAAGATGGATAATTCCAGTTTGGCCGATGTAAGGTTTCTCACAGTCCTTGCATGGTAGTGAGACAATGGGTCCGATAGGGACCGCTGGCTAGTGTACCTTGGAGAGTCCATAGAAGCAGAGTGTGATAGATCCCTCTGGCTTCATTTTTTGGTAGTCTGTCTTGCTGAGTTGTGTAATTTCTTCAGGGTTGTTTTGATTCGGTTCTCTAACTGTGGCATTGGGCCTATTGCCATTTGTTGGTAGGTGTCCGTATCCGGCAATCACCCCAACACCCTAAACAGAGCTGCATCAGGACATTATTCCAGGGTCTAGGCCCGAAACGTCAAGCTTTCCTGCTCCTCTGATGCTGCTTGGCCTGCTGTATTCATCCAGCTCTACACTTTGTTATCTCGGATGCTCCAGCATCTGCAGTTCCTACTATCTCTGAACCACAACACACTGCCTGGATTTGTGCAAAGCAGAACAGGAGCATTTATTCGGAGTTTTTAAAAGGAACTGGTACCCAAAAAGCATAATCTGCTGTTACCTCCCTGACAGACCATAACAAGAAGACCACAATGCGGCCAGACACACTAGTCACCCTACCATACAACAGGGATATATCAGAGATGACCACAAGTCTACTCAGGCCCCTAGGTTCAGAGTAGCCCACAAACCAACAACCACCCTGCGACAGCCACTAATGAACGTAAAGGACCCCATACCCACAACCAATAAAACTAACGTAACATACAAAATACCATGCAAGGACTGTGAGAAACATTACATAGGCCAAACTGGAAGAAAACAGTCAATAAGGATACACGAACACCAACTAGCCATCAAGAGGCATGAGCAGTTCTCACTGGTCTCAAAACACGCGTGAATAAAGAAGGACACAAATTTGAATGGGACAACACATCCATACTAGCACAAGTCAAACAGAGACATGCCAGGGAATTCCTTAAGGCCTGGTATTCCAATCGGAACTCCATCAACAAACACATTGAACTGGACCTGATATACTAACCACTGAAAAACAGATTCAGAACAATCCCAACAAACCGAGGCATATAAATAACAAGTGGGACAGAGCAGACGCTTCACTGGAGGCGCACTAATGATGTTACCAAGCAGGGTAATGAAACATCTGCAACCAAACCCACTTAAAAGATGTTTTGAGATGCAGGTTTGAATCCCACTTTGGCAGGTGGAAGAAATTTGAACTCAATTTAACAAAAAAAAACCTGAAATTATGAATTGAATGATGCAATAAGTGATGCAAACTCCAGTTGGTTCACCAACTTTCAATGCAAAAGGAAGCAATTGAACTTACCCACTGTGGCCTGCATCACAGTAAGGTGGTTGACTCTTACCTGCCCTTTGAAATGGCCAGCAAGCTGCTCCTCCAGTTCCAGCGCTGACATACCTGTCGCTGCAACCAGGTCTACCATGTTGACTGAAGATCCAGCTGTCAATGAGATTGGGCTTCTGGGCAACTGGTCACTAACATCAGAGACACACTGTAGATATAAAGCCCCCCAGTACTGGAGGAGTCCCGAATGATGGGTATCTCTTTCCTGTCTTACCAACCTGCTCCCTGCAGACCAGCATATGAAATATTCTGCCTCCTCTTTTACTTACGATCATGTTTGTCCATCTAATCACAGGACCATGCAATACCTGCCATTGCTTCAGCAGCAGGAGCCAGGAAACCCCAGAGAAACAGCAGTAAGGGCAGGAGGTTACCAACAAAAAATCTCTTACAGCATCTCAAATTATGTAGTAATCTGTTAGTACTGTACTGATTCATCAGGGCTCCTTGGAATTCTCCATGTGAGCATGCCCTGCTGGCCTTATGTGGATAAAAGTCTACAAGACAACAGAATTTCTAAGGCTAAAGTTTCAAATAAGGAGAGGGAAAAAATGGCTACTTGTACATTAATTTATACTTCAACGCTCCTCTGATCCAATAAAATCAAAAATATTTAGTGATTGCACTTGAAATGTAGATAAAAGCTTTGAAAAGTTCTAAACATTTTGAAAGGTTCACATTAACCTTTCTATTAAGCACATTAATAAAGCCAATGATACATTCATACTGCTAACCTGTCATCATGCTTCACACTTGAAAGTAAAACTTCACTGAGTAAATGTGGCTGTACGATGAAAACAGCCAGGTGGACTTACATCCTTTGAAGAGAATCATAAAAGAAAATTATCCCTAAAATTTGGGTTTACATATATTGTAATCAGTCTCTTTAAATAGTTATGCGTGTCATTTAGAAAAAAAAATCATTTCTATCAAAGTATGATTGTCCTAGAAACGATTCTTTAACAAACCGATGTCTGTTTCTTTGTTATGACAAACATACTGTAGTTAGGTTCAGATTCGCCAATAAGATAAATGAATTAAAAATTAGAAATGCTTAAACAACCATTTTGATAGCTAGACCAAAGTATGTTAAGTTGTTGGGTGGAGGTTTTTGAAATGTCAGTATTCATATCATTTACCCTCTGAATCTGATGGCAAGTTCAGGATTTAAATATAAGAACAGATTATTTCAGATATCCTGATATTGTAGTTTTTCAGTTTCTGCTGTGCCATAAACTGTGCTAGGCACCACCCACTCTCACTCCACTCTCTAACCCCAGAGAACCATCAAAAAATATCACCAGCTGATTTGATGAGAGCTTCCCCTTTTCTGCTCCCTTCACTTTTATAAACTCCATAAGAAGTCAAGTCTTGCTCAATCAAATGTAGACTAGATCTTTGTCCCTGACTTGAAATCGAACTATTGAAAAACAATCAATCTTGGAAAAGAAGCTTTCAATGATTTTTTTTGAGTACTATGAAATCTCAACATTAAGATTGATGGCTAAATTTTTTTAAAATGAATTTTCTTCAATTTTTTCATGATATTTCAGTTTCTACTTTCACCTTATGCATATTCATAAACTGCTGTTGTATGTTTATAGTGGGGTCTTCTTCTCAACCTCACTCCTCGCCTGAGGCCTGATGAGCCTTAGGTTAAACCAATACCAGTCGTCTCTCTCAAATGAGAGAGCAACTCTGTGGTCTGGTAAGACAATGGCAATTTTTACCTTTTTATTTACGGACCTACCCCTCAATTCTATGTAGATCAAGGGGAAGTGGAGGAGCAGATAAGTAGACAATTCACTGAGGTGTGTAAAGAGAACAATAGGGTAACTCTATTAGGGGACTTCAACTTCTCCAACATTAGTGAGGTAGACATCGTGTAAGGGGTTTGGGAGAAGATTTCATGAACTGTATTCAGGATAACTTCTTATGTCAACATGTAGAAAGTCCAAATAGGATGGTGCAGTGATGGACCTAATTCTGGGAAAAGAAACCAGACAGATGTGTAAGATGCAGTGGGTGAGCTTTTTAGTAACAGCCACCTCAGCACAGCATAATTTGTGTTTGTTCTGGAGGAAGAAAAATATGGCCTGAAAAAAATAATTTTGGATTGGGGGAAGGCAGATTTTATAAAAATAAAGCAGGATCTGTCCAAAGTAGGTTGGGAGCATCTACTTGTGTGAAAATCTACAGCAGAACAGTAGGGGATGTTGAAAAAGGAGATGGAAATAGGAATATGCTGCGCAGCCCTTCAAGCCTGCTCCACTCTGCATTCATGGTTGATCAACATATTCCAACAACATGTTTCCTTTAGGACGAAATTTAGGAACAACAAGCCCAGAAAACCTGGATGTCTAGGAATATTCAGGACTGGATAAGAAGAAAAAGAAAGGCTCTTAACAGATACAAAAGGAGCAAATCAATGGAGGCCCTAGTGAATATAAAGTGCAGGGAGGAAATTAAGGAAACAATTAGGAGACCATGAAAAATCTTCAGTGGATAAAGTTGTGGGAAAATCCAAGATATGCTATAGGCATCTCAAAGGGAAGAGTATAACCAAGGGAAGAGTAGGGCCTATTAGGAAACAAGGGGGCAATCTCCGCGAGGAAACAGAAGACATTGCCAAAGTGTTAAACAAGTATTTCTTGCTGATCTTCACGTGGAAGAAAGAGGATGTGGGTACAGAATTTGGGGAGAGGAACTGACAGGTTTTTGTGCAGATTGACAAAGGGAGTGAGGATGTATGGAGATTTTGATAGGTTTAAAAGTGGACAAATCCCCAGCTCTGGATGAGTTGTTTTCCAGGATATTGCGGGAGGCAAGGGAGGAAATTACAATGGCCCTGACCCAAATTTTTAATTCCTGTCTGACCACAGGGCAGGTGTCACATGACTGGAGTCCGGTTAATGTGGGTCCAATTTTCAAAAAATGTTGTTGGGATTAAACCAGGAAATTACAGACCAGTAGTCTCACATCAGTGGTAGTGAAATTACTGGAGAAAATTCCGATGGAGAGAATTAATTTGCACTTGGAGAGGGAAGATTTGATCAGGGGTAGTCAGCATAGTCAGAATGAGATCATGCATAACAAATTTGATTGAATTTTTCGAGAAGGTATCTGGTGTGTAGATGACGGTAGCATATTTGATGTAGTTTTTGTGGATTTCAGCAAAGCTTTTGACAAGGTCCACATCAGACACTGATAAAAAAATTAACAAGTTGGCTCCAATACTGGCTTCATGGTAGGAGACAGAGCGTGGAGTTTAGAAGCTGTTTGCTTGAGTGGACATCAGTGTCTAGTGGCATAACACAGAGAACAGTGCTTAGTCCCGTATTGTTCTTGATATATATAAATGATATATAGAGGGGTATGATAATTAAGTCTGTGAATGCAATGAAGATTAATAGTCAGGAGGAAGGACTTAGGTTGCCGGAAGCTATAGATGGGCAGAGCAGTAGCAGCTGGAATTTGAGCCCTGAAAAGTGCGGGGTGATGCACTTTGGAAGAAGTAACAAGGCAAGAGAATCCTCAATGAATGGCAAAACACTTGGAAGGTCGGAGGAATAGAGCAATCTTGTCTACAGATTCCTAAATGTGCCAGCACAGGTTAATAGGGTGGTTAAAAAGGCATATGTGACACTTGCCTTTATCAATCATGGCATAGATTATAAGAGCAGCGAAGTTATGTTGGAGTTTTACCAAACTTTGGTTAGGCCACAGCTATAGTAATGTGTGCAGTTCTGTCACCACAAGGATGTGACTGCACTGGCGGGGGTGGAAAGAACATTCACTGGGATGTTGCCTGGGAGGAGCAGTTTAGCTAGGAAGAGAGGCTGGATAACCTCGGCTTGATTTCTTTAGAACAGAGAAGGCTGAGAAGGGACCTGGCTGAGTTGTAACAAGTTATGAGGGATGCGAACAGGGTGGACTGGAAGCAGCTGTTCTCTTGGTCAAAGCGTCAAGAGCAAGGTGAAGAACTGGAGCCTTAGATGAGATTTGAGGGAAAGGTTTTCACCCAGAGGGTGTTGGAAATCTGGAAAGCACTACCTGACCCAACAGTAGAGGTGGAAATAACAAGAACTGCCGATGCTGGAGTCAGAGTCATAACAGTGTGGAGCTGGAGGAACACAGCAGGTCAGGCAGCATCAGAGGAGCAGGAAAGTCGATGTTTCGGGTTTACACCCTTCATCAGGACTTTCCGCCTCAACTCAGGAAGCCTTAAAAGCATGTGGCTGAGCATTTGAAACATCATAAAATTCAAGACTATGAGCCAAGCACTGGAAAGTGGGATTAGTGTAGATGCGTCAGCGCAGACTTGATGGGGCGAAGGATCGCTTCTGTGCTGCATGATGCTATGACTCTCTAACTAGAAACATTCTCTGCACCCTACTGAACTCTTTCATTGTCATAAAATTTTCTCTCAGGTCATCCCTCAGCCTTCCCAGGCTCATCTGATCATTCAGTGGTTTCTGACAAATTTGTCCTCAGCTCCGTCTCATCTAAAGATGAGTTACAAATTCTGACCTAGCTAGTGATGTTCACACCTAATTTAAAAAATTAAATATTTGTGTGTGTGTGTTTGCATATATAAGCACCTCCTCCACTGCCTTCATAAACCTCTTTAGAATACGAAGATCAGAAATGTGCACAGTATTTTGAGTATGATTTAACCAAAGTACATCCAAATTTAAGCTAACTTTGCTGCTTCTCAGCTGTACTTAATAGAAATTAACTCTAATTCCTAGTTTGCTCTTTTATACCTTCACCCAGCTGAGTTGTCATTTTGTGTGATTTATGTATCCATACTTCAAGATAGTTTTACTCTTCCAGACAAACCACTGTTTGACTATTGTTGTCTTCCTACCAAACTGCAATAGCTTGGACTTATCTATGTTGAAATTCCTTCGTCAAATCAAATTTGTTCTGCAAGCTTAATAATGTTCCCTGTATTTCCTTATATTTTCCGTTGTGTAATCTACAGCTACCAATTTGGCATCATCCACAATCTTGACTTTGGACTTCTGTTTCCTGAACATAGGCCATTAATAATAAAATAGTGAACAACAGTGGCTCCAGTACTAATCCTTGCGGAACACTTCTTAAATTTTGCCAGTATGAATAGTTACTCTTAATCCTACTCTCTATTTTCTTTTGTTTGGCAGTCAACTTGCTCATCAACTTACTTTTGTTGGCTTAAGGTCACTTTCGCTGACCTTATTCATGAGTCTACTATATGATATCTTATCACAGGCCGTTTGAAAATTCAAATATAGTACCTCTATTATGTAAACCTATTTTCCCTTTCTGTTCTGTTGGTAGGAGGGCGATGTAAACATTTCCCTTGCCTCTGGTCTACCTAAAAACCCTGCAGGCCATTATATTGTTGTTTGAGACACTACCATGTCCTATACATTGTAGCCTTATTGAACTGCAGCTGTATGTGGAAGAACTTCAAATGTATTTTCCCTGTTTCTCTCATATCTTGTAACGATAGTAAATTAAACACTTCTGATTTCATAGATGGTTGTAAGGATGCAAAAACTTATCAATGTGCTCAATCTTTATGAGTGAGCTTCAACAACAGTGGTGATAATCTTAGCCTTATCAATAACTAGAACTTGTTGAAATGATTGCTGAGGGATTTTGGCAATTTGGGAATTTCAGCATTTGGCAATTCCTACAATATAATTTTCACTAAGACCATCCAATGACGAACTGACAGATTCAGATTTACCCAATTCACAGTCCATCAAATCACATTTTCCACTGACTTCCATGGAAAGTAAAATAGGCAGAGTGAGAGTAAGCAAACATGAAGATATTTGCTTATGATATTGTGCAGCTCAAGATATTCACACTTATACTAGTTGAATTCTACAGAGTCAGGCACTGCTGGCAAAAGAAACCAGTTTATACTAGCTACCGAATTAACTAACTGTCTCTGCATCTTTACCATGGAGCTTATTTATTCCTAAAACTAAAAGAAGAATTATTTAGCAGAATATCATAGCTAAATGCTGAATGCAAACTTGGCTAGATTTTACAAAAGGATTAATCCTTCAAATTTCCAAACTTCCCTTGTCTTCCATTAAGTCTCAGGCCAGTTCCACTATCTGCAGTTGGTGTAGAGGGATGATGCCTCACAGTGGAAGCTGTAGGCTTTGGACTTTTCAGCAGATGACCCCAGAGGTGTTTATGGCTCATGGGCCCAGACACGCTGGCCAGACATGAGCTCACCTTCCTCAGGCTTTAACTTCCACAGGGTTGTGGGTCACAGGCAAGGTAGAGATGAAGGGCTGACACCTTCTGAAATGTCCTGATAGGAGACTGCTACGAAAGCTGTAAGTTGTTCTTCTCCACCTGGCTGCCTCCTGACACCACCTTGTCTCTTGGTGAGGAAGGGGCACATGGATTGAGGTCAAGGTTCTTGCCTGTCTGTTGCATTGCCACTAATGTTGAGCAGGATTGTACGTATATAACTGACACACACCTATCGTGCTGGACATGGGTCACCACGGCATCCACCACCCTGTCCATGGAGGCAGCCTGATGCTCTCACTACGGAGGCAGCCTAATAGAGATAGCTAAGTGGACTCTGTCTAACATTCAATCCCATTACCAACAAGAATGCTTGCTGTTCCTCCACCTCTTTGTACATTTGAATCAAGTTTAACAGCAGCCACTATAGGGACCTCTCCTCCCTGGACCTGAACATGTGCCTGGCCTCCAGAGATCAGCCAAGTAGATGTGACAATGAGGTTGTCATCGGCATGTGATCCTAGCTTATGTCTACCAATGTAACCACTATGGCATCAGTATCTGATCTGGTGGAGGCTGCAGGAGGTAGCCTTGCCATTGGGGGATCTGTGACTCAGAGATGGAGGAGAAGCTAATCTTCTGCAGGCCTGGTCTCTTCTGGTCAGAGACTGTGTGGATGCCACTCGTGTCTCCTGCAGGAGACAAAAGAGTGAATTAAATTGTGAAACTGGCGTAGAAGTTTGGGAATGTTAGGTGTACACTTACTACATGATGGAAGTGATGCACAGCACTGATAATGAATCTTACTTGTTGGTCGGGACTTGGAGATTTGGACATCACCAAAAATGGATGTAGTCCTCTCCCACCAAAGTCAATATTCTCTCATCATCGTGGCTGAGGAGATGAACACTGGGCACCCCACCACTCATCTTGGCACTTTGCCTTAATGAGGGCAACTTTTCTCTTTCAGCCATGTCTTTTAGCAACGCACTCTGAATGGCAGCTCCCTATTTAACAACATTTGACGTAGTGTGTAAGTGGGATTTTAATATGGCACCAATGGTGGGACCTCCCAGAAGGTCCCAGTGATGTCGAGTGCTTTCACTGCTGCTAAATGAAAAGTAGCACAAGAGCGGCACCATACATAATAAGGCATGATGCATTCATAATGAGGTTAGCAGCTGAGAATTGTGGGAGGACAATTGATAGGACTCATGGTGAGAAGCCCTCCATGAAACCCCCCAAAATAGACACTCGGCAAATTTTTGGGAAACCTCAAACCCTTGTGGCATCTTCAAGACTGGCTGCATCTGATGGTGTTGTCTCCTCTACCAATCCTGAGGGAAAAGCATGGCATTCCTCTGCACCACCCTGTCCACCAGGACCTCCTGCTGATAAAGAAATGTGCCAGTTTCCCCCAGTACAACATGTGGGGGGCTATTCACATGAACCATATATGGCCGCTGCACACTAACAGCACCTAAACTGGTGCAAAGACAGGATTTGATGATGGAGAGAGCATCACAAAACCCAGGAGTTCCTGGCAATGGCAACTACTTCCACTTGTGGTCAGAGGGAGGATACAATGAGCGGGGTACCACAAGTAATGAGTTCAGTGTGGGAAAATGGCATAAGAAATCTTGCTCAGAATCACAGAGAGTACCAATAAACTCAGCGATTTCTGGTCAAGTTTACGCCCCTGATTTTTAAGATAGTTCTTCAGATGAATTATAATTCAAATATACAAGTTAGATTGAACTGCTGGCAACTGGAGAGACAGAGAGGATATGACCAGCCCAAATTCTTTGCAAAGTTCAATGGTTCTGGGGACTGAACCAACAGTGAAGTGGTCAAATGAGGCTATTGCTCCTTTGTCTCCATTGTTACAGGAGTTAGAAATGTTTCTTAAAGAAAGAATTCAACTCTACTGTAACTTCTTCAGGCAGACCAGCTATAGCTTTAAGATGACAAGGTGTAGAGCTGGATGAACACAGCAGGCCGAGCAGCATCAAAGGAGCAGGAAAGCTGATGTTTCGGGCCTAGACTTTGTAATCTCAGATTCTCCAACATCTGCAGTTCCTACTATCTCTGAAGCTATAGCTTTAATCTGCCTCAGCTCTAAAAGCAAGACAATGGATTTCTGTCCACAGTCAGCATGCACATGAGCTACAAACTGTGAATCTTCTCTAATTCTTACAGACTTAAATTTGGCTAGACCTATCCCCCACTATTTCATAATTTATGTTTTTGTGAGTGCGAACTGTGAATGTAATGTGTACACTGAAGTTACAGTGTACTTTAACATTTTCTTTAGGCCAGTTTTAGCGTAATAAAAGAAACCTGTTTCTTGTTAATCTCAAGAAAACCAGTCAGACTAGTTCTTTATGATCTCAAGGAGGTAAACAGTTAAACACGCATCAAGCTGTCAAGGATAACCTTATCCAAAATAAAATAAAACGTGTTGTAAAATGAGGAGAGAAAAAAGGCGGGAGCCCTTTGACTGTACCTCACCTAGTTGTAGCAATCCTATTTTCAATAAAACACACATACATACCTGCCTCAACCAAAACAGTTACATGTGGGCTTTATCAAAATTCCTGTAATTTTTAAACTTTGTTGTTATGGATGGAAGAGATGATAAGGATGGTTTCCTCTTTTCTGACCTCTCCGCTGCCCAAAGACAGTTGTTTTTAAAAGCAAAAGTGCTTTCATCCCTGACCGCTGTAACTAATAAGAACAAATAACAGATTTTCTGGGAAGTCTTTTTGAGAAAAAAAGAAAAATGTTTATTGTACAACATACAATTGTATGTACAACCACACCCACTCGGGCAGATAAGCACACATGGAGGAAAAGATTGTGATTATGAAAGGGAGCACACACTTAGGCCTTAGCCTCTCACAAGTTCTTCGTCACATTTGCTTTGCTCAGGATCAGATCTCAAAACCTGTATTCCTCCTTGATCCACTGAAGAATAGAGTCTGGTAGGAGCAGGTTTCTCTTACTGAACTCCAGGTGAGATGTAATGCAACCCCTGCTGCAAAAACCTGATTCAGTTCCTCAGATAGAGAAGTAAAGACCAACCTGAATTCTCTGTCAATGACAGTTCTTAAGCATGATCCTTTTCCTTTGCTAGTCTGCAGCTTTCTGACTTGTTATTGCAAAATTGTGTCTTATTGAATGTCCTTAACTGAAATCTAGTTTTTGTCATGCGACTGGTGTATCTATATTTATTATTGTCACAAACATGTTTCTGCCAATTGGACCTTTGTCAAGCCATGGGATCTGAGGTTCATCCGGGCAATGTAAAACTAACCATATCCAGGCTTGGGCTGACAATTTTTCTGCCACACAATGCCAGGTAATGACCATCTCCAGCAACAGAGCATCTAACCATCACCACTTGATATTCAATGGCATTACTGTGGCTGAATTTCACACGAGCAACATCCTGGGGGTTACTACTGAACAGAAACTGAACTGGATTACCTATATAAATACAGCAGCTCCAAGTGCAGTTCAGAGGCTAGGAATCCTGCAACAAATAACTTACTTTCTGACTCCCGCAAGCTACCATCTGCGAGGCACAAGTCAGGAATGTAATGGAATGCTTCCCACTTGCCTGAATGACAGCAGCTCCATCAACGTTCAAGAAATTTCACACCATCCAAGACAAAGCAGCCCACTTGCTGGGCACCATATCGACAAGTATCCACTTCCTCCACAACTGAAGCTGTGTAGCAGCAGTGTATACCAACTACAGCATGCACTGCAGCAATTTATCAGTCTCCTCAGATAACACTTCTAAAAATGTGAACACCACCACCTAGAAAGACAAGCTCAATTGATACATGAGACCACTACCACTTGCAAGTACCCTTCCAAGCCACTCACAATCCTGACTTGAAAATACACCATCATTCCTTCACTGTTCCTGGGTCAAAATCCTGGAATTTCCTCATTCCTATGCCAAATGGACTGCAGTGTTTCAAGAAGGCAGCTCACCATCACTTTCTCAAGGGATGGGTAGTAGATACTGGCCCAGCCACTGACACCCATATCCCATGAACTAATATTAAAAAAAAAACTTACGATCAGTGTCCAGGTCTTCTGGGCCAGGTTAAAAAATGAAGTGTTATTAGATGAAGAGTTAAACTTACTTTACTCTGCCCAACCTCAGAAGTCCACACATGACTGAACCAGTGTAACTTCCTTTTCTCAAGTCTTGCCAAATGCTGAGTTGGAGACGGTTTAGTGCTGTGGACCCAGTTCCACTCAGGACCGCTTTACTATTGCTAAAATGCACGTAACATAGGATTCTTCCAGACAGTACAAGAAGGAAAGTAATAGTTTGGGCTGGATCCTAATATAGTCTTAGTAGTGAAAACTTACTGTCTAAGCACAATGCCACCTGATTTCCTACGTTATGAAAAGTATTGTAAATTTATGCTATCATACTTTGTGTTTGTAACAAGGTGGTTTTGTGGAAATTCTGCCTTAAGAGACAGAAATTTTGAATGATAATGCTCCCTAACCTCAGAATATGTGCACTAAGAAATACTGATCAGAACAGAGTCACATTTTACAAAGCTGTACTATAAATACAACTTAAGAATTATGGGCTTCCCAGGAGTGGACTTTGGCTTTAATTAGTACTTGGGTACCATCATTTCCTGTTTGTACTCATTCATTAAGTGAACAAAAGGTGGGTCACTGTGACAAAATCATGCAGACAATCAATTCTTTATGTGTGGAAAGACATGTTCAACACCCTTTAGGGCACAGTTATCCTCTAGTGTTGATTCAAACCAAAAATTGGAAGGTGGTGTGTAATTGTGGATTTGAGAGGCCAGAGTTAATTGGTGTCAGGGAGCGGACTACAGAACTGAAGGAGTTGTAATTTTTTTTCCATAAAGTGCTTCAAAGTCAAGCAGCTGACTATATTCTTTATTTTAAAATGTCATTTCACAAGTTTAGTGCCTCTCAAAGAAAAATCATAAAATAGGACAAAATGATGGAAGTTTTCTTTTGTTCTTAAATCTGGAAACAACTACACAGTAGGTTCTCCGTTTTCTAAAGTAATTACACCAAACTTCTTCAAAGTAGAATAGGTGGGCCAGGGTCTAGCTGTAGAGAGTGGGTGAAATACAGATGCATTCCAGTCTCTAACTTCACAGTCATGAAGTTTAAACCATTATTTCATGTGATACAGCACTTTCATTTCATAAATACAGCTTGTCAGCATGATGAAGCATTTCATTAGAATAGATTAAAAACTCTTAATGATGTAACTTAATATTTGTGACAGAATGCCATGAGTGATTCCCTTAATCATATATAGCATCTCACAGTTACTGATTGAAGTCCCTCACCATCCCATTGGAAGATGTTTTAACTTTGATTTCTCATATAAACTGCTGACCACACTCTGACTGCCCACATTACACTCATAATATTTTATGTACACTTTAGCGGCCAATCTGGGCTAACATTAATGTGTGCTTTGGCCTGGTTTTTGCAATATATTTGCAGAGATCTTACCCATAGTACTCATGTGCTGTGATTGGACTATTGCAATAAAATTGAATTTAAAATGCTTTCAATCTTGGCAGACTTCATTCAGAAATCACTGAACCATTTAGAGTGCGGGTTATATGAGCAGATGTGACCTTAGATAATATCTAAAGGAACAGTTAATTCAGATTGTTGAAGGGTGCCTGAATAAGGCAGGTATGGAGTGATTCATGGAGAGAAAATGCAATTCTCGTAAGAATGGACCCTTTTTTTATATCACTAAGATCAGAATGAATCCTCAGCCTGACTAGTTCAGCCACATTCATTGCTGATTTGGTCCTTATCAAATATCACTATAACTGCCCATAGGCAGCACAGTAGTGTAGTGGTTAGCACTGCTGCCTCGCAGCACCAGGGACCTATGTTCAATTCCACTCTTGGGTGACTGGCTGTGTGGAGTTTGCACATTTTCCCTGTGTCTGTGTGGGTTTGCTCTGGTTTCCTCCCACAGTCCAAAGATGTGCAGGCTAGGTGGATTGGCCATGCTAAATTGTGTCCATAGTGTTTGGGATGTGGAGATTAGGGGGATGGGTCAGTGTGGACTTGTTGTGCCAAAGGGCCTGCTTCCACACTGTAGGAATTCTATGATATATATTGGGAGATATATAATGCACACTCCCAAAATAGATTATAAATCCCCACTTTTGCTTCTTTTTCCAGGTGCACTAGTAACATAAGAGCATCATAAGAGTATCAGGTTATGTAAAAGCTAATGGTTAAATATGATAACTTCCTAAATTACAACAGTGACTTCACTTGTCTATGAATGTCCTAAAGATGTGAAAGGCTGTATATAAATGTATGTTCTTCTCTTAACAATAGTGATCTAACTAATGATCAACCAGAATTTGTGCAATTAAATCCAAAGTGGACCTTAATGGCCTTAAATTGCAATGTGCCGGGAAGCAATGAGTGGACTTGCTCTGATGATACAATTATAGTGCCCTATTAACAGAGGGAGGCTACTTGGTACATTTTCTTTGGGTAGGTACCTTCAGTGAAAGGTTGTAAATCTGAAACAAAAATGGTAAGTACTGGAGAAACACCGCAGGCCTAGAAAAATCTGCCAAGAGAAAAACTGCATTAACATTTTGAATTCAATAGGACTCTTCTTCACAACTGAAGGGTGATAGAAATGAAGCAGGTTTTATCAAAAAAGGAGGGAGGGGGAGGAGGAAGAACAAAAAGGGAACATCTGGGAGAGGGTGAAGTGCCAGAAATATTAAAGGACAAAGGGATCATGGAACAAAAAGCAAAAGCGAGTCATAGTGATTATAGTAAAAAGACTAAAACTTTTGTCTAGAGTGAGAAAATGAACAGCTCTATCTGAAAGGAAAAACATGAAAACAAGATTTAAACCAGAATAAGGTAAAAATAAAATAGAATCAAAGTGGGGATCATGGTCCGAAAGTATCAACTCAATGTTGAGCTTGGAAAGTTGTAAAGAGCCTAATCTGAAGATGAAGTGCTGCTCCTTGGAAACTATTGAACACCACTGTTTGGAATACTAGCAGGCTGAGGTCAAAAATATGAGCCTGAGAGCAAGCTTGTCTAAACTAAATTGGCAAGCAACTGAAATTCGGGGCCGTGCTTGAGGACTGAGCAGAGGTCTTCTGCAAAGAGGTCACCATTTGATCAGTTTTTGATCTCCCCAATCAAAAGAGACCATATTGTGAGCAGTGAATACAGCAGACTAGATTGAAAGAAGTATGTGCTAATAACTGCTTCAACTTGAAGGAATTTGTAGCTTTGGATAGTGAGGAGAGAGGTGGTAAAAGGGTGTTATGCCATACTGTAGGTGGTGGCGAGAGCAGCTCCTTCTCAGGGGGTCTGCTATTGGGGGGGGTGGTCCCAGGAGGCGCCAGCATCAACAACATAAGCCAGAACAAGGCTGTGGATCCAGCCAACCAGTGGACCCAGCATCAGGTTTGAGCCCAGTCCAGGACCTGGCAGCTCCAGCAGACACATGGCAGTGACGATGCCAGTGAAGAGTGGCGACACGGTTCCAACAGCAGCAGTGTGGCTCCAGGCATGGCTGGGCCTGAATACCTGATCGGGGAGGCAGTGGCACTCCGACTGCAGTGGTGTGCAGGAACTCAAGGTGTCGAAGTCTTTGCAGACCAAGAGGTGGACTTTGTGACTTTGTTTGTCTGGTGACGAGAACTCGTGGCAGAGTGCTCTAGACGTTTTCATTTCTTTTAGGTGTATCTTTATCTCTGTTTCTGTTTATAACCCTGTCTCTTGTATACTAAGATGGCACCAGAGATGGTAACTTTGTACACGGTTAATTGTACTCCAGTATGCCTGTACATGAGTACAGATGACAATGAAACCTAAATCTAAATCCTGTGGTTGCATGTGAAAATACTGAGATGAAGCAGTGAGGTGTTGAGGGCAATTGAAAAATGGACTAGGTTATTACGGAGGAAATGACCTCCTCAGAATGCTGGCAGGCGGAAAAGGAAAGATGCATTTGGTGCATCTCCATCATATGAGATATGATGGCAGTGGAGAAACTGGGAGAATTGAGTCCTTACAGGAGTCTGAGTGTGGGGAAGTGTAGTCAAGGTAGGGAGTTGGTGGACTTATAATAAATATTAGCAGACAGGCCAGTAAAGATGCAATTAGATCTTACTCTTTCCCCAGTTGCCCCACCGATTCCTTTTCTACTTTTTGCTTCTTCTGTGAATGCTCATTCCCTGGGCCATCTCCAACTTTCTTTCATAACTCATTTCCAATGGAATTGTCAAAAATAAGTTACAATATAGGATTAGGAATTTAACCGCACCCTTCCTTGGGTGCGGGAGTCCTTGGAGTGCTGGCAGTAACGGAGCGAGGAATCCCTGCAACTGAGTTGTAAACTCTGGGGAATCCAAGTACTGGGGGTCATTTCCAAGGAGCCAGTAAGCTGCAGATAGTAACAAACAGCTCCGTGACAAAGAGTGATTAAAGAGAAGACTGTTGCCTGTGTCAGTCTAATCAGCAATGGGTTGCATTAGGATGTTGCAGTGGTGGTACAGAGCAGTATCTGGTTGGGTGGGGAGTAATCACAAAAAGTGGCCCCTATTCTTTTAATATGAAGTTGGGAGGGAATTCCTTTTCCTTGAAGTTTACATTTAGCCCCCTTAAGGCAGTAAGTTCTGCCAATTACCTGAGTAGACTAAAGGATTATTTGACTGTTGAATATCACGGGGTTAATTTATTGTTGAATAGTCTCGTAGTTATTGCTTATTTAGGCCTCTTTGTTGTGCTTTGACATGTTTAGCTTTATGATGCCTCATGACGTGACCATATGCAGGGGGTTCCATTTTGCATTTGAATTATCCTGGAGTATATTCCGACAGCAGTAATAAAATGCAATGGCTTCAAAAGAATGTTCCAGGACTTGGGTTTAGTCAGCACAGCAGGATTTCTCATTTTAGCAGACTTTTAAATCAAAGTATGATGCATATTTGCCTCTGTTCACAAGTGAATGTCCATCATAATTTACAGTTTATCAGCAAAGCAGTGAGAAAGTGCACCGTTGACACCTCCACTCACTGCCGATAATGCAATTGGGTCAATAGTAATGAGGGTAACAGCAGCCAATCCAAACCTGCTATTTCTACAGGTGATTGAGTTGGCCTCATTGGCCCGTTTTCTTTTAACTGCCCCCTTATGCAGTTAATGCCAGACCGGGGGAGTTAATATCCTCTCCCCTGGCCCCAGCTTAACATTCACAAGGACTTTTAAGATGTCCGAAGTGAGAACAGTGAAGTTTTGAAAGTTATAATCAATATGCTGAAACAATAGAGGGCTCTTGTAACTTTCATGGGATTCATCCACCTTTGCTGAATCCCCTACTTTTTTAAGTTTCAAGTCTAAATTTGCACATATTCAGAGGACACACCATGCAATAAATAGTGGCATTCCAAACAATAAAATCAGACTCATTTCTGGCATTAAGTTGTAGATGAATCAAAGACCCAGGGTAGTGCATCGAAAGCACAATTATGGGACAAATAATGAAAATACTACTGAACTAGGCAAATGTGGAATGGGTTGAATGGCCTCCTTTTGTGCTATATAATATTATAAGGAGCCATCTGGTGCAGAGCAGAGGCCGACTGTTCAAGTAGCTTATATTGCTGTAGTTCCTTGATTATAGAAAGTTAATGGGTGATCTAATTGAGATGTTTAAGCTGATTGGGGAGGTGATGACATGGTGGTTTTGTGGTTAGACAAGTAATCTGAGACCCAGGTAATGATCTAAAGAATGGAGTTCAAATCTTATCTCAGCAGAGAGATGAATTTAAATGTTAAATCAGTCTGGAATTAAAAATGTCTGATACTGGCTGTGAAACTATTGTCAACTGTTGTAAAACCCCTTCTGGCCCACCAATGCCCTTTAAAGAAAGAATTCTGCCATCCAGACACACGGTGATGTGGTTGACTTTTAACTATACTGTAACTAGTAAGCCGTGCCGTTGTATCAACCACTAAAAGGTCTCAAGAAAGGAATTAAATTGGGCTGGACTACATGGCATCTATTGAGACACTGGAAATGGCAATGACAAACTCAGCAGTGTTGACACGCGAAGTCCTCTATATTGACATCTGGGGGCTTAGTGCCAAAATTGAGAGTGCTGTCTCACAGATTTACCAAGCCTGACACAGTCATCCTCACGGAATCGTACGTTAAAGATAGAGTTGAGAGGGTTCCACAACAAATGGATAGTGTCTAAGCTCTGCAGTCTTGGCGCATCAAGTCATGAAGCTCCACAAATATCCCTGTCCTTAATGATGCGAAAGCCTAGCACATCAGTGCAAAAAATAAGTCTGAAGCATTTACAACAATCTTCAGCCAGAAGTGCCAAGTGGCTAATCCATCTTGGCCTCCTCCAGAGCTCCACAGTATTATAGATCTCAGTCTTCAGCCATTTCGATTCACACAATGTAATAACAAGAAATGGCTGGACTCAAAGCATACTCAAAAGGCTATGGACCCTGACAACATTCTGCCAATAATATTGAAGACTTGTGCTCTAAAACTTGTTACAAGCCTAGACAAACTATTCGAGTATAACATTGGTATCTAAATGATAATGTGGGTAATAGCCCAGCTCCGTACTGTATACAAAAAGCAGGGAAAATTCTGGCCAATTACCCCCCATCAGTCTATTCTTGATCATCAATCAAATAAAGGAAAGAGTCATCAACAGTGCTATCATCTGGCAATTGCCAAAATAACTTTCACACTGCCGCCCACTTTGTGTTTCATCAGGGCCTGACATTATTACAGCCTTTGTTCAACATCGACAAAAGAGCTGAATTCCAAAGTGAGGTTGGAGTGACAGCCCTTGAATCAAGGCCACATTTGATTAAGTGTCGCATCAAGGAGCCCCAGCAAAACAGGAGTCAATAGGAATCAGGGAGAAAACTCTCTGTTGGTTGGAGTCACACGACGCACGTCATCTCAGCTTCAGGCTGTCTTTGCAGGAGTTCCTCTGAATAATGTCCTAGGTCCTGCTTCATCAATGACCTTCCTTCCATCATACGGTCAGAGTTGGAGATGTTTACTGATGACTGCACATTATTCTGCTCTATTCATGACTGCTCGGATACTGAAGCAGGCATACGCATATACAATAAGATGTGGCCAATATCCAGGCTAGGAAAAGAAGTGCCAAGTAACATTCACGTTCATTAAGTTGTAGGCAATGACCATCTCCAATAAGACAGAATCTAACCATCATCTCTTGACATTCAATAACATCACAATTGCTGAATTTCCCCACTAGTAACATCTTGGGGATTACCACTGACCACAAACTCAACTGGAATAGCCATTTAAATACTAGGGCTACAGCAAGTCAGAGGCTAGGAATACTATGGTGAGTAATTCATGTCCTGACGCCCCAAAACCTGTCCATCTTCTACAAGGCACAAGTCCGGACTGTAATGGAATACTCCCCACTTGCCTGGATGAGTGCAGCTTGAACAACACTCCAGAAGCTTGACACCATCTAATGTAAAGCAATCTATTGATTGGCACCACATCTACTTCCTCAACCGCCAACGCTGAATAGATGCAATGTATGCCATCTACAAGATGCTCTGCAGAAATTCACCAAAAGAAGAGTTGTGAGGAGAAACCAGGGGACTATAGACCTGTGAGTCCGACTTCAGTTGTGGGTAAATTCTTGGAGGTGATTATAAAAGATAGGATTTATGGATATAGTTAGCATGGTCTTGTGCGAGGAAAATTGTGCCTCACAAACTTGATTGAGTTTTTTGAGGAAGTTATCAAAAAAACTGAATCCCATGTGATCTAACTTTACTAATTAGTCTACCATGTGGAACCTTGTTTTTAAGGCAAGGCTAGATAAGGCTACGTAAATTTTTGAACAGTAAAGGAATGAAGGGTTATGGTGAGTGGGAGGGTAAGTGGAACTGAGTCTCGAAAAGATCAGCCATGATCTTATTAAATGGCGGGGCAGGCTCAAGGGGCCAGTTGGCCTACTCCTGCTCTTTGTTCTTATGTTCTTGTCAAAGGTTTCACTAAAAGCCAAATAAATAACGTCTACTGCTGTGGTATTCTACAATACCATGCAGCAATTGCGAGAAACACTACATAGGACAGATGGGCAGGAAACTCGCCATCAGGATACGTGCAGCAAAACGGCACAACCAATTCTCTCTTGTTTCAATAAACTCTGACACAGAAGGACATCAATTAGACTGGGACAAAGTTACAGTACTAGGACAAGCGATACAAAGACAAGCATGACGATTCTTGGAGGCCTTGTTTTCAACCACTGATGAAATTAACAAACATGTTGAAATAGATCCCATCTACATACCAATACAGTACAAAACTGGAAACAACATTGCCTACCATGGCAGACTGGACCATATAAATTCAGAGTGGGACAGAACAACAGCACTTTAACGGAGGCTACTCAACACAGACGATATCACCCAGAAGGAAGACGAAACGTTTGCATGAAAACCAGTAATGGTGGAGGGTTGCTTTTCAGAATGGAGGCCTGTGACCAGTGGTGTTCCACAGGGATTGATTCTGGGTCCTCTTTTGTTTGTCATTTATATAAATGATTTGGATGAGAATATAGAAGGGATGGTAAGTAAGGTTGTGGATGACACCAAAATTAGTGGCATAATAGAAAGTGAAGAAGGTTATCGAAAATTACAAAGAGATCTTGATCAAATGGGTCAATGGCATAAAAAAATGGCAGTTGGAGTTCAATCTGGATAAATGTGAGGTAATGCATTTTAGTACAGCAAACAAGGGTGGGCTTATATAATAAATGGTAGGGCCTTGGGTAGTGTTGTAGAACAGAGGGAACTAGGGGTGCAGGTGCATAATTCTTTAAAGTTTGCATCACATGTAGACAAGATGGTTAAAAAGGCATTTGGCACACTTGCCTTCTTTGCTCAGTCCTTTGGAGTTGGGAAGTCATGTTGAGGCTGTATAGCATATTGGTGAGTCCTCTTCTGTAATATTCTGTCCAGTTCTGGTTGCCCAATTATAGGAAGGATATTATTAAGCTGAAGAGGGTTCAGAAGACATTTACTAGGATGCTGCCAAGTGTGGAAGGTTTGAGTTACAGAGAAATGTGAATAGGCTGGGACTTCTTTCACTGGAGCTTAGGAGATTGAGAGGTGACCTGATAGAATTTTATTAAATATTGACAGGTATGGGATAGAGTTAATGGTAGTCATCTTTTCCCTAGAATGGGGGATTTCAAGACTAGGGCCACACTTTTAAGGTGAGAGGAGAGAGATTTTAAAACAGCATGAGAGGCCAATTTGTTTACATAGACAGTAGTTTGCGTGTGGAATGGACTTCCTGAGGAAGTCGTGGATGTGAGTACAATCACAACATTTAAAAGACATTTGGATAGATACATGAAAAGGAAAGGTTTGGAGAGATATGGGCCAGGAGCAGGCAGGTGGCATTTAGCTTAGTTTGGGATTATGTTGGGCATGGACTGGTTGGATTGAAGGGTCTGTTTCTGTGCAGTATGACTCTATGACTTTATGACTCCCCAGACAGTTCCTTTCAAACCCATGGACGAGGGCAATAGGTGTATCGGAAAAATACTATCTGAAAGTTTACCTCAGGCCATTCCCCATCCTGACTTGGAAATATATTGAGGTTCTCTCAGCCTCAATGAACGATCCTAGAACTCCCTTCCTATCAGCATTATGGGTCCGCCTACTGCAACTGGAATACAGTGTTTTGAGAAAAGTAACTTGTCACCACGTTCTCGATGGCAACTAGGCACAGGCAATAGTTGCTGATCGAGACAGCATTGCCCAGATCTCTCAAATGAATGAACAATAAAAATCAAAGGAATTGACAAGGACAGATAGGAACTATCTCCTGGGGATGCAGCCCAGAAGAGGGGGCCATGCTATTAAAATTTAGTGCTGGGCTGTTCAGGCCTAATATAAGCGAATACTTCACTACAAAATTATAGTTGAAATTTGAAGCTTTCTTGCTCAAAAAACTGCAGAATCTGGATTATTTGAAAATTTCATGAAGTCAAAAAAGGCCATGCGCAGCAGTTATTCTACACTTTCACCCTTTCCTTGAATTTGCCACGGGGTTAAGATCATGTCATTGGTGTATCACAATGGCAAAAAACTAAATTGCAGCACTAGAAATATTTCTTTGGCCACTGGAACAAAATGAATGAGGAGGGTCCTTGTGATGATCTAACAATGGCAGGCATCAGGGAGACTCCTCTGGCATTATTACAATTAGACTTTTCTCCTTTCTGGAGTAGTCATGGTAACAGCATTGCTGAGATCCCCCAACATGCGGTCTTCTTCCTGTATGGGTTATGAAGTTGTGCAGTCGTGTCAGGAGTGTACTTCAGGCATTTTGCAGAATTTCAGCAGGGTTTCTGTAGGTTGCAGGGGCTTTTAGCTATTGAATGGCCTCTTCAGCTTCATTCTAGGCTGGGGTATCACCAAAAATCGATCTGGACAGCATATTGAGGGATGGAGTTGAGGCCATTAAAATTAAAGACAGAGTCTTAGCTGAGGAGTTCTTAAAAATGTTCTCTCCAGCAAGCAGTGACTGCCTGCCTTTCTTTGATGAGATCCTCACCATGTGTGGCTCTCAGTGGGCTGGACCCTGCAATGATGGGCCACAGTTTGACTTGGCAGCATGTAGATGAAACCAAATGTCATTGGAGTCTGCAAGTTGCTGGATCTCCTGCACTCCTTTTACCAACCACATTTTCTTTATTTCATGGGTTCAATGGTGTACAACTCTATCCAGCTGCCTGTAAGACTGCGGTTTTCTGTTGGGACATGCTGAAGTTTTCATTCATTGGAAGCTTTGTGCTTACACTCGATTAGTGCCTATACCTCAAGGTCATTTGTGTCAAACTAGTCATGGCTTTTCCTGATAGGGAGACCAAGCACTTCTTCACAAGTGTTCTTATGGTGAACTTTAGGGTCGACCAGGTAACTGTAGTGGCAAGTGCCTAGAGATTGAGCGAAATAACTAGAAAGGGCCAACTTGCTGGAATCTTTGTGATGATGCAACCAGTCCCCGTGAGGTTCCCCAATTTGTAGTGGTTGCAAATTAGATAGTCCAAATTGTTAACCCCCACCCCGGGTGAGGAAGGTTTAACTGTCTCTCCTTTATTCACTCACCCTCTTGGCTGGTCACAATAAGGTTAATTTAAAGAGGATGGCTCCGTTTCTCTCAGACCAAATGTATTTGTGTTTAAAAAGGGAATTAATTTAACCAGGCCTTTTGAGGTAACACAAGATTGGATTCCAGTTCTGAGAAAGGGTCACTCTGATTTCTCTTCAGAGATGCTGCCAGACCTGCTGAGCTTTTTGCAGCAATTTGTGTTTTTGTTCCTGATTTACAGCATCTGGGGTCCTTTTGGTTTTTACAAGACTGGGGTTAATAGTTACTAAATGTGAGAAGCAATAATAACAAAATATACATATACATAAATTAGGAATAAGCAGTGAGTCTCTCTCCCAAAAAGATAACATTTTAAAGATATATTGGTTAGTCTTTGAGTTGCTCATGGAGAGGGTGGTTTTGTGGCTCAGTAGTTAACGCTGCTGCCTCACAGCACCAGGAACCTGTGTTTGATTCCACCCTTGGGTGACTGTCTGTGTTGAGTTTGCGTGTTCTCCCTGTGTCTGCATGGGTTTCCTCCCGCAGGCTAGGTGGATTGGCCATGCTAAATTGCCTGTAGTATTCAGGAACGTGTGGGTTACAGGGGGATGGGTCTGGGTGGAATGTTCTGAGGGCCAGTGTAGACGTGTTGGGCTGAAGGGCCTGTTTCCACACTGCAGAGATTCTGCAATCTCTGATAAGATGGAAGAAAAGAATATTATGACTGTTGCTGTGGTTGATACTGGTAGCTTTGATGTGAATAGTCAATTTTAAGATCCTTGGCTTTGCAGATTGATTGAAATACTTTTTGGACTGGCCCCTGTCAACAGTGGCTGGCTGACAGCATTCACTGTGTGAGTCTTTTCTATTTCTTTACCTGCACTGTAGGGGTGCGTAATGGCTACTCTTATAACTGTGACTTCCACAACACACTCGTTCACATATTAGCACATCAAGCCACTAACACACACACAGACCAAGGTTGAGGTTTACTTTTAAATCCTGTCTTTACTTGTATATCCCCGAAAGGGCAAAAGTACAAACGTATCTGCAGCAGATAGCTATCTGTTCAGAGGCAGTTAAATAGTTGGTTTCTCGTTTCCTCTTCCTTTTTAGCCTTTCCATTTAAAGTTTCTCTGGCATTTTATAGGTGTGACACTCCAGATTCTTTTCATCAGACAACCATTAAATTTATGTCCACAGTCATCTTAGATCTATCAGTTCGCTTTTAAGAAACACATGTTTGGAATCACAGTTCGATATGTCTATAGGTGATCCAGGGGTTATGAGCTGTGGTCATGTCAGAGGGCCTTTAGGACAAATGATGGAAATCTGAGGCACATATGTCATGTAGGCCCCAGGTTCTGTTCTGAGGTTTACAGCATTACTGCTTCCTGTGGTGTGCCTAGGCTGAAAGAGCAAGGAATCAGCTTGATTCTCATTTATAATTGCTACCAGTGACTGCTATTGGAAAGTTCGCAATGCCTGGGTTTTGAATGACGACAGGTATAGGTTCACTGGATGCTATCAGTGATCAAATAGGCTGTTGACTGTGACCGAAGAATGGTGAGCTAGTTAAGACTCCAGGCACCAGCTCTTATTTGTAGGCAAATACGAGTGAGCACTGTTAGAAGATAAGTGAAGGACTGGGAAAATGATTTTAAAAAGCAGAGAAACAGATGTCTAACTGTGACTTGTTCCTGATATAAGTTCAAAAAGTACACTCTGCCAAATGCAATTGAGGAAGATAAGAAATTTATAATGAAGAAAAACACAGAAAAAGCTTTTCTTCACATTGCAAAAAATAACGGCCAAATATAGTTTGCAAAATCCTCTGGCTTTATGAACAATTTATTTCCTATGTCGAAATGTGTTATTTCCCTCCTTAAGAGATGCATTTGTCATCTCATCCCAATTACTCAAGAGTAGATATATCACATCTAAGTTTATAATTGGCAAACTGGGATTGACGTTACAGAAATACGAGGTATTTTGTCCATAGGGTGAAAACAGGCATGAAATTGGGACAGCGTAACAACACTTGCCCGTTCAGAAGTGTGGATCTAACACAGCATTTTGCCCGGAAGGTTGGTTATCATATTTTGAACATGTCCGGAAATGATAACCCAGAAACCTGGCATTAGGGTGGAGTGGTGACTAATTTGAATATGCAGGAATGTCAATCCTACAAGTGATTGAAGGCGATGCAAGACTAGCACCACTTAAAGGTCAAATGTGCCATTTGAAGCCAAGTTGAAAAGGGAGATACTTTCCGCATACAGCAGGGGCTGAACCTACTTGGGAAATATTGGAAAGCATTCAGGAATAGAGCGACAGGCAGGAGGGCACATCACCCAATGTTCTATTGCTGCTATATGGTCACTGATGCCGAAGGCAAACAGGAGGAGATTCTCTTCCCTGAGGCAACCAGGAGCAGCAGCAAACCAGAGAAGGACCAGGCAGAGGTGTGTGAGCTCATTCCCATGGAGAAGGTAGTGCTGGGGCAGCTGTCACTATATCTGCAGCCAGCAGTGTTTGAGGGTCCTGCTATGTCCTTGTCTCAGGCACCTTGTTCACCCCAAATTTGACTTCCTCTCATCCCACAGTCTGGTAGGAGTTTGAGCTGTAGACAGTGTCACTCTGAATCTCTGACTCCCCCGCCACCAGCACCCACTACTCCTACTTTCTTCACTCTAGCCTTCCCCTTCCATTATTAGCCTTTCAGACCTCAGGGGCTGTCACCTCACACCAGGCAGTTGGTTTGGAGTGTCAAGGCTCAGAGAAAGAGATCGAGAGAGAGAGAGCAGCCCAAGGGAAAATTAAAACTCTAGGCTGAATTTTATGGCTCTCCTACTGTCCATGTTTTTGAGAGGATGGCATGTAGAGGATGCTGGGGGTCTCAGAAGAGCAGGAGAGTCGACATTTCAGGTCAGGCCCCTTTATCAGGGCTGGGGAGGGGGAAGGCAACTGGGAAATAAATTGAGGGAGGATGGATGGTAGTTGAGGAAGATAGGTGGGATGGCCATAGGTGGACACAGGTAGGGGGTAGTGGAGATTGGTCAGTGGGAAGAGTGGAGTGGATTGATGGGGAAAAAGATGGACAAGTTGTTTCAGGTCAAGGAGGTGGGGATGAGGGAGTGTTGGACCTGAGATGAGGCCAGGGTTGGGGAGATTTTAAAACTGGTGAATTCTATGTTCAGGCCATCGGGCTGTAGGCTCCTGAGGCAGAATATGAGGTGTTGCTCCTCCAGTTTGTGTGTGGTGTCATTGTGGCACTGGAGGAGGCCCAGGATGGACATGTCACCAAGGGAGTGGGAGTGGGGAGTTAAAACTGTTAGCAACCAGAAGGTGGTGTTGATTATAATGTACAGAGCACAGATGCTCCACAAATCGGACGCCGAGTCTATTTTTGGTCTCACCGACGTGAGGGCACATCGGAAGCAACGGATACAGTAGATCAGGTTGGCGGATGTACAGGTGAACTCCTGTTAGATTTGGAAAGTTTGTCTTGGGCCTTGGATGGAGGTGAGAGGGGAGTTGTAGAGGCAGGTGTAGCACCTTCTGTGGTTGCAGGGAAAGATGCCAGGTATGGTGGGTTGTTGGGGAGTGTGAAGCAGACGAGAGAGTGGGAGTGAGCAGTGCCTACAGAAGACAGATAGGGATAGGGAGGGAAATATCTCTTTGGTGGTGGGATTGGGGTTGGATTGTAAGTGGCGGAAGTGGTGGAGCATGATGTGCTGGACCACCACTCCAACCTATGCATCTTGTGTAACAAAAACAGAAACTGCTGGAAAAACTCAGCAGGTCTGACAGCATCTGTCGGAAGAAAGCAGAGTTAACATTTCTTAATTGGTTCTGAAGAAGAGTCACAAGACCTGAAATGTTAACTCTGATTACTCTCCACAGATGCCAGACCTACTAAGTTTTGCCAGCAATTTCTAGTCTTGTTTCTGATTTCCAGCATCCTTAGTTCTTTTTTTCCATATTGTCTATTGGTCTATCTCAGCCTTGGGGATACTTGATGACCTATCCTGCACAGCCCACCATATTACTGTTTTAATGGGATAAGGTACTGCTGGACATACACATTTGCAGCTTTGAAAATCTGCCAGAAAATCCATTGTCACTGTTAAAGATATGGAGTCCAGCTCCAACTTTGCAGAACATTTTGTGCAGGGCTTGGAATCCGTCCTTTCCACTGTGGAAGTGGTGCTCAGCTCCGTGAGGATATTTACTTGATGTGTGTTAGTTGGCCAATGTCTCTGCATCCATTACAGCTCAAGCAGAAGCCACACAAAATCTGAGTGCTGCAGACTGAGGCCATGAAATCGCTGTTTGCCATGTAAGGATAGACTATTTCCGATATCAATGCAGGCTCTCACACCAGTCCAGCAGACTGCCTTCTGGCACATATGAGGACTATTTCCCAGCAGCTGCCTAGGGTAGTGCCAGTGGCTCTGAGGTCCACACCTCTGCTGTCCTTTCTCAGCATTAGTGTCCTCACCACTGCTGCTGTGCCAGTGCCCAGCCTTCTGAGGTGGAGATACCCGAAACAGGGCACTCCAGACCATTTGCAGTTTCTCCCTTGAAGCATGCAGCCATTATCACAAGGTACACTGCAGCCACTGGGATGAGCATTGTGTAGGAGCTGTATGACTGGCAATGGAAGCTCTAGACAGTGTTGAGGAAACGGAAATAGGTAATTAGTTATATGTATTATCGGTATGAAATATTGAGTGTGTTTTCTGATAATGTTGAAATGTTTATTTTCTAATTATTGTTTTATAATTTCACCAATTCTGCAACAGCAAGTAAATAGATAAAAATAACTTCACCCGCAGTTTGGGTGGTTAAATAACACTGATGGTGTTTGAGTCAAGGTGGGGTCTGTATATATCTGAATGCACTTCAACAGCATGTGATTAAGCGAAAGCTTTAACTAGATGGGTGAAGTCCAAAATGCTAGGTTTGGCATTAGATTCTGATTGATGGTCATGTTCTGTCCACTCTACACACTTCAGGCTGTTGCACATAATGCACATGCTGTCACCCTCAACAACATAGCAATTGGTACAGACCACGTTAGAAGTGCCAGAGAGTGTCTTCTACCAGTTTTAACTTAAACCAGCTGCCACAGTGCTATATTGACTCAGTGCTTTGTAGCTGACCCTTACAGCTGTGCAGGTTTGGCACACCAGTGGAGAATGGAGATGCTGTGCTGGATCCGTATGTAGGGGCTCCTCACACTCACTGCTTAGAAAAATGCACATGACCAAGCTCTCCTTTCTCCTCCTGTGTCATGTCCCAAAACGTAGACGAGCACAGTACTCACTTTTTCAGGTGAGATCTGGGGAAAATCTGCAAATAATAAATTATCTGAGTTTTGGTGAAGCCTGGATAAAGAGTTTCAGAAAGAGTGTTTGAAAGGTCCTCTTCCACTCCACTATTAACAGGATGTAAAATCACGAGTATCCCTTTAAGTAACACTTCAAATTGACATCAACACTGCATTTAGTCACAAACAGCCGGTAACTGTTAGGAGCGGGTGTTTGCTGAAATGTTAACCATCAAATTCCCATGCTGCCTCTATAATGAGCTTTCACTCATAACTTAAGTGTCAATGTCAAGCACTTAATCAGATTTTGGGCAGCCTTTCCTAGTGTTGGCTTCAACTTCTTTACCCCATTTAACCACCTCAGATGCCCTTCAGTATCTAAGATATTCAGCAGAAATTGCCTTTCAGGCCATTAGTCTTAAATAACTGTTCAGTATATTGTTGCAGAGTTTTGCATAGGATGTTAAACTGTAGACCTTTCTGGTCACTCAATAGATATAAAAGATTTCATAGCACTATTTCAAAGAAGACCAGAAGAGTTTTCCCTTAGTATGTCGACGAATATTCATCCTTCACTTAAAATTATTGAAATTATCTGCTCAGTATCACATTGCTATTTGTAAAAGCTTGCTGCACAGTTGCCATTCTCTTATGTTAACAACATTGATGGCATGTCAAAAATATCTCATGGCTATAACTACTTTGGAACATCCTGAGGTCATGAAAGGACTTATGTAAATGCAATTTTTTTCTTTTACAGTACCATATATCATGTTAAAAATCTTCAATGCAACACAAAGTTATGAAACACGTGTTGTGGAACAAACAAAAACAGAAGTTGCTGGAGAAACTCAGCAGGTCTGGCAGCAACTGTAGAGAGAACGCAGAGTTAATGTTTCGAGTTCATTGACCCTACTTTGAGATAGCGACTCAAAGGTAGTATTTATGCTGAAGACAGGAGTGGGCGGGAAAGGAGTCAGCAGATAGGTGGGGAAGGTGGGAAAGAAAAGGGGGTAGGCCGACAAAGGGATTATAGATAGTTGATTAATGTTGTGGCTTGTTTGTCAGGCTTTACTATGTATGACTGCATTACTTTTTGTCACCTTCATCTTTATATAACTCCTATGGAGGAAAGGGAAATGGATGACCATTAATTTTAGAAGATGCAACAAAATATTTTGGGGTGGCCTGCAAAATGGCCGGGTAAGATCTCACCAGAAAGCTACCTAGCTTTCATGATGTCTAATTTGAAGCCGTTCTCTAAGCAGGTAGCAAAGGCATCCATCTGGAGCTGCTTCTCAGCTTATAGCTGCCTCTGGTGCCCATGGGGAAATTTCAGGCCTCCCCAGCCCTGGGGTCTCCCATCCGCTCCCGCAAGAACGTTCTTGTTTCTACATACTAATTGAACAGGAAAGATTTCTAGAGGTTCAGTTCGAAATTATTGCTATCAAGAGGATAAATGCCTGGGTTAAATATACATCCTGTAAAAAGAGCTTTAAAGTAGGATGATAAATTCGCAAAAAATGCAGAACAGTAACTTCTTTTTGATTGCCAGCAACAGCCATAGAATCTCAAAACATTTGGACTAATCAAGCAAAGCACTTGCTGGCATAACTATCCAAAACATTTATGTTATTTTTGATGATAATTCTTCAGCTGAAAGATGGACGTTTGTTTTTACCAATGGATCCAAAGACAGTTTTAGGAAAACACTAAACATGTATATTGGTTATTCTGGGCACAGAGAAAGTAATAGTTTCCCATGGTAAATAAAGCTGCTTTAGGGGATGGCTTTCTTCAGTGGCAGATGGTGATTAAAAAGCTCTGGTGGTGAAAATCTACACTAATCAGAGGCAATAGACATCCGATGAGAATGATGCAAAGCAGCAGCAAGGATTTACAGCAGCAGATAGCGGCGATGCCGGCCAAGCAGAAATTACCTTTTTTTATGGGAATCATTCTTCCTGTGGGAGTTGTTAATGACCAGCAGCAGTCAATTTGGAACTCATTCATAAGGCCCTTTCTTCTCTTGACATTAGGAGTGAGGTGTCAAATACCAGCTGGCACCCAGAGTGTCACAGGAAGAGCCACTGTGTGACACACAAACCAGAGGCTTTAATCTCATTTTCACTTCAAATGAATGGAAATCTGCTTACTTGCGGCTGGATGTCGTGCAATTAAATCATGCAAAAGGTCACCTATTGGACGACTAACGACAAAAGTGCAAGAATAATGTTGTTCGAAAGAAATGAGATTGTCTGATCAGGGAATGAAATTGCATTTCCACACCCATTAATTGGCATAATGAATTTTAATCATCTTTTAGTTTGGTCAAATATCCGATTAGGGAACTGCTAATTTTCACAACATTCTTCCAGAAGAACCCAAGGGGTTTACAGACTCGGATTATGCACACAGCAGGGTAAAAGTTAATTAGAACTGAAGGAGTTTGACTGTGGATTTAAAGCCACCTTGAATCAAATGATCCCCCTTCACCCCAGTCCCCCTTTTTATTTACAATATTTCCTGTGTCAAATGCCTTTCTAGAAAAATACAAAGAGATACATTGGCATTTCCGAGATTTAGTCTTTGTGAGTTTTAGCTGGCTTTCTGTACAGTTCAAATATCTGTTCTTGGCTGTGTTAGTAACGTAGATAGGCACGGAAACTGAAGCTCCACAGATCCAATTAGTGTTATCCAAGACACAGACATAGTGATAAATGTGAGAGGAAGCCATCAAGGAAGTGATTATCAGTTCGTTGCACAATCCTAACACGTTAGTTCCACTTGAAATTGGCAACACACTAATAAAAATCAATGTGGGGGATGGAAGTCATGCAGACTGGACTCAAAGTCCATGTAATTCATATCTTCCTTGAGTCCACTGACTCCAACTGTTGTGCATTCGAAAAGTGATTTGAACACATAATCTAGTGTCATTCGAAGGAACTGGTACACAGTCAGCAGTGCTGCCATTTGATCTTATTAAGTTAAAGTCTCAATCAAGTAATGTAAATGATCCCAATGTAAAAGATCCCAAAGTCTAACTTTGAAAATGAGCAGATGTGTCCTGGCTAATATTTATTTGTCAATTAACGCTGTTTACATAGGCTATCTGGTCATCATCACCTTGCTATTTGTGGGATCTTGCTGTGCACAAATTAGCTGTCAGGCTTTTATCTTTCATCAGTGACTGAGCTGCAAAAGATTTTCAATGAGTGGAGAGCATATTGGGATGTCCCGAATGCACTACACAGAAATAAATATTTCCTTTCTCCTGATAACGGCTTATTATTGAGCTGGTGGCACCCCATTGAATAGAGTAGTGCCTCCAGGTGGCTATTGTTCCTGTGTGCACTTTGCCAGTGAGGATTGACTATCACATTGTGGAAAGCAACACGGTTGTGGTTGAATTTGTTCTGACCTAGTTCCCACAACTTTAGTGCAGATATCACTTGCAAATGGTTAGGTGTAGGATTCCCAGTTAATGTTTCTCACTAGCCCAGGCACACTCAACACTCAGCAAATGTTGCCCAGTCCTCTGTTGAGAGAGCAGATCTCGTTTTGTTTATTTTATAATGGGAGACAATTTCGGGAACAGTATCCACACCTCAGGTAGCTATAGAAACATCCTGATCTGAAAATAGGTTGATGGATACCTAAAACAAATGTTCGTCCCATTCTTTGTCAGCAAGAATAGAAGAGCTGAATATCATTTAAATGGGAGAATGACTGCAGGTTTGGGATTTCTAGTGTGCAATCCCAGTCACAGAGAGAAAGCATTTAAATTCAGGGATAATAGGGAAGGCAAATGCAAAGTTGACTTTTATTTCAAAGGGAATGGAATATGAAAATAGGGAGGTCTTGCTAAAACTATACAAGGCACTGGTAAGACTGCAGATGGAACATTGTGAACAGTTCTCAAGGGCAAGAAATGCTGACCAGCCAGCGATGCCCACGTTCGACTAATGAATAGAAAAAAAAAGTGTTCTGGTCCTCTTACGTAATGAAAGATATATTGGTAGTGGAGGCAGTCCAAAGAATGTTCACTAGGTTGATCCCAGGTATGGAGGGATTTTCTTATGATGAGAGGTTAAGTAGGTTAAGCTTGTACTCATTGGAGTTTGGGAGAATGAGAGACAACCTTATTGAAACACATAAGACTCTTAAGGGGCTTGATGAGACAGATGAAGAGAGTAAAAGTAAAATACTGTAGATGCTGGAAATCTGAAACAAACACAGAGAATGCTGGAGGAACTCAGCAGGTCTGGCACCATCTGTGGAGAGAGAAACAATCAAAGTCCAAGGTTGGTGTGACTCTTCTTCTGAACATTCTCAGAGGGTGGTGAATCTGGGGAATTCTTTACCCGGAGAGCTGAGGGGGTTGGGTCATTAATTATATTCAAGGTTGAAATATACAGATTTTTAAGCAGCAAGAGAATCAAGGGTTATGGAAGAAAAGACAGGAAAGTTGCACTGAGGATTATTAGATCAGCCATCAGACAGAGCAGACTCTTTAGGCTGAATAGCCTGCTTTTGCTCCTCTGTCTTACATTGTCATTATCAAAGTCACCTTTGCTAAATCATACAGAATAGAACAGACTACTGCAAGGAAGTGTACCAACAGCTGAACAACCAGGAACACTACAGACATCTACCTGCTGACCCGACCAAAGAACAAACCATCAACTGAACAGACTGGTCCAGTTTTTTCATTTTTGATCCAGTCCTTTAGACTACCTTTCACACTCGCATCCCATGTGCTTCTTGCGTAGGGGACTTCTACTGCCTTCCATAGACGCACAAAGCCAACACACCTGGATGTCCCATTGTATCAGACAACGGAACCCCGCGTGAGAACCCCTTTGGCTACATCGAGGGCATCCTAAAACCCGTTGTACAGGGAACCCCCAGCTTCTGTCGCAACACCACAGATTTCTTACAGAAACTCAGCACCCACGGACCATTCAAACCAGGAACAGTCCTTGTCACAGTGGGTGTTTTGGCACTCCACACCAGCATCCCCCATGATGACGGCACCGCCGCAACAGTTTCAGTACTCATACCACCAAGTCCCAATTACCAGACACCATCCTACAACGCATCCGCTTCATCCTCGAACACAATGTCTTCACCTTAGACAACCAGTTCTTCATCCAGACACACGGAACAGCCATGGGAACCAGATTGGCCCCCGAATACGCCAACATTTTCATGCACAAGTTTGAACAATTCTTCTTTGCTGCACAGAACCTCTGTGCTTTTTTACAGGTTTCCAGCATACCTGGGGTCAACCTAGTGAACATTCTCTGGACAGCCTCCACTACCGATATATCTTTCATTTATAAGAGGTTGATGGATGCCTAAGACAAGTCTTCGTCCTACTCTTTGACAGCAAGAATAGAAGAGCTGAATATCATTTAAATGGAAGAATGACTGCAGATTTGGGATTTCTTGTGCACAATCATAGTCACAGAGAGCAAGCATCTAAATTCAGGGATAATTGGGAAGGCGAATGGAAAATTGACTTTTATTTCAAAGGCAATGGAATATGAAAATAGGGAGGGCTTGCTAAAACTATACAAGGCACTGGTAAGACTACAGGTGGAATATTAGTGGACCAACTCTATACACCAGATGCATTGATGACATTTTCTTCCTTTGGACTCATGGTGAGGAATCATTGCAACAACTACATAGTGATATCAACAAGTTTCATCCCACCATCAGACTTGCCACGGACTATACTTTAGAATAAGTTTCACTCTTGGACACACGCATCTCCATCAGGACGGACACCTCCATACGTCACTCTACCACAAGCCCACAGATAACCTCACAATGTTGCACTCCTCTAACTTCCATCCTAAACGTATTAAAACAGCCATCCCCTACTGACAAACCCTATGCATACACAGGATCTGTTCGGATGAGGAAGAACGAAACAGATACCTGAAGGTGTTGAAGAATGCCTTCATAGGAACAGGACACGATGCTCAACTCATCGATTGCAAGTTCCAATGTGCCATGGTGAGAAACCGTAATGACCTCCTCAGAAGACAAACACGGGATATGTCCAATACGGTATTCGTCATCCAGTACTTCCCGGGAGCGGAGAAACTATGCCATGTTCTTCACAGCCTTCGACACATTATCAGTGACAATGAGCATGTTGTCAAGATCTTCCTCACACCTCCATTTCTTGCCTTCAAACAACCGCCAAATCTTAAACAGATCATCGTTCACAGCAAACTACCCAGCCTTCAGGACAACATCAACCACAACACTATACAACCCTGTCATGGTAACCTCTGAAAGACGTGTCAGATCATCGACATGGATACTACCATCACACGTGGGAACACCACCTACCACATGCACGGCAGATACTCATGTGACTCGGTCAATGTTGTCTATTTCATACGCTGCAGGCAAGGATGTCCTGAGGCATGGTATATTGGTGAGACCATGCAGACGCTATGACAACTGATGAATGGACACTGCACAACAATTACCAGACAGAGATGTTCCCTCCCAGTGGGGAATGCTTCAGTGGCCAAGGACATTTGGCCTCAGATCTTCGGGTAAACGTCCTCCAAGGCAGACTTTGGGATACACAACAATGCAGTGTCACCAAGCTGAGGCTGATAGCCAGGTTCAGTACCCATGAGGATGGCCTCAACCGGGATCTTGGGTTCATGTTGCGATACCGGTGACCCCATCATACTGTACATTCACATACATGCATATGTACACACAGTCACTCACACAAACACACATGCACGCACGTGTGCACGCACGCACGCGCAGACACACACATACGCACACTCTCTCTCTCTCTCCCTCATGCACATGCACATTCTCTCTCTCTCCCTCACACACACACACACCCTCACACACATGCACACGCACGCACACGCGTGCACACACACACACGTGAATCTATGGGGTAAATTTGTACTTGCAGTTCCATCCTATTTTGTTCAAAATGTACGCCATTTATAGGCTATCAGGCAATGTGGCGTTTATGAATTCCTACTTTTGAAACAAAACCAGTCTGACTCCAAACCAGATCACAAACAGATTCTAAACAAGGTCTTACTCCTGACATGCACTATCTGACCTAAAATGTCACCTCTTCTTTACACTGATAAAACCTTTTGTTCTCTCAGGTCAGTGACTTAAAAGGAATTCAGGGATTTACTTATACATATTAATCAATTAAAACCTTCTAGCTAATTAAAGATTAACAGCATCTTAGGTTTGTATAATATTTCTCATCAGTGGTGTGACTCTATAATCTTTTACTTATAAATTCTGTGTCTGATACTACCTCTCTCACTAACACCTGAAGAAGGACTGAGGCTCCGAAAGCTTGTGTTTTCAAATAAACTTATTAGACTATAACCTGGTGTTGTGTGATTTCTGACCCTGTCTGCTAAATTGGGCAGCATAATGTCTAGTCTCCAAAGAATTCTTCAGCAGGATGCAACATAAGTATGTCTGCTATCGACAGGTAAGACAAAAATTTGGAATAACAGTACTCCTCCTGATTCCGGAGTAGTTTGATTTCCAGGTACATTAACCTTGAATGTCACTCCACGCCAGTGCTGGGGTTTACTCTTGGATTGCTATTGGTGAGGCAAGTGCCCAAATGCATATGTGATGGTGCCACAGGTACCAGCTACTCTTCCAAATAAAGTGAGACCTGAAATGGGCTGACATCAGATCCCCTGCATGGGCAGACTCTCCATGTGTGCCACTGATGTCAGGGACAGAAGTAGGGTTTAAAACTATCCCTGCCATATGAGGGGCATTACATGGCATTATTAGTCACTGTTCTATATCCTCAGACAGTGGACGCCTGCTTTTAAAACATCCCACAGCACTCTGTCTGTCAAAGAGCAGTAAGATTGAGCTTCAGGCCCATTGTTCTGAGCATAGTGAGTTCTCAAAACCTGTGCTGTTGAATAAAGGAAAACTTTAAAGATAGGCCTAGTAAAGTCACCATAGTCCCACCGGACCATAGGGCTGGTCTCCCATTAGAGAGAGATGATTAGTGGTAGTTTAACCTGAAGATCTTCCTGCCTGAGATGAGGGCTGAAGTTGGGAAGGTATAACCTTCATGGTTATGTCAGCTGGTGTGGGAATTGAATCCACTCTGTTGGAGTTGGTCTGCGTCACAAACCAGCCAACTCAGTTAACCGACTCCCAAAGACAATGCTAACTGAGTTTTTGGTTGTCTATCTCTAGTACCTGGGATTCATTGCTTTTCAGAGTTCATTAAGAATGGGACCAGGTGTAATAAAGGCAGATGAAGAATATTGGCCAATGTGTTGATAAATTTATGATTTTGTTTATTCTTTTTAGGTGTTTATCCACAGATGCCAGATTTTTGAACTTGATATCAAAACTTGCTATGGTGGAATATAACTTGCCCTCAATTCCATTATCACTTCACCACAGTACCCACAGTGCGCTGAATTCTGTTTGGGATGTACTACACTGGGTGCCATTGGCTGACAGCCAATGTCCATGATCCAATTGGTCATGGGTGAACATGGCAAATACATGTTGGCAGACATTAATCAACCCACAATCATATGTGCTTCCAAGAGGAACGAGAACCCTATTCAACTTTTCTCATTTCAATCAGTTGTTTGGAATTTATTTGTAGCATTTTATTGTTGTTACAGATGGAATCAAATCTGAGCTCTGAATGACTCAGCTAATCACCATCTTCTCCATCACAAGCTGTTCCTTACAAACTAGTTTTATGATGCCTTTTCCCAACCTCTCACATGTGGTGTATGCAGTTTTTGCTCTGTCCCAGAAGGCAAAATTAACTCAATCCCACTCACGCTTCTATTTCGTACTAAGTTTACATTTAGGTGACAGAAACATTGATGTGGAGCTATCCAGTGGACTCGTGACTCCTGTCAAGAAATGCTGACTATTGGCATAAAACCCTGTGCTGAAACTGTACTGAACCATGAGAAAGCTATGGATCAGTATGGAGACTGAGACAAAAACATTCAACAAAATCAAAACCAAGCAGATATATAGACTTGCAGTGCCCTGTCCAGAGCTAGAAATGGATTTCAAGCATGGCTTGTGAATTTACATAAAATGGCAACATTCAGGATTTTCCATTTTTGCATTCAATAGAGTTTAGACAGGCAGTGAAGCAGCAGTTAACAGTCTTGAGCATGTCATAACCTGAAATATTTCCTTCTTGCCTCCTTCCCTTTCACCATCTCTGTAAGCTAAAAAATTGCTAAATTTAGCTCGTGACCCAGCCTGAATTTGGGAGCTTCCTGTGGGAAGTGGTCGAAATTGGGGCGATACCCAACTAGAGGCTAATTATAGTTGTCTCTGTATAGTGGTAGCTGGTTTCTCTCCTTTCCTTTCTGTGTCCTAGAACTATTGAGTGCATCTCATGATGTATTGGTCCTGTAATGTGATTTCTGCTTTTGAATGTATGTTGTACACTGAGAGATTTCTGACAACATATTAGCTACAACTACATTGAAAATTTCAGTCTAGAAATTACTTAAGGCATTGATGGGTACATATAGTAAATTTGTGTGGAACCTTTGAGTGGTAATTCTTTCAGCACAGGGTCAAGGAAGGAATTGTTGCTCCCAGCATGTGTTGGGCGGAACACTACCTGTTAATGGCTGAAAAATTACATGCAAGTCCTTGTAAGCATGCTCCCTTGATATCGTATGATGAGCTTAGGTACCAAACTAGCAACACTAAGCAAGGTCACGGAGCAAAGATGTAGCATATACAGGCAACTTGTTACAATAGCAATTTCTGCACTTGTTTTTTAAACACAAATTCCCCTCAGTCCCAAAGCAGTGAATTACAGGCTTAATAGGGCCCCAGAGGGTAGTTAATAGGGATTTCAAATCACTCTCCAGATGGCAACTTGCATTTGGAAAGGAAGAATAGATCAGCTGGTTTCACAACACATCACCGAATGAAACATAATACCAGCAGGTTTGAAACATGCTGAAAAACCTTATAAACCTAAAAGAACGCAAGCTTTCATATGTTCCACCTTCTTAATTATACAGGCTGGTAGCCCTTTAAATACTCTTCAAAGTATGCAGAATAATTAATTGGTCCAGAGGAGAGAATGTTGTTTTGCTGTTCAGCGAAACAGATACCAGTATCCTGATACCAATCTGAGGAATAATGTAACTGAAATGGTCATTTGATTTCAGCACTGGCTTACAGTGTGCTCAGTCATATGGTTAAAGATCCAATTCTTTTCTTAATGGAATTTCAGCTCTCACAGTACATCAAACTGTCCAAAATCAGGGTAGCACAAGATTTGTTATTCACTGGCTCGTGACTCGCTCAAAGGCTGGAGAACTGGGTTAATTAAGGCTGCTAGTGACTTAGGTGGGGTACCTTTGTTGCTTTTGAAGTTCTGCTCCAACAGATAAAAGATTTATAGATTTAAGTCAGCCACAACACTCCACTCTGACAGGATAATTATGTTTGAAGAGGGCTGCTGTTCTTTGCTTTAGCATTTGGGTTAAATGCTGAGGCCCAATCACATTATTCCTCAGCTCCTGAATCCGCCTAACAACTGGCTAAATGGGATGGAATCTCTGCATATATGGCACTTTAAACAAATATAATTTAAAGAGCTGCTTTGCAAAATAGCTCCAGTCTGGACTTCTGAGTGTCTAGTTGCAAATTTCTTCTGGACTTGCAGAGCCATTATTTAACAAGCACAAGACTTCTTCATCAGTTAAAGAATTAGCAACACTGGAGATGCAGTGAATAAACTTTCTGTATTAGTTTTCCAACCTCCTGTCACTAATTTTAGATTGCACATTTTTCAATAGGGGCATATGAATCACCCCTTCAAAGCCTCAAAGTCCTGTTATCGTGGCATCTAGCTTTGATCTTGGAAACTGAGTTGGCCACTAATTTGTGGGAAGATGCCGGTGGAGTAGGGCTTCTGAGACCGAGGCTTGTCTGTTCCGTCCGCTTTACTTTTCATTTCTTTTCTTGTCTCTCTTCCCTCAGTATTTTTTTCTCTTCGGTTTTATTTTACTTCCCTCTCGGGGAAGAGCTCAGTCACGGTGACCACATCAGCAGTCTAGCAGCGCTGACTCAGGGCAGAGATATGGGAGGCAAGTTTGGGTTCCTCCCCATGGCATCTGCCTACAGTGCAGATTCACCGAGGTGAGCTTGGACCCAGCACAGTGAGGTGGGCCGGAGGTGGACTCATGGTGGTGCCGGAGTCATGTTTGGGCCAGTGTGGTACCCGGCAGTGTCAATGGCGTTCTGTATTGGCAAGGTCCATTGAGGACTCAGAGTGGCGAGAGCCTCGGTGAAGGCCAGGTGGTGCCCAAGGGTGCTGGCTTTCGTTCCAGCATGGCAAAGTGGACTCGTGCCTGACCTCCGGGCCCGTGGCCCATGATGGAGCAGGTAAAAAGAAGAAGTGTAAAGTTGGATACTTTCTTTATGTCTTCATTTTTCTGCCTTTATTTTCTATGTTTTGGTTTATTTTTCTGTGGTTTAAGATGGCACCAAGAGTGGCTTCACTATACAAAACTTTTCACTGTAACATGACACACATGACAAAAAGTAAATCAAACCAAAGCTTCGGTTAAGCACTGCCTAGTACTTTTAAATTCGTAGATTCATACAACACAGAAAAGGCCCTTCGGCCCAACAAGTCTGCACTGACATAACAACCACTAAAACTGCGCTAACCCCAATTTCCTGCACTTGTCCCATTTCCTTAAAAATTATGATATTTGAAGTGCTCACCTAAATATTTTTTAAAGTTTGTAAGGTTTCTGGCCTCTAGTACCTTCCCAGGCAGTGTATTCCAGAGTCCTACCACACGCTGAGTGAAAAAGTTTTTTCCCGAGTCCCCTCTGAATTTCCTGTCCCTTACCCTAAACCTACACCGTCTCATGATTGACCCCTCAACCTGTCCATGCACCTCATAATCTTACAAACCTTAATCCATGAAAATCTATTCTAGGACATTTGAGGTTCTTGTCTTTAAATCAGTCCTACCTCTGTTAATTTCTCTGTCCTTACAATATCCCAATAGCTTCTAATTCGCTTTTCACACTCCACAACCTCTCTGAACTCTCCATTCCACTGATTTTGGCCTTTTTGTACCCCACATCATATTTGCTCTTTGGGAGGGACTACTAAAATCATCAGCATTGACATCATTTCTGTAAAGGGAATAAGTACACATAGATCTAATTGAGGAAAAACAATCAGGAACAAGAATATCAGAGATAGTAGGAACTGCAGATGCCGGAGAATCTGAGATAACAAGGTGTAGAGCTGGATGAACACAGCAGGCCAAGCAGCATCAGAGGAGCAGGAAAGCTGACGTTTCGGGTCTAGACCCTTCTTCCTTTT
>JAHRHZ010000012.1:29517203-29533064 GCA_024137785.1 Ginglymostoma cirratum | reverse complement strand
CTGCTTGGCCTGCTGTGTTCATCCAGCTCTACACCTTGTTATCTCAGGAACAAGAATATAGCTGCGTGTCTATCCAAGGTGAAAGCTGACGGAGTCAGGGCACAGAGTAACTAGTGTGTTTAGGGCTACAGAAAATACTGATACAAACGTAATACAAACAGCAAATAGATTAGAACTTGCTTGTTCTGCTACTAATGAGGGGAAACAAATTACCATGTCACTCTGCAAGTCCATGCATGTCGACATGGAAATGTTTCATAATGAATTTCACAGTCATGAAAGCTGTTTGCAGAGGGAAGCCCTGGCTCTGCTGCATATCCAAACTGAAAACTGGCCTTGCTGCTGTGAGATGACATTCTCTGGAATGTTCACTCTGGAAAGGGTCAGCTAAGGTTACTTTTGCGGCTCCTCTGGCCCGTGCAGAACAATATTAGGTGCCATTAGAGATCTTATTAATCAACTTTAGTCACTGATCTCAAACAGACATAGTTACACACGGCAGTTCCTCAAGGAATTTCTCACATAAGCCTTGAACTTGCTTCAGTTCCAGAAGTGCAAAGAGTGGAAGGTTCTGTTGTATGATACTTGTTCTGAAAGGGGTTAAGTGTGAATCTCAAAGAGAACAATTCTACCATCTAGGTGCCCTCGTAGTCTCAATAACAATGTCAATTTTACCTGATTGCTATTGTGCGATAAACTACATCTTGTTGAAGACGCGAGCATCTTTTTATTGGACTTCCTCAGAGTTTTCCTCCAGGTAGTCCACCTTGTGGACACAGTTAACAAATAGGGATAGTGGCAGCTAGCTACGTGATCAGATGTTGATAATAGTTTGCATTGCATGCTCACACGACATTTGAAACAATGGCATGGATTGGAATTCAATTTAACTGTACAGAATGGATTCCAGTGTAACCAGAAGAAATTTACAGCTACAGCTTTAAGAGCAACTCAGACAGAAAGTCAACATCAGACAAACCTGTGTTAGATTCTACAAGGCAGAATCTAAGATCAAGGGAGAGAGCACTTCAGACCTGGTAAGGGAAACGCAGAAGCAAATGTAAGCTAGAAGCTACAAGAGATTCACACATTAGTCATTCCTGGCAGCTCCCAGACAGTGTCAGGTACTGATAAACTGTAGGAGTAGTCCCAGTTAGAGGTTCAGTCACAGAGACCAAACAGGCAAAACAGAATCTGTAAGTAAAGTTCAAATCTCTGGTGAACAAAGGAAAGTTTTAAATAAAAATATTTCAGTTACAGGCTGAGAATGTTCAAAATGGAAAAGAAGTATTTATATCTCCAAGTGAATATTGTCGCTATGGTGAGTGAAAGCCACAAAGCAGGCTACAATGAGGATAATCAGGGGCTGTAGAAATAATTAAAACTGAGGTTGCATCACTTAAGATTGCAAAGCCAGAGTTATAGTGATAAAGGGGGACGTTTAGAAGTCTAAGTGACAGTCTAACAGGAAAAATAAAGTAAGGAGACTATTGAAGTCACAGTAAGAAGGCAAGATCTACAGTTAAAGCCATGGTAAATGCAGGAAGAATTTTTTAACACTGCAGAAAGAATTTTTTAACACTGCAGAAAACAGGATCCATTCAGAGAAGCATTCAGAGAGGGTGAGTCATCTCAGGGTAACTCTTAAACAAGCAGGATTCAGCTTTAAGGCCGCTGGCAGCAGGATTTATTCAGTGAACTCAGGATAGAAATTGTTCATTTGAGCGAATAGGAAGAAATTGCCCATTTGCCTGTGAAAAAGGCAACAAAATTCAATTTTAAACGCAGAAGTTGGGAAATCTTCATTTTGCCTGTAAAAGCACAGGCAAAACCTCCATAAGTAGTACAGGAAAGCACGTCAAGATCTGCACCGATCATGATCTACTGGAATTCAACCAAAGTGAAAATCTCAGGCAGTCTATTTCAAATTGATTGTTCTTTGAGATACCTGCCTGAGAAAAGAGAAAAAAAGGTAATCTCTATAATAAAGCTGACTTCTGTTTTGGTCTCAACAGATTTGCTCTAGTGATACGTCTGAAAGCTCAAATTCTAACTCAATACCGGATCTGGCAACGATGGCATATATCCTGTCCAGTTCTGGAGACAAATCTCAGTGTAGAACTTCTCAAAAATATTGGTGATAAATCAAAATCTAGTCATGACATCACCTCTGGCATTAGTGATTTGCGAAAAACGTCATCCCATCAAGATTTGCTGCTATCATAGTATCATGATTCAATGAAGTTTAGAGATCAATAAAAGTGAACTTAAATTGAAATGTTTTAAATCACTAATTAGTCCTGACTTGGATGAAGTGTTGTGTCCAATCCTGGGCATTGGACTTTTGGAAGGATGTCCTTGAGTGCGCAGCGGGGATTTTCCAGGAATGAGGGACCTCTGTAACAGGGAGACTAGAGAAACTGGGATTGTTTTCCTTAAATCAGAGAGATGATTTAAATGATGAGGGGATAGCAAATGTACGTAGGCCAAACCTGTTCCCGTGCGGTAACCAGAGGATGAAGTTATACGAGAATTGACAAATAATTAGATGCAAAATATGGAGTTCTTTTTAAGCAAAGGGTGGTTAGGATTGGGAATGCGCTGAATTAAAGGTTGGGAGCAGATTCAATGGTAACATTGCAGAAAGGGAATTGAATAATGATGGAAAAAGAAGATATGTTAAGGCTATGAAGAAGTGGGACTATTTGGATAGCTCCACCCAAGAAACCATCATAGATATAACAGGATTGGTAGTCTTGAGTCACAGCAGCGGTGTTCCTGCTTCCAGTCCAGAAAATCCAAGTTTAAGTCCTTGCTGCACTGGAGGTGTGTTATGATATGTCCAGATTGATTAAGAATAATTTAAAGCACACCCTTTGTTAGCAGGTTTGCTAGTGCTGTTGGGTGGAGTTTAAACTAGTTTAGCAGAGAAAGGTGACACAAAGTCTTAGTACAATAGATACACAGCATCTTTAGTGAACCCCAAGGAAGATGGGGTTCAAGCATCTTGAATTTCAAAGGAGCAGGGCGAGGCTGGATGGCCTCTACTTTAAGGCTGGGAGTATGATAGGTAAGACAAATGAGTTAAGAGTGTAGATTGACATGTGGAAATGCGATGTTGTTGCCATCACAGAGACATGGTTAAGGAAGGGCCAGGACTGGCAAGTTAACATTCCAGGATATAGGATTATCAGGCAGGACAGGGGAGGGTGTAAAAGAGGAGATTGCATTATTAATTATAGAGTCATATGGTATATATACTGCAATAAGGAGGGACGATATCTTGAAGGGTCTACATTGTGGGCAGATCTTTGGAATAAAAAGGGGCAGTCACCCTGTTGTGAATGTATTATAAATGCCCAAACAGTCAGTGGGCAACAGAAGAGCAGGTATTAAGACAATTCATTGAGGTGTGTGAAAATAATGATAGGGTAATTATATCAGGGGATTTCAACTTCACCTACATTCATTGGGATAGCCATAGCGTAAAATAATCTTGAAATGTATTCAGAACAACTTTTGATATCAACAGAAAGAAGGTCCAACAAGGGACTATGCAGTGCTGGACCTAATTCTGGGGAATGGACCTGGACTGGTGTTTGAGGTGGCACCAGGGGATTATTTCAGTGACAGCGACCTCAACACAGCATCTTTTAACTTTGTTAAAAGATAAAGACGATCTGACACATGAGGGACTGGATTGGGAGAAGGCACATTTGATTAAAATAAGGCAGGATCTGGCCAAAGTAGACAGGAAACAGCTACTTCTGGGCAAATATACAGCAAAAACAATGGAGAGTGTTCAAAATAGAATTGGGGAGAGTATAGGTCCAACATGTTTGCTTTAGGACACGACGTAGAAGGAACAGCCTCAAGAACCTGGATGTCTAGAAATATTCAGGACTGGACAAGCAGGAAAATAAAGGCTTTTAACAGGTACAAAGGGAGCAAATCAACTGAGGCCTCAGTGGAGTTTAGAAAGAGCAGGGGGGAGTCTTAAAGAAGTAATTAGGAGATGAAAAGGAGGCACGAAAAAGCACTGGTGGGTAAAATTACAGAAAAACCCAAGATATTATATAGGTATATTACAGGAAAGAGGATAACAAGGGAAACAGTAGGGCTCATTAGGGACTGGAGGGCAATCCATGCATGCAGACAGAAGACATTTGTGGGGTGTTAAATGGATACTTCACATCTGTCTTCACGTTGGAGAAGGAGGACGTATGGAATTTGGGGAGAGACGATGAGGTTCATCAGCTGCCTGACATGGGGTAGTCTTAAAGGTGGAGGAGCTGCTGAAATCACCAGGAGCCGCTGAGTTGTACTCTAGTTGCTGAGGGAGATGAGGGAGCTCTGACCCAAATTTTTAATCCCTCTCTGGCCTCATGGCAAGTGCCAGAGGAATGGAGGATGGATAATGTGGTTCCACTTTTTAAGAAGGGTGATAGAGGTACACTAGGGAATTTTAGAACAGAGAGTTTCACATCAGTGGTAGGAAGACCACTGGAGTAAATTCTGAAGGAGAGGATTAATCTCCACTTGGAGAGGTAAGATTTGATCAGGGATAGTCAGCATGACTTTGTCAGTGGGAGGTCATACCTAACAAATTTGATTGAACTTTTCAAGAAGGTAACCAGGTGTGTAGATGAGAGTAGTGTAGTCTATGTAGTTTATGTAGATTTCAGCAAAGCATTGACATGGTCCCGCTGGGGGGACTGATAAAAAAGGTAAATGCAATGGGATCCAGGTTAACTTGGTCAGTTGGATCCAAAGTTGGGCTCATGGCAGGAAACAAAGCGTGATGGTAAAAGGATATTTGCGTCACTGGAGGCCAACGTCCAGTGATGTACCACTGGGATCAATGCTGGATCTCTTATTGCTTGTGATATAGGGAAACTATGTAGATGAGAATGTAAGAAGGGTGATAAGTTAGTTTGCAGGCAACATGAAGATTGGCTGGGTCGTTAATAGTGAAGAAGAGTGTCTTAGGTTATGGGCAAGGCAAAGGGCGGTGGGGAATGCTTCCTAATCAACCCTTCCTGGTGCTCGGATGTAGCGAGCCTGGCAAGCCATTGCTCCCCGGACCTCAAATACCTTACAGTAAAGTGCCCTAGATGTGATTTATACCACCACAAACACTCTAGAGGCAAAATTCCCCAAGGCACTATTCATTGTGGCTGGTGACTACAACCATGCCAACTTCAAGCAGGTGATGCCAAAATACCAGTAACACATCACCTGCCCCACCAGGAGACTGAACATTCTGGACCATTGCTACAAAACCATCAAAGACACCTACCACTCAAACCCCCACCCACACTTCGGAAAATCCGACAGCAGCGCTGTGTTCCTCCTCCAGTTTACAAGCAGAAGGTGAAACATGAGAATCCTTCACGAAAAGTAGTATAGTGCTGGTCCAAGTCTTCCGCTGCCTATCTCCGGAACTGCTTGGAATAGGTGGACCGGACCATGTTCAAGTGTTCAGCAGAAAACCTAGAAGAGTATGCCACCACCATCATGGACTTCATTAGCAAATGTGTGCAGGTCTGTGTACCAAAGAAGTCAATCCAAATATTCCCCAACCGGAAACTTTGGATGAACCATGAAATCTAATCACTACTGAAGACTAGACGTGCAGCATTCAAGTTGGGTGACCCAGACCAACACAGAAAATCCAGATATGACCCCCACAAAGTCATCAGGGAGGCCAAGAGACAGTACTGGACCAAGTTAGAGGCCCAGACCTACCAAACAGACTCTTGCTGTCTATGGCAAGGCCTAAATGACATTACAGGATACAAAATGAAGCAGTGTAAGATAGCAGACAACGACACATCCCTCCCCAACACCCTCAATGCTTTCTATGCTCGGTTTGAGCAGAACACCACCGGCATGGCGATGCATTCCCCGACAGCCCCAGACACACCTGTTCCCTCTGTCACCACTTCTGAAGTCAGATCAGTTTTCCTGGGAGTCAACCCAAGGGAAGCAATAGGCCTGGACGGTGTCCCTGGCCAAGAACTCAGATCCTGTGCAGACCAACTGGTATTCACTAACATCTTCAATCTCTCCTTCCTGCAAGCCGAAGTCCCCACCTGCTTCAAGAAGACCACTATCACTCTAGTACCCAAGAAAACAGGGATGTGCAAGTTGATTTCTTTAAAGCAGAGAAGGCCGAGGGGGTATCTAATTAAGGTGTATAAGATTATGAGAGGCATGGGCAGGTTGGATAGAAAGCAGCTGCTCTCCTTAGTTGAAGAGTCAATAACAAGGGGGAATAATTTTAAGGTGGAAAGCCAGAGGTTTAGAGAGATGTCTAGGAAATTTATTGAAACTAGAGGGCGGTGGGAATTTTGAATGTGCTGCTTGGGAGGGCAGTCGAGGTGGGAAACCTCACAACATTTAAACAGAAGTTGGATGAACACTTGAAATGTCATAACTTTCAAGGCTACGGGCTATGTGCTAGAAGGTGGAACTCATAGATTTAGAGTAGTTTTTGTTGGTGAAGACTTGATGGGCTGAAGGGCATCTTATGTATTGTATAATTCTATGAGATGGTTAACTGATGTGCTATACAATCCTATATTACAGGACAACATGTACATGAGAAGATTTTGTGAGCGTTAAAGCTGTTACACTTTGTTGAAGCCTGTGTAATCAATCTTTTATAAATTGCTATGTTTGTAGCTTGCTTCATGCTTTTCTCACTGGACAATGAAATAAAATATAAATGATTGAATCTGTATTGGCATGTTTTCATCTCCCAAGGAAACCAGATGGTCCCATCATATGTTTCTTTTTAATGTGCACTACATCTGTTCCTGTTTCATTGTGTAGAGAGTAAGAGTGCTATATTTAGTTTAACAGTTGATAATTACTGTTTAGAAGCTATATAGCATCCCCAAGGTATTTTCTGGCACTTCCACAATAGACGTAAGAATTGGAAAGTAGCAGTGATCCTTTGATTGAACCTTTTTGTATTGGAATAGGTCACACTCCTACAAAGTTACAAGCCTAGACACTGGTTTGGACCCTGAATGGGAATAGATAGGTCCTAAGCCCTATTATTGAGCCTCAACAAACCAGAAATATCCAGATGCCTGGTAGACCTTCCCAGCAACACGCCAGCAAGGACCATGCAAATTTTACAAGGCCTTGATGAGACTACACCTGGAATACATCCGGAGCGACCATTCCCTCTGGTACACCCTGGTCCACTCTTTCTTTACTCCCAACATCCCCTCACAGTTCCGCAGCGCCTTCCCCCGCATGCAGCAAAGGTGTAACACCTGCCCATTCACCTCCTTCTCCTCCTCAGTATCCAAGGGCCCAAACACAGCTTCCAGGTGAAGCAGTGCTTTATCTGCACTTCACACAATCTAGTCGACAGCATTCACTGTTCACAAAGTGCTTGTCTCCATTTTGGGGAAACAAAGCATAGGCTGGGTGATCGCTTCACAGAACACATACATTCTGCTCGCAAAAAAGACTCTGAGCTTCCAGTTATCTGCCACTTTAACACACCACCCAGTTCCCTGGCCAACATCTCTGTTTGAAGCTTGTTGCAGTGTTCCAGCGAAGCTCAGTGCAAGTTGGAAGAACAACACTTAATTTTCTGCTTGGGGACCCTGCAGCCCTCCGGACTCAATATCGAGTTCAATAATTTTAGGGCTTGAACTCTCCCATGTCCTAGCCCCCTACCCCACACTCCAGGCCTTGTTATCACAGTCTGCCATTACACATTACCTATTGTTAGTCACTAACAGTATCCATTAAAAGCTATTCGCCCTCCTAGCCAGATTATTATCAACTCCTTTGTCTGTCCAACTGTTCTCTCTCTTTGGGCTCAATCCCCACCTATTGTTTACTTTTGACCCCCTTCCCCCAACCCCATCTTCTGCATATAAGCCGACATTTTCCCAGCTACCATTAGTTGTGAGGAAGGGTCACCGGACCCAAAACGTTAAATCTGATTTTTCTTCATAGAAGATGCCACATCTGCTGAGCGCTTCCAGCAACGTCTGTATTTGTTCCTGGAATATTGTGTGCAGTTTTGGTTTCCTGATGTAAGAAATGATATACTTTTCATTGAGGGAATGTAGCAGAGGGTCAGTAGACTGATAATGGGTTGGCAGGACTGTCTCATGGGGAGAGATTTGTTCAACCGGGCCTGTATTCAGTGCAGTTTAAAAATAAGAGGGGATCTGATTGAAACATGTAAAATTTTCACAGGGCTGAACACAGGCTAGATGCAAGAAGGCTGTTTTCCCTTGGTGAGGAGTCTAGAACCAGGGGACACAGTCCTAGCCTGTTTGGCCTTTCCTCACAAGGCAATCCACCATTCCAGGTATTAGTCTACTTAACCCTCTAAACTGCTTCCAACGCATTAGCATTCTTCTGTAAGTACGTTGACCAGTTGCAATCTCACCAATACCCTGTATAATTGAAGTGTAACCTCTCTACTCTTGCAATCAATTCCCCTTGCAAGAAAACATAACATTCCATTAGGGACAAAAACAGAAGTTGCTGGAAAAGCCCAGCAGGTCTGGCAACATCTGCGAAGAAAAAATCAGAGTTAATATATAATTAACTATTCACTTAGTCTGTTTACGTCCCTCTGTAGGTTCCTTATGTCTTCTTTACAATGCATTTTCCTACCAATCTTTATGTCATCAGCAAATTTAGCTACCACACTTTCAGTCCCTTCATTCATATCATTTACATAAGTTGTAAAGAGTTGAAGCCCCAGCGCTGACCAGTTTTAACCAATTCACCAGTTCTAAAATCTCACCACCCTTGGCCTCATCCCATGTCCAACCCTCCCTCTCATCCCTGTCTCCTTGACCTGACACAACCTGTCCATCTTCTCTCCCACTTGTCCACTCCTCTCACCTCACTGACCAATCTCCATCAGTCCCGAACTGCACTCACCTATCACCATCCCACCTACCTTCCCCAGCTCCACCCCTCCTCTCTCTATTTACTTCTGAGCTCCCTTCCCCCTCCCCCATTTCTGAAGAAGGGTCCTGTCCCGAAACATCAACTTTCCTGCTCCTCAGATGCTGCCCGTCCTGCTGTGTTCGTCCAGCTTCACACACTTATCCCTATTCTCTGTTTCTTGTTAGCCAGACAATCTTCTATCCATCCCAGCGTGTTCCACTCTACACCAGGAGCTTTTAATTTTCACATCAAAATTTTAAAGTGGCACCTTAACAAATACCTTCTTTAGGTCTAAATATAATGTATCCACTGGTTCCATTTTATCATAGCATGAGTTATTTTCTCAAGGAAGTCTGATAAATTAGTTAAATATAATTTTCTATTGACAGAATTATGTTGCCTCTGCTTGATTACCCCGAACATATCGAAGTACCCTGCTATAATGATTTTAATAGCAGCTTCTAATGTTTTCACTCTGATAGATGTTAAGCTAATTGGCCTGTAGTTTCATACTTTCTGCCTCCCTCCATTTTGAACTTGGTAAGGCCACATTTGGAGTACTGCTGCAGTTCTGGTCACAATGCTATAGGTAAGATGTTATTAAACAATAGGGAAGAGTGCAAAAAAGATTTACAAGGATATTGCTGAGACTGGAAGGTTTGAGTTATAAGGGGAGGCTGATAGGCTGGAGAATAAGAGACTGACGGGTGACTTTATAGAGGTTTATAAAATCATGAGGGGCATAAATAAGGTGAATAGCCAAATTCTTTTCCCCAGGGCAGAAGAGTCAAAAACTTGAGGGCATAGATTTAAGGTTAGAGGGGGAAATTTCAAAGATACCTGGGCAATTTTTTCATACAGAGGGTGGTACATATATGGAACCTCCTGTTAGAGTGAGTGGTAGAGACAAGTACAGATCCAACATTTAAAAGACATAAATAGCAAAGGTTTAGAGGGATATGGGCCAAACATAGGCAAATGGGACTAGCTTAGTTTAGAAAGCCTGGTCAGCATGGACAAGTTGGATTGAAGGAGTGGGAAAGTTGATGTTTCAGGCTGGGATCCTTCTTCAGAATAAGGGGCCTGACCTGAAACGTCAACTTTCCTGCTCCTCTGATGCTGCCTGGCCTGCTGTGTTCCTCCAGCTCCACACTGCGTTATCTCTGACTCCAGCATCAGCAGTTCTTACTATCTCTGAGTTGGATTGAAGGGTCTGTTTCGATGTGACTCTGTAACACACTTGGAGGAATTACTTGCAGGTGGCAGGTGGCAGGTGCCACAACCTACTTTGAATGGGGTCAATGTCCATCACTGAGAGAACCTCAGTAGTACTACTACTGACTGAGTTAGTCAAGTCCTAAAGAGTATTGATGCTGGACTGGGTCTGCAGTAGGAGGTGAGGAACCAAAAGGAGGGAATAATTGAATTGACCTCATCCTCACCAATATAGCTGTTACAGAGCTGTGTCACCATGACTGCATCACTGAGACTGACCACCAAACAGTACTGAGGAGATAATGTCTCATCTTTACATTGAGGATGCCTTACATCAGCAACATCCTTGTGTTAAATGGGGCAGACATTGAACAGATCTTGTAACTCAGAACTGTGCTTCAATGAGGCACTGTGGACCATCAGCAGCAGCAGGAAGATTATAATCAATCACAATCTGTAACCTCATGGCCCAGAATACTCTTACTCTACCCATTACCATCAAACTGGGATATCAACATTGCTTCAATGAATAATGCAGGAGGGCATGCTAGGAACAGCACCAGGCGTACCTAAATATAAAACAAAGAATTGTGGATGCCTGAGACAAAAACTGAAAGTGCTGGAGAAACTGAGCAGTTCAGGAAACATCTGTGGAGAGAGAAACAGAATTAACACTTTGAGTCCAGTAACCCTTTGTAGCAGGGAAATGGTGGCATTTATGGGACAGTATATGGGGTGCAGGGGTAATGGAATGGGTCAAATAGATGGAGGCAGTGCCCAGAGAGAGATAAAAATGTTGAATCAGACAAAGGGATTGCTAATGATAAGCTGATAGGGAGATAAACGCTAAATGGGTGATAACAGGAAGTGCGAATAGTTGAAAAGGGGTTGGTTGTGCTGGGAGTAATCCATACAGAAAAGGGACTGGGAGTTCATGTTCTGAAATGATTAAACTCAATGTTCACTTCTGAGGGCTGTAAGGTGCCGAGGTGGAAGATGAGGTTTTGTTCCTCCAGCTTGCGTTGAGCTTTACTGGAGCACTGCAGGCAATTGGAAGCTTAGGGTCATTCTTTTGGACATATCAGAGATGTTCCACAAAGTATGTTTGTATAACTTACGTCTTGTCCTCCAACGTAGAGGAGGCCGCATAGTGAGCAGTGAATACAGCAGACTGTAGATTGAGTGAAGTGCATGTAAATCACTCCTTTGCCTGGAAGATGTGTCTGGGACCTTGGATAATGGAAAGGGAGGAGATAAATGGTTAACTGTTGCACCTTCTGCAATTGCATGGGAAGTTGCTGTGGGGGCTGTGGGAGGGTGTTGGATGAGGAGGAGGAGAGGACCAGGGTGTCCCGGGGGAACAGTGGCTGTGAAATGCTGACAAGGGAGGGGAGGCAAAATATGCACCTGATGGTGGCATCCCACTGGAGATGATGGAAATGGTGGCTAGTGATCCTTTGGATGTGGATCCTGCAGCTGTGTAAAGTGACGACTGGGGACCCTATTGCCGTTGTGAGGAGGGAAGCGAAGGGATGAGGTCTGAAATGCAGGATATAGGTCAGACTTGAGGTAAGGTGCTGGGGAATCCTCAGTTGAGGACAAAGGTGAACATTTGTGAGATGCCACCATCCCTTGCTGATGGTGGCACTGTCAGAACAGATATAACAGAGGTGGAGAAACTGGGAGAATGGAATGGAGTCTTTACAGGAAGCAAGGCGTGAGGATGTATAGTCAAGGTAACTGTGGAAGTTGGTGGGTTTGTAGTGGATATTGGTGGCCAGCCTATCCCCAAAATGGTAATAGAGATATCAAAGAAGGGAAGGGAGGAGTCAGAGATGGACTAGGTGAAGGTGAGGGCAGGGTGGAAGTTGAAAGTTAAATTGATGAATTTTTTCCAATTCGAAATGAAAAATTGAAGCAACATCAATCATGTCATGGTGAAACACGTACGAGAAAAAGGGTTGTGGGTGCAGGCCAGAATAGGACTTAGACAAGGAATTTTCCACATACCTCACAAACAGACTGGCATAGCTGGGGCCCATGAGGGTACTCATGGTCTCATCTTTGGCCTGAAGAAAGTGAAAGGAATTAAAGGAAAAGTTGTTGAAAGTGAGGATGACTTGACCAGGGAGAGAAGGATGTTGGTGGATGGGGACAGATCAGGCTTTTTTTCCAGGAAGAAGCAGAGAGCCCTAAGTTCATAAGCAAACCAGGTACTACAGTCACATCACCTTTCTTAGTCACCTTTGTCCCCCTCCACCCACACATCAACGAATACCGCTCACACTTGGACATTGAGCAGTTTTTCCGCCGGGCTCCATCCCCGCCTCTTTGACTTGTCTGTCTCCTCTCCACCCATCCTCTCCGCTATCCATCTTCTATCTGCCTCCCCCTCTCTCCCTATTTATTTCAGAACCCTCTTCCCCTCCCCCATTTCTGATGAAGGGTCTAGGCCTGAAACGTCAAGCTTTCCTGCTCCTATGATGCTGCTTGGCCTGCTGTGTTCATCCAGCTCCACACCTTGTTATCTCGGATTCTCCAGCATCTGCAGTACCTATTGTTTCTGGAACAATTTTAACCCCACTGCGAAGCCTCTTCTAAGAATGCCTACCCTGAAGAAGTTACCCTCCTCCCTCCGGACAAACCTCAGGGGATCTCTCTCCCACTGCAGCTCTCTCATAATCTCTTCAGCCTTGAAACTGCTCGACCATGTCCTGAAGCAAACCAGGTACGACAGCCACATCACCTTTCTTAGTCACCTTTGTCCCCCTCCACCCACACATCAACGAATACCGCTCACACTTGGACATTGAGAAGTTTTTCCGCCGGGCTCCATCCCCGCCTCTTTGACTTGTCTGTCTCCTCTCCACCTATCCTCTCCTCTATCCATTTCCTATCCACCTCCCCCTCTCTCCCTATTTATTTCAGAACCCTCTTCCCCTCCCCCATTTCTGATGAAGGGTCTAGGCCCGAAATGTCAAGCTTTCCTGCTCCTATGATACTGCTTGGCTTGCTGTGTTCATCCAGCTCCACACCTTGTTATCTCGGATTCTCCAGCATCTGCAGTACATATTATCCCTAAGTTCATCCTGATGGGTAATAGACATGTAAAGGGATTGCACATCCATGGTGAAGAGGAGGCAGCTGGAGCCTGTGAACTGGAAATTTTGAAACCAGTATACAGCGTCAAAAGAAATATGGATATAAATGGGGAGCGACTGCCATCTGCGAGGCATAAGTCAAAACTGTGATAGAATACTTTCCTCTTGCTTGAATAAGTGTAGCTCCAACAATACTCAAGACACTTGTCATGATCCAAAACATACCATTCTACTAGATTAGCAGCACATTACCAAACACTCTCTCTCCAGCACTGACACCCAATAGCAGCAGTGTGTAACATGCACAAAATGCATTGTAGTAACCCACCAAGGCTCTTTCAATAGCATGTTCCACGCCCACAACCTCTACCACCCAGAAGGACAAGGGTAACAGATGCATGGGAATATCACCACCTACAAGTACCCCTCCAAATGACACACCATCCTGACTTGGAAATATATTGCTGTTCCTTCACTGTCGCTGGGTCAAAATCCTGAAATTCCCTCCCTATCAACATTGAGTGGCCCTACACCTAAAGGATTGCCGTGGGTTAAGAAGACCACTCACTGCCTTCTCCAGGATTAGTAGGGATGGGCAATAAATGTTGAGTCAGTCAGCAGCACCCCAATCCATGAATAAATAAAGCAGGAAAACCAGGTCCATAGTGCTGCTGGATTTGTTGGAAGTGGCGTGCTTGGGCTAATGAAGGTCAAGGGCTGTGGCTCTAGTGATTTATTGGGAATTCAGTTGTCTTACAGCCTTCTGAGAGAGAAGCTACTCAGGTCATCATCTGCCTTGCTTTTGTAGTGTCCACTGTGAGATCTGAAAAACTGAAATAGCTTTTCTCCCTGCAAGGCTGCCAAATGACATCTGGCATCTCCTTAATGCACTGCATTTGAAGATCCCAATTAGTTAGCTTCGTGAACCCTGACTACATGTGTTAGGATGCCGACGGAAAGCCATCCTGAACATTTACTTTGAGAGCTAGTCATTACTTAAATGTTTTTTGTTTCAAAATTAATCTGTAGAGAGAATTCTTTGTATTTTTCTTTTAACTGGTGTGTGATGGGTGACTTAGAAGGGGAAATATTGATGCTTCCTTATTTCAAACGCTGTGTTTGTTAGCTTGACATCTGGGTGAAGCATTGAAATTTATGTTAAGATCAGTGGAATGATGGAACCAGATAGCACCAGCGCACTCTTCAACTTTGGGCATAGTGATATTGACAGGCGTATTATTTTGGTCCTCAGACGGTACCCTTAGCTCTAAAACAAGAGCTGTCAATCATATTTTGCAGCAACAGCGTAGGCCAAGTCAGGTTCTCTGCATCTTCTCTCTGAAGAGAAGTCAACCCAGTGGAGAATTGTTGCTGTCCATCTGTTTTAAGGGATGAATCCCCACTGTGCTGCATCCCTCCTTGGTGGTTGGCAACTGAGAGTCATAGTGAAAAAGATGAGTTTGAAGACAGCAATTAGAACATTAGAAGTAGGCACTTGATTATAATATTGCCGTTTGAGTTTGCACAAGAGAGCAGTCGATGTCAGATATTAGAGCTGGAGGGGGCGGTGAAGCGAAGGAGGTTTCCCCAGCAGAATAACTGGAGGATGATCCTCGGTCAAATCTCTTGAGGGTTGTGAATATAAATGCAGGAAACGATTACAACCAGATGGATTTTGACCATGAGTCCAGATACTATGAAAGAGTGCAAAGGTGACTAGAGCGATATAGGTATCACATTTGATGCTGTGTGAGGGGTGAAGGTTCAGCTGTAACGGGAGACATTGCAGAAGGGGAAGCAAACTCCTCGACTGTTATTTCCAGATTCTACATTGCTGCTGAGAATTTCAGCCCTGTTATTGTTTCAAGGGCACCCGTGTTTCTTTTTGGACAATTCTAAATGTAACAGGAAAGAAAGATTATTTGATTGTATCTAACGCAGAAGAATCTTAATGTCAGTATTTTGAAGTGATTGCAAAACACTTCTAAACAATCTCATTAAAGCAAAACATCGCTTTTGATATAGTGACAGCTGCCTTACTGGGCAGCTGTTGCTATTGGTAACCGTGAAGGCTCTTCCAAAATGTCCTCATTATTACTTGCCTCTGTACCTGCACTGACAGGATGCAAGGCTGATTGATTTCATGCTATTTACAGAAGGAAATACTGAAATGGCCTCTATGCTTCAGTGATAGTCTGACAGTCTGAAGGGAGATAGTACAGATGGGAAAATAATTTATTCATTGAAATGTGATAGAAACAGTTTAACAATATGTACACCCCTCCCCCCCGCCTCCTCACATTTCTGTGAAGAATCAAGGTGAGCAGTTGCCTCATTACACTTGTATGATTGACTACCTCTGGTTTCAGCATGAAACATAGCAGAAGGCGTCAGGCTGTACTGTGATATCTGAGAGTCTGTAGTAATTACCAATTTGTATATGATGTGGAGGTGCCAGTGTTGGACTGGGTTAACAAGGTCAAAAATCACACAACACCAGGTTATAGTCCAAACAGATTTATTTGCAAACACTAGCTTTTGAAGCGCTGCTCCTTCCTCAGGTCCGGTAGATTTATATGTACATGTGTGTGTGTGTGTGTGTGTG
>JAHRHZ010000012.1:29501124-29517193 GCA_024137785.1 Ginglymostoma cirratum | reverse complement strand
TGTGTGTGTGTGTGTGTGTGTGATTATGTGTGTATGAGAGAGTGTGTGTGCGTGTGAGTGTGTGTGTTTGTGTGAGAGAGTGAATGTGTGTGTGTGAGAGTGTATAGTATGGTGGGGTCACCTGTAGTACGACATGAACCCAAGTTCCCGGTTGAGGCCATCCTTTTGGGTACCGAACGTGGCTATCAGCCTCTGCTCAGTGACTCTGCATTGTTGTGAATCCCAAAGTCCGCCTTGGAGGACAGTTACCCAAAGATCTGAGGCTGAATGCCCTTGACCACTGAAGTTTTCCCCCACTGGAAGGGACCATTCCTGTCTGGTGATTATTGTGCGGTGTCCATTCATCCATTGTCATAGCGTCCGCATGGTTTTGCCAATATACCATGCCTCAGTAGTATCCATGGTTGTATCCATGTCGATGATATGACATGTCTTGTAGAGATTGCCATGACAGGGTTGTGTGGTGTTGTGGTCAATGTTGTCCTGAAGGCTGGGTAGTTTGCTTCGAACGCTGGCCTGTTTAAGGTTTGGCGGTTGTTTGAAGGCAAGGAGTGGAGGCATGAGGAAGATCTTGACGAGGTGCTCATCGTCATCGATAATGTGTTGAAGGCTGTGAAGAACATGGCATAGTTGGCCACCCTCACACACACGCACACGTACAGACACTCACTGTCTCACACAAATACACAAGCACTCACACACTCACACAGACCCTCTGCCTCTCTCTCTCTCTCACGCACACACACTCTCTCTTTCTCTCACTCTGCCCCAAGCCACACACACATACGCGCACAAACACACATACATATAAATCTATGAGGTGATTTTGCATTTGCAGGTACATTCTATTTTGTTCAAAAAACACACAATTTGTAGATACAGTCAGTCAATGGAGCTTTGGAAATTAAACCAGTCTGACTCCAGGTTAAAACACAGACAGATTCTAAACAAGGCCTCACACTTAAAATGCATTGTCTGATCTGAGATGTCACCTCTTGTATACATTGATAAAACATTTACTTATCTTGTGGCAGTGACTTGAAAGAAATTCTGGCATTTGCATTTTAATCAATCGAAACCTGCATCTCCTTTCCAACCGATTAAAGATTGAACAGGAGGGAGTCAACTGGCCATTTTAGTTTTATTCAGTACATTCGCATCAGCTGTATGATCCTTTGATCTTTTACTTATAAACTCTGTGTCTTGATACCTCCTCTGTCATTGCACCTGAGGAAGGAGGAGCACTCTGAAAGTTAGTGTTTTCAAATAAGCCTATTGGACTATAATCTGGTGTCATGTGATTTTTGACAACATGTATATGATAAATCAAATGATTTTAGGGCAAGATTTTCCCAATTTTAAGTGTTAGGTGACGACTAACACACCATTCCAACACCGAAAAAGTCCATCCAATTACCCCGCAATCAGCTCATTAAAGGCTGACTAGCAAGTAGAGACGAGTTGCTTGGTGAATTATGGGCTTCAACACTGGCATCCTGGGTCACTAGAATCTGCCAGTGTTTCAGAACCTAGTAGCTTCTATGTCCTAATGTCCTCCAGTCCTAGCTTAATTGCTGGGGATACAGCAGGCATTAAGCTTAATACTTTCCATACGCTCCCCATGAGGTGGGGGTCATGAGGATATTGGGGTCTGAGGGGAGTGTTGTGGATGTAAGGGCAGGTGGTGGTTTTCACAGGCCCATTCTATTTTTATTCAACCACCATTCCTTATTTGTGTGTCTCTGATTGTCCCCAGATTGTGGAATTTGGAATTTCCCCCGCTCCTTGCCTCTTCAACTCAGCAGATCATTCTGGTTTCTCACTGACTTGCCATGAATTGACCAGTTGGAGGCCTTAATCAGTGGAGGATAGAGAACAGCACTCTCTCGCACAGAAATGAATCAACAAGGTGATGAGACAGGGGTATTTCTTTCTAAAGCCAATTACTTACCCTTCTCACACATCCTTTTCAGGGGTAAGTCATGCCCTTTGACTTTGACAGCACAGAAGGAAGCCATTTAGCCCTTCATGCTTGGACTGTTTCAAATTCAGCCCTAGCTTTTCTCCTCAGACTTTGCATTTTTATGATGCTATGACTGGCCCATGGATGAAGAGCTCCAATTTGTTACAGTTCCATGTGGGAATATTCCAAAGTGGTCCTTCTTTAATCAATCCTTCCCTTGCTTCGTTGCAATAAGGTAAATTTAAAATAGATCCTTGCCTCATAGATACTTTGCCCCAGCCGAAATATATTTATGGTTTAAAATGAACTAATTTAACCAGGAATTCCTGACCAAAAGAAAGAGTAGTTTACTAGCTACTAAAATGAGAAAAGATAATAAAAAGTAAAAGATAATAAAATACGATACTCATACACATTATTCCTGGATAAGTCAGACCCCAGACTGAAACCTGGCTTGATAGATCACATTTTGATTTGTTTCTAACAAAGTGGTCTCTTGCTGAAACATGAGCACACAATCCTGCAGATTTCACTTCAGCAATAAAACAAAATCAACCAATTATCTATTTATAATGTGAATTCAAAGACTTTTAACCACACAGTAAAACTATAATCCCATCAATCCTCCAAAGCTCTCCCTTATAATTTTGAAATAAAAACAACTTTTGTATACTACCTAAAACATACTCTTGTCACATTATTGCAAAAAGCACCTTATATAGCACCCCAAAACACTAATTGTGAAGCATTTACAATAGAATCCCTATCTTTAAATCTTAAATACACTCAGCTTTAAGTAACCTCTTCAGGCTTTTATCCAAACACTTCTAGTCTAGCGCTATCATTAACTCTTCACCCTTAGGTAATCTTGTTTCACCATAGCCTTCCTTTCTCAGGACTATTGGTCTGTATACATACGTCAGCCAAGTACTTCACAGGATTGTCCCAAACTCAAAGTAATTTTTTAAAAAATCTCTTACCAATACGTGTTTCCCTCATGATTAGAAACCACCTCTCCTGATCTTCTGAACTGGAGATTGTTCATCTTGTTCTGTCATAAAACTGTAGCAATATACACAAAATCAGATTAATTCTATTTCTAGGCCTCAAAACTATCTTAAGATAGATCATTGTGGCTACAGTGTTAATTATTAATGGATGACACACAGAGAATCCATATGTTACTCACTCAAAAACCAAGAACACAAATGTATAATAAATTAAGTTAAGAATATATATAAATCACACAGTCCACATCACAACAGCTAGCTAGAGGAGTTTGTTCAATTTCAAACACTGTTTTTTTTATTCACTTATGGAATATGGATGGTACTGGCCAGCATTTATTGTCTGTAATAAAAACAAAGTTGCTGGAAAAGCTCAGCAGGTCTGGCAGCATCTCTGAAGGAAAAAACAGAGTTAACATTTCGGATCTGGTGACCCTTCCTCAGAACACATTTATTGTCTGTCCCTAGTTGCCCTTGAGAAGGTGATGCTGAGCTGCCTTCTTAAATCGCTGCAGTCCACCTGCTGTAGGTAGACCCACAATGCCTTTAGAACATAGAATATCCTTTATTGTCACGTGTATTCAATATAAAATATAGTGAAAAGTGTGTACCATTGCTGCACATCGATGCCATTCACATTAAATTAGTACAAATAGAAAAAACTTAAAAAGAGTCCAACATTTTCTTCTCCACTCCTACAGCATGCCACCACCAGAGTCCCACTCCGGGCTTCCCAGCCCACGCCATGCCACTGAGAGTGTCCAACCTGGGCTTCCCAGCCCACACCATGCCACTGAGAGTGTCCGGTCTGATAAAGTTTGCTGAAAAAGTAGCAAAGAAGATTGATGAGGGCAGAGCGGTGGATGTGATCTGTATGGGCTGCAGTAAGATGTTCCACAAGGTTCAGCATGGTAAACTGATTAGCAAGGTTAGGTTACACAGAATAGAGGGAGAACTAGCTATTTGGATACAGAACTGGCTCGAAGGTAGAAGACAGAGAGTGGTGGTGCGGTGTTGCTTTTCAGACTGTAGGCTTGTGACCAGCGGTGTGCTCCAAGGACTGGTACAGGGTCCACTGCTTTTTGTCATTGATATAAATGATTTGGATGTGAACACAGGAGGTATGGTTAGTAAGTTTGCAGATGACACCAATATTGGTGGTTTTGTGGACAGCGAAGAAGGTTACCTCAAAGCACGATGGGACCTTGATCAGATGGACCAAAGAGTGGCAGATGGAGTTTAATTTAGACAAATGTGAGGTGCTGCATTTTGGAAAGGCAAATCAGTGCAGGAATTACACACTTAATAGTAAGGTCCTGAGGAGTGTTGCTGAAGAAAGAGACCTTAGAGTACAGGTTTATCGTTCACTGAAAGTGCAGTCATAGGTAGACAGGATTGTGACGAAGGTTTGGCATGCTTACCTTTATTGGTCAGTGCATTGAGTAGAGGAGTTGGGAGATCATGCCGACGCTGTACAGGACATTGGTTGGGCCACTGTTGGAATACTGCATGCATTTCAGGTCTCCCAACTATAGGACGGATGTTGTGAAACTTGAAAGGGCTCAGAAAAGACTTACAAGAATGTTGCCAGGGTTGGAGGGTTTGAGCAGTAGGAAAAGGCTGAATAGACTGGGGCTATTTTCCCTGGAGCATCGGAGGCTGAGGAGTGACCTTATAGAAGTTTATAAAATCATAAAGTTCATGGATAGGGTGAATGGTCAAGGTCTTTTCCCCAGGATGTGGTAGGCCAAAACAAGAGGGCATAGGTTTAAGATAAGAGGGGAAAGATTTAAAAGGGACCTGAGGGGCAACATTTTCATGCAGAGGGAATTACATGTATGGAGTGAGCTGTCAGAGGAAGTGGTGGAGGTGGATACAATTGTAACTTTTCAAAGACATCTGGATGTGTTTATGAATAGGAAGGGTTTAAGAGGGATATGGGCTATGGGAAATGCTGACAAATGCGACTAGATTTAATTAGGATATCTCATCAGAATGGATGAGTTGGGCCAAAGGGTCTGTTTCCATTCTGTGTATCTCTATGATTCTATGACTGAATGACTTCAGTTGGATGTCAGCGTCATTGAGAAGGTGCAGAGGATTGACACCAGAAAGTATCCAGATTTTATGACAATGGATCAGGGCCCCACAGTCTTTATAGACATGTTTTACTTTTAATTTCAAAACGTGTCTCTTTTTAAGAAAGAGTAGCTGTGAAAAATGTAAACACAGTGGATTTAAATTAAGTAACTGTCTAGCAAAGTCCTGTGTGTAGCCAATGGAATGTTGCACCTGTAAAGAGTCAGGGAAACTTCAAACAAGGAGAGATTTAACAAAACGAGATAATGAAGGGGCTAACTAACACCCCTATTGCCACCTCTTGCAGACTTGTGTGTTTTACCCTGCAGAAGTATGCAAGAAAATAGGTTAAAAGCTGAGTGCAAGACTAGTCTGCATCTGTTATTAGCTGGAGGTCCTAGAGTTTAAGCCTCAGTGCTTTGAGGGTCACTGCTGCACTCAGGTAAGATCAAAAATCAGACAATATCAGGTTATGGTCCAACAGGTTTATTATAAACCTATTGGACTATAACCTGATGCTGTGTGATTTTGACTTTGTCCACCCCAGTCCAACATTGGCGCCTCCACATCATGGCACTCGGATAAAATACAAGAGGAAGACTACCTCTTGCTCTGAGTGCTTCTGGCCAGTTCAAAAGGAAATTAGGACAAAGTAAATTCAATCAACCTACAAAACCAAAATAGACTGGGAACAGCAACTTGAGAATAAACATACAGCAGAACATTGGGAGGAACTGGGATGAGTACAGGCCCAACATGTTCCCTCCAGTGTGAAATATAGGAGCAACAAGCCCAGAGAACTCTGAATGTCTAGGAATTTTCAGGACTGAACAAAAAGGTAAAGAGGGATGTATAACAGGCACAAAGGGAGTATAACAAGGAAGGCCTGACAGAAGTATAGGAAGTGCAGGAAGGAGCTCAAGAACGCAATTAGGGGAACAAAGAGCGGGAATGAGAAAAAGCTGGCAGTCAAGATTAGGGAGAATCCCAAGATATTCTACAAGTATTGTCCAAGAATTACCAAAGAAAGTGTAGGTTGTATTAGGAACCAAGGGGGAAATCTGTGTATGACGCTGGAGGACATGGGTAAAGTGTTTTGAGTAAATGAGTATTTCATATCTGTCTTTACTTAGGAGAAAGAGGATGCAAGCACAGAATTCAAGAAGATGGACTGTGAAGTTTTTGAGCAGATTGATATAAGAAGCAAGAAGGTATTAGAGATTTTGGTGAATTTAAAAGTGGACAAATTTCCAGGTATGATGAACTGTATCCCAGGCTCCTGTGGGAAATGAAGGAGAAAATTACAGGGGACCTGACCGAAATTTTTAAATTGTCTCTGGTCACAGTGGAGTTGGCAGAGGACCGGAGGACAGCTAATGCAGTTCCACTTTACCAGAAGGATAATACAGACAAACCAGGGAATTATAGACCAGACAGTCTAATACAGTGGTAGGTAAACTATTGGAGAAAATTGTGAATGAAAAAATTAACCTCCATTTAGGGCAGGAAGGTTTGATCAGAGATAGTAAGCATTTCTTTGCCAGAGGGAAGTTATGCATAACAAATTTGTGGAATATCTCAAGGAGGTGACCAAGCATTTGTATGAAGAGAGGGCATTTGATATTGTTCATATGGATTTCAGCAAGGCCTTTGATAAGGTCTCAGATGGGAAACTGATAAAAAAAAAGTAAAAGCTCATGGGATCCATGGGTGAAAGACTGGAGGTTTAGAGGGGATTTGAGAAAAACCCTTTTTACCCAGAGGGTGGTTGGGTCAGGAATGCACTGCCTGGGAGTGTATTTGAGGTGGGAAACTTCACAACCTTTGAAAAGTATTTGGATGAACTCTTGAAGTATTACAGTATTCAAGACCACAGGCCTAGCTTGGGAAAACATAATAGTGTACACCATAGTATATTTTTGGCAGTACAGACTCGATGGGCCAAAGGGTTTCTTCTGTACTATATGATTCACTGATTCTAAAAACCCAAAATCTCAATACTGAATGCTCACTATCAACGTCAATATTACTGATGCCATCCAATATTAGCCACAACATCTTCACAAACAATTCAGAAAGTGATTCCTACACTTTTCAAACTTTTATCTTTCAGAGTCATGTCTGTTTCTCCTCTGTGTGTATGTATGTTGCATTACTATTTTATCACACATTTAGTAATTAATAATCTTACTATTCTGTTAATTCAAGAAAGCCTGATTAAATTGGCTCCTTTTGAAACATAAATTAATTCAGGTCTAGGAGAAAAGTGGGAGGGATCCTTTTTAAATTGACCTTGTTGCAAATAACTGAAGGAGTAGTTGAACAACCAAGTGGAGTGAGTTCATCCTTTCTCACCAAGGATTCTAATGATTTGGAGTAACAAATTGGATGGGGACCTTGCCCAGGGTTTGGGTTAAGAGAATTTAGTTATACATTTAGATTAGAGGGGCAGGGATGTTGTTCTCTTATGAAGCAAAAGTGATCGATGGGAGGCCTGATAGAGGTGTAAAAGCCTAATACAGATTTAGATCAGGGAGTCAAAGAAAAGATGTTTCTCTTTAGCTTATCGTGCAATGACTGGGGTAAGTCATATTTAAGACGTTGGGCGAGAGATGTAGGCAAAAAGTCAGGGAGAACCTTTGTACACAACAAGTGGTTATGATCTGGAACTCGCTATGTACCAGAGTGGCTGCAGATGAGATGATCAATGATTTCAGAAGGACGTCTGTTAGGTGCTTGAGGGAAATAAATTTTCAGGAATTTAGGGATAAAGTGAGAGAATGACACTGACTGGTTGCTCTGTAAAGAGCCAGCATGGATCTGATGCACAGCAATACTTTGTTGTGAGCCGTAAGGTTTTTATGGCTCCATGATTATTAAAGCTTCTCTTAAACTTTACTAAAAAACAGAAAACGTTCCCAATTTATCCAATCTTTCCAGAATTATTTTCTAGTATTTATTACAATATTTTCTACATAGCTATTCTATATTGTTTAATGCTGCGCCACGTCCAAGTCTCCCTCTTGAAAATATTTGAGGAGTGTGAATGGAAAACAGTGTGAATTCAAAACATTAGGTAAATAGAGTCCAGAAATCACTGCTCCTTCGATTGACTCAGGAGGTGATCATGATCCCAGAACCAAATCACCAGAGACTAAACAGGTCCTAAAAGTATCTCAATAACGTCTGATTGGTTATCCAGTATGACTATCATTAGCACTATTTCTTCTCGCCCATGGCAATCATTTGATAACACTGCAATTGCTGTAATCCATCATCTACATGGTATTGCCTTAACATTCCTGTCTGTGCTGAGATTATCACTATGTCTCCCCCAGCGGTGCCTTTGGTTCATGCCTGATCACCCCAACTAGACAACTTCATCCTTAGCAGCCAAAGTTATTGAATTCTTCATCTATACCTTGATCACATCATTTATAAATAAGATGCCAGTTTTCATGCATAGTGTGTTAGTATCCAATATTACACCCTATCACCACCCTTATGAATATCATCTTGCAGCTTAGCTTTCTATTCAACATAAAAGCTTGCATTTAGTGAAGCCAGAACCTGCTTCAGTATCGGTAACATCTAAGCCATTGTGTGCAGACAATCTGTGCCTTAATCAATGATCCAATATATCATGAGGCAGAAGCAAAGAATAAATGATCTTGGTGTAAAGTGCAGACTTTTGACTAAATGGTGTAAAGGTTTCTGGTGATGACGAGGAGCAGGATTCTTAGGAAAATGGTGCAAGAGTTGGAGCAAGATTTTTCACTGCCTCCAACCTCACCATGTCCTCCTTCCAAAGCAATGCAACCCTTCAGTAAAACTAAGTAGTATGGAGACATGGACATGTAGTCACCTCAGAGCATTTTGTTCATTCCTATGACATTTTGATATAGTAGATCCATTTTTAAGGTAATCACGTTAAAACATTAGAGATGTGTAATGTCTGTCATTTTCACTATAACAGATGTTAGGCTAACTGCCCTATAGTTTCCTGCTTTATTTCCTTCTTCCTCTGTTGAATACAACGGTGTTCTTGTTATACTTGTGGTTTTCTGGTCCACTGGGACCTTTTCCAGAATCTAGGGAATTTTGTAAAATTACAACTAACTCATCAACTGTCTCTTCAACCACTTTTATTAAGACTCTAAGACTCAGGAGATCAGGTCCAGGGGACTGGTCAGCCTTTAGTTCCAATAGTTTTCCTAATATCTCCCCCCAGAGATTGTAATTGTTTCCCCTCTTTTCCCTTTTGAATTTCATCTGTGTTTGAGACACATTCTCTCTTCTGTAATTAAAACTGACACAAAATATCCAATCGATTCTTCTGCCAATTCTTTGTTTCCCATTGTGAATTCCCTTTTCTCACTTCGTAAGGAACCAGCTGTGGCTGCCCTTTACTATCATTTGTACATGTAGAAACTATCTGTTACCTATCTAGTTACTATCTGTTTTCTTGTGTTTAGCTTGCTGTTTCTCACACCCTAATTTTTATTAGAGTTATAGAGTCATACAGAACAGAAACAGACCCTACAGTCCAACCAGTCCATGCCGAACACGATCCCAAACTAAACTAGTCCCGTCTGCCTGCTCTTGGCCCATATCCCTCCAAACCTTTGCTATTCATGTACTTAACCAAATGTCTTTTAAATGTTGTAACTGTGCCCACATCCACCATTTCCTCAGGAATTTCATTCCACACGTGAATCACCCTCTGTGTAAAAAATTTTCCCCTCAAGTCTTTTTTAAATCTCTCTCCTCTCACCTTAAAAATGTGCCCTAGGTCTTGAAAGCCCCCATCATGGGGAAAGAGAACTATTATTAACCCTATCTACACCCCTCATTATTTTATAAATTTCTATTGGTCTTTTTTAAGTCATTCTTTGCTGGTTTCTAAAATTTGTCCAATCTTCTATTCTGATACAAATCAGATACTAATATATCTGGTTCTTGTTCTTTGATAGTATGTTCCCTTCCTTAGTTAATCACAGATGGTTCACCTGCTCAGAGAGTATTTCTTTTTCAATGGAATATACTTCTATGAAAGTTATGAAATATCTCCTTAAAATGCTTCTCTTCCATCCAAACTTTTAACCTTCTTAACTTAGCTCAGTCCAGTTTAGTTAATTCTCTCCATACCCAATTGCCTTTATTTAATCTCAAGACACTAGCTTTTGACCTAGATTTCTCATCATCGAACTAAATGTGAAATTATGATGATATTATGTTTACTGTTGCCTAGAGGCTCCTTCACTATGAGGCCATTAATGAATACAGTCTTGTTACACATTATCAGGCATAAAAATAACCAAACTCACCATTGAGAAGGTACATCTAAGCTTAGCTTAGCTGTGACTGCTGAGGAAGGTATATAAGAAATGCACTCAAATGCAATCTATGAACTCCTCTTCCAGGTTATCACTGCTAATTTGATTCAATCAAGCCAAACAAAGTTTACATTTCCCATAATTATTACAGTGCAGTTCTTACGAGCCTCAATTGTTACTTCATATGTACTTTGCCATACTGTACAGCTACATTCCACCAAAATTTTCCCTGTGGGTATGCAGACCTCCAGGGTTTCTGCGTGGTAGTGGTTTCCAGAAAACCAGAAGTCAATGTGTCCACAAGACGTACACAGATGAGCAAAGGTCACCCCTAGGTATTAAACCCGCACAAATTTTAAAACTTCTTTAAAGAATCACACTACCTGCTTTTGCCCAGCTTCACACATCAAACATACCTCACAGGAAGATGTAAAATCCAGCCCCAAGTTTCAAGTAGCTGATTGGCCATTTACAACCAAGATGAGGAGAAATAGCTTCACCTGAGACGTTGTAAATCTTTGGAATGCTCTACTGCAATGTTTTGGAAACCCAATCAGTGAGAATGTCCCATACAGTAGTTGATAGATTTTTAAGTGCTAAGAGAATTCGGATATATTTGTGGATAGTGTGGCAATTGGAGTTAACATTGATGAATGGTAGAGCAGACCCGAAGACGCAAATCAGACAGCTCCAGCATTTCTGGTTTGTTCATGGTGTTTTACAATAAACCACACAAGTTTTGGGTACTGCTAAGGACTAAAATCAACTTGTACCTATTCTTAGACTGCTATCAAGGTAATTGTGAAAACCAGTGTCCTGAGGTGTTTGCAGGGTACAACAGTAGTTCAACAGCCTTACCTCCAACAGTTTGCTAGGGTTACTGAGAAGGCACTGAGAAGGGCTATGGGGGTGGCATGGTTCCATGGACAAAGAAAATGTGGGCTCTTTAAGAACAACAATATTCATCCTGCCATCCAACCAGCTAGTGCTGATGCTGCTGCCTGTCAGGAGCCAGCCAAGAGTACTATTGCCATGGGCTGGTGGGCAGACTAGGGCCAGGACTGTTCAAGTTCATCCTGCTAAACATCTGCAGTCTCCTCCATTGAAAGTCAGCATCCTTCGACGAGTCGTAGTGTCATCATTGCACAGCTTAAGAACTCTAGGAAGGACAAAGATGCAAGAAATTCAGGGAATAGGCATTGGTGATTTATTTAATTTTATAGGAATATTAATCGATTTGTTTTCAGCATTATGGCCAAGAGTTTCAAGCAATGGTCAGTAACTGGGGAAGAGAATGATAAATGGGTAATTGGGTTTGAGTTAACTAATACAACAATCAGATATATTGGTTGATCACAGACATTTCAGTCTTCTCCTACTCCTCAACTGTTTGCCATATATAGTTGAGGACAAAGGCTGCATCCTTATAAATGTTATAGAGCATGTAGTTTACTGCAAAAAATCTTGGCACATACAGGAGTACTAGTAAGTTTATCCAGAATCATCTGGATGTAGTTTTAAGGAACCCACTTGGCTGCTCAAACACATTCAATGTGGCAGCATGGCTTTCATTATATGAATGCTGCCTTGGGGTTATTGAGCATTGGAGTTATGAGCCAGGAGATTAGTGAATATCCCTTATCACCCAGCAGTCACCCTCTGGCTTGTTGATGTATTGGCTACAATGCAGATGGTACAGTGGGCTGCCACAGAAATTAGGCATCGTGACAGCTGCATGGATGCCAGGCATTGACCTACATGTGGCACTGAGCATTATTTCTCTCTAGCTGGACAGTAAGGGATCAGAATTCCTTTCGGCTGCAGTCCAACTCTGTACCAATATCCTCTTGATATGTGTATAATAAATGGCATCCTGCGCTACAAAAAAGACAATAATTCTCATGAGGACATTTGTTCACTCAACATGTTTTTCTCAGGCATGATAGAATGAAATGTTTCAGCTCTATTTGCACACAGCAAAATGAATGGCAGTCTGGGAGATATTGCAAATATTGCCTGGTCGAGTTTGCCAGGAACCAGATCCATACAAATTCACGGTCACAGCTACTTTCACCACCACTGGAAATACCTTCCTCAACCTGCCCTGACACTGCAGTTCCAGGTGGAATGGTTGGAATATTTCATTGAGTACCTACTATGTAGGGAAATCAGACACCCTGTTCCTCAATAAGTTGGATGAAGCTTTTGGATGGATGTGGCCTCTTGCTGAAAGTAGTATACACTCGTTACCTCCTACCTCTTTTCCAGTCCTCATCTATGTCACCTCTGCTCATTTTCCCTGACACGTTGTAGGCCAAGGGGCATTCAAACTGGTCCAGCCGTGAATGGGATTTTTTGAGCAGGATCCTAATGACTTTCATCACTTGCCGCACTGTTCCCCATAAATTTCAGCAATATACAGAACTACACGTATCACTAAAATGACAGTGTGTCAAATGATTGATGTCACGACATACCCAATCTTCTTAGTGACAGCATACACACCCTGCACTTGTGCTAGTGCTGTATCTGAGTGCTGCATGTGTACCATGACTCTAATCACAATGTATGGAGATACTATTTTTGAACCAAACCAGGAACTGTAGCACTGAAGTTGTTGATAATACAGAAGCAAATGCTGCAGCAAATGTTCTTACATTACATGACAGATGTTTGTCTTCAATACCTGGGAAACAATCTTGCAAAGGTTGTCCAGTTTAGAACCTACCTGATCCATTGACATAAATGGACCATAAATCATGCAGGTTCATCACTATTTGTAAAACTCTTTGCTTTCAGATGATCACAAAGTGGTGAAGTCCCAAAATCTACCTCCATCTCATCTCATTTTTGTTTCTCGTTATGAATTATCTTGATGCTCACAATTTTCCTTCTCCCATACACTGTTTCTCCTGCGGTTTGTACAACAAAACTGTTTTCAGGCACAGAATTTGATGGACATCACCAGTGTTGACCACAGAAGAAGCATTTAAAAGATTACATTCAGACCAGATTGGGATATCCAAGGCTTTACGTGACCTGCCACTTGATAGATTCCTTACACTAAAATAATCTATTTAGTTTAGATTTGTGGCTTTACATGGTCAGGTAATGCTTGGTAACTTAATTTTCAACACAGCCTTCAATATTTCAGTTTGCAAACATAATGCTTTAAAAAGGTATTGTGCTTTCCATTAATACTATCTTCTGTCCTGGATACTTTTATAGACGAGATGTCATAATAAAATACAGATTTAGGCATAATTTTGTGCAGATTATACTCAAATCGCATCTTGGTTTCTATTTGCATTGGCCATAAGCCATAACTCTTAACATCTATCATGTAGTTACTGGTTTGGAATACAAGCCTCTATACATTACAGTATAACTGTTGGATCAAATGGCTTTGATCTCAGAATCACTTTGTCCAGGCATGTTTTTAACACCTCCTAAACAACAGAGAGCAATCATTCTTCCGAAGTCAAATATAGTAAATGGTTGCTATCAAATTAACAGGAAGGAAGCAGTGTTAGCTCTGTGAAAAGAGAAGGGATTTAGAAGGGTGAATTGTAACTCTTCAGGGCTTGTACATTTAACATACTGCTGCAAACCAGTTTAATCTCAGATAATTACCAGTAATGTTTTCCTTTTTACTTCCTTTTTAATGATCATAAATACATCCCTTAATTAATTCTTTTCCCTAAACTTCTCTAAAAAGTATGCATAAACAAGTGTTTTTTTGCCTAATTTTTGTAATTCATTCTCCACACTAGCATCTCTAGACCCATTAACTCCTTGTTTAACATCCAGTACTTGATTTACAGAAATCCCTTCCAATTAAACATTGATTGAATCCATGGAGGCAAGGGTTTGATCTTGGAATTAGCTAGCTAGTAAATAGCAAATCTCTGCTGCGGTAGACAAATAAACACAGTTTATTGTATCTCTTTCATTGGAGAGCCACATATAAACCAAAAGGTCAGAAGTCAGACAACACCAGGTTATAGTCCAACAGGTTTGTTTGAAACCAAAAGTTTCCAAATCATTGCCCTTTCATTAGGTGACCTGCCGAAGGGGCAGTGCTCGAAAGCTTGTGATTTCAAGTAAACCTGTTGGACTATAACCTGGTGTCGAGTGACTTCTGACCTTGTCCACCCCCGTCCAACACCGGCACCTCCGCATCATATATCAAAAGGCACATTGAATGACTTGAAACATAGCCTGTCTCAGATATATTAATGTAAGTATTTGTTGTTTATTGTATTAAAAATGTAGATAAAACAACAAGACTTATATTGCAGAAACCACCGCGGTTGAAGGGAATAGAAAACAGAATAATTCAGTTCATTGTGATTGGCAATGACCAGTTTGGTCCTACAAGGTACGGAAAGAGTTCAAATTTCACAGTTTGAAGTCCTGGGAAAGACTGAATGTAAATCCTAAATAACTAAACACCCGGGTGATGGCACTTTGGTGTGAATTTCATTCTGTTTATGCTATTTGCTGTTGTCACCTTTCGCACTGCAATTTCCTCTGATAAGCTTTACCTTTCCCACAGCACCAATCTTTTCTTATTTTTGTTTGGATTCATGGCGACAGGAACCTTAGACGGCAGGCTGTACAGATGAAAGCATTTTTGGATCCTTTTAATACATCTGAGGTTGCACAAGACCAGCTATCGATACTATTTAGTGTATTTCCTTGTGGGCTGGCTCATTTCATCTTGCAGAAAGGAAATACTGTGTGCACTCTATCCTGTTTTGATATAAACTAGCAAACATGTTTCAAAAGCAAACAAGAGCCCAGCTTAATCTGGGCCTTAGATGCCAGAAACTATAGCCTAATAAAATGAGTTGAATTAATGAAACTACCAAGCTGATTAAGTGGGATAGACTGAAGTTGGAGAACTACTGATTCAGGCATTATTTAAATATAAATACAACAGATACTACAGAGTGCTGTCATCAGTCTGGAGTAGCAATTTCATCAGACCTACCTGGTCTGTTTATTTCAACTTACAATCCTTTCATGTGGCAGATTTAAAACGTGATTATAGCTGCTCTATATTGGATTCAGGGAGATTGATGTCTGTAAATTTGTCTCCCTTCTTCTGTGGACAGGCAAATAGATGCATAAGAAAGTGGTTCTCTGGATCTGCTTCCAAACTGGAGAAACTCAATTTAGTGGCTTGAATGGACAACAAGCTATGCTGAAGAATGCTGTCGTGCATCACAGTTTTAGCCTTTCCTAAATTTGCTGCACCGTTTTGAGCCACTTTGTAACATGAACAAAGCCAGAAGTCACACTACACCAGGTTACTGTCCAACCGGTTTATTTGAAATCGCAAGCTTTTGGAGCATAGCCCCTTTGTGAGGTGTAGTCACCTAACGAAGGAGCTATGCTCTGAAAGCCTGTGATTTCAAATAAATCTGTGGGACTATAATGTGGTGTCGTGTGACTTCTGATTTGTCCACCCCAGACCGACAATGGCACCTCCACATCAAGTAAAGCTAACAATAAGGAATTTGCTTTATGTGCTGCCATTGGTGACAGCTGTCTGGGTTCTGAATGCTAGATAACAAGCGTGGGGCTGGATGAACACAGCAGGTCAAGCAGCATCATAGGAGCAGGAAAACTTGACGTTTCGGGCCTAGACCCTTTTCTGATGAAGGGTCTAGGCCCGA
>JAHRHZ010000012.1:29429343-29496421 GCA_024137785.1 Ginglymostoma cirratum | reverse complement strand
CGCCCCCTTGACCTGTCCGTCCTCCCTGGACTGACCTATCTCCTCCCTACCCCCCTACCTACACTCACCTTTACTGGCTCCATTCCCACCTCTTCGACTTGTCTGCCTCCTCTCCACCTATCCTCTCCTCTATCCATCCTCTATCCGCCTCCCCCTCTCTCCCTATTTATTTTAGAACCCTCTTCCCCTCCCCCATTTCTGATGAAGGGTTTAGGCCCGAAACGTCAATTTTTCCTGCTCCTATGATGCTGCTTGACCTGCTGTGTTCATCCAGCCCCATGCTTGTTATTCCAAATTTTGGACACAACTTTAATTTGGTAATTCAAATTATACATTTCTACTTTCTTGAATGACTGAAATCATTTGAGGTCATCTTTGAATCTTATACTTTCGTAAAATACAGTAAAGTAAACTACACTTTGTGTTATTTATTGATTTTGTGAGGTTTTTTTTACGTAAGCTCTGTTGACATCACCCCAACTCCTCCACTTCTTCTCTGTTATAATTAGGATAACAGCTGAGAGTTTTGTTTGCGAGCTGCTGCTAATCCAACTTTGTTGCCAGCAGCTGGAACGTACACATGCAAGCTCCCCTCTGACATCTTCTCCCTTTACATGGACATGCACTTATTTTCCATGCTGATCCTCACCAATGAATGGCCACTTGGATCGGCAATTTAAGTCGCATGGTATCACGTGCAATTCTCCATCCTACCACTCCATGGCAGAGTCTCTTGCAGCACTGAGCACTGTCCGTCTATTTCAGACCTCACAGATATCTGAATATCACTATTACTGCGCAAGCTTAACTGGCACTGAATGGCACTTGGCGGGGGGGGGTGGAGGGCTGGGTGGATACCATGTAAAATCAACAAACTGACATAGATGCTTGTGGACTGTGTTATAAATTCCTATGTTGACAATTTTACCTGGTCTCTATGACGAGGAGGCTTGGAAAGGATGTGATTTGCTTGTTCTGGATGGGAAGTGTCAGATCTGTCATTGAACTGTAGATATTTCCAGTCTGCAAGGTGCCTGTTGAGCCTATGTATCTGCTCAAATAATCCAAAAGAATCATGCTGGCTTCTCCTAAAAGCTCCCAAAATCCTCTGCCACATGAGACAATCTGAAGATGTGAAAGACATTACACGTTCTCTTCTTTATGCATGAAATGTTTATTCATTCTTCTGATTATGGGTTTCAAGTTTCAGGTCAGGCCAGCAGAGAGTTTAGAGATACTGCTCTCCAACAAATGGATCCTGGAAGATTTCAAAAATTAATGAAGTCCTTTAAGACACGGTGGCTCAGTGGTTAGCAGTGCTGCCTCACAGCACCAGGGACCTGGGTTTGATCCCAGCCTAGGGTGACTGTCTGTGTGGAGTTTGTATGTTCTCCGTGTGTCTGTGTGGCTTTCCTCCCACAGTCCAAAGATGTGCAGGGATTGGCCATGCTAAATTACCCATGGTGATCAGGGATGTTTTGGTTAGGTGGGTTAGACATGGGGAATGGGTCAGGGTGGGATGCTCTTCAGAGGGGCGGTGTGGACTTGTTGGGCCAAATGGCCTATTTCCACACTGGAGGGATTCTATGAAGGCTATCTTACACTTTTCCACTGGGTGTCCCTCCTCCAGTTTGCCAACCTTTTCACTGATATTCAGGACAATCACCATTACGGCAGTGTTCAGTAACAGTGATGGGTAGAATTATTCACTTTACCAAATTACCGCCAAACCCAAAGCCGTTGCTGGCCACAGAGCTCTAAAGCACATGCAGCATTTAAAGTGGTCTGTGACACTGGCAAGGTTTCAATTCTCGCTTTGTCTATCACTTTAAAGGGTCTTCAAGTAGCATGCTAAAACCTGTTGTTCACTCAGGTTTAATTCAAATTATGTGATTTTTGGAGTAAATAGATGCTTTGTTTACGTTGAAGGCTACTCTCAGTGTTTCCTAATCTGGAAGCTCAACTCCAATGGCAGCTTGTTTGAGCCAACAAAGATTGGATCTATGAATCTACCACCAAAATAAGTGAGCTGGATGTAATAGTACAAAGGAGACATTTCACAGATGCCAGGCTCCAGGACCAACCAAATAAACGCCACTATAAAAGCGGCTTAAAAGTGGCTCATGACAGCTGCCAACACAACCTGCTGTTCACTCATGTTTTATTCAGATCACATCTAAACTAGCAGAAAGTACCACTGTTTAGCCACTGAATTTAGCATAGACAAAGCCAAATCCTCAGAGATCTTCTGGTGTCAGGTTTCACTTAAGAATAAAAACAAAGGAAACAAAGGAGTTTAGATACAGGGAATGAGTTACAGTCTCTCATGGCACAGCTTCCATTCTATTTTCAGCTTCTTAGATGCAAAAGAATCATATATATATGTGCATCATTCATATTCAGATTGAACTGATGCAGGCAATGCACAAATGTGCTACCTTTGGCATTCCAACTGCTGACAGGAAATACAAATGTTGTCTTTACACTGTGCAGAACAGTGCTTCTGTTTGTCTTGGCTGCTCGAGCCCCTGAATCCATCCTGTTTACACTGAAAGGCTGTTTTTAAAGCACCAGTGGAAGCCATTGTTTAAAGGTACATTTTACATTTGGCATTTCGCAGGTTGCGACAAGACAGTAGATAAACTGTAAAACTGGCTTCACTATTGCTTATGAAAAACTGGAGAAAGATCTGAGTTTATGTCAGGAAGCCTTGTGGAAACTTATTTGGTGCACTAGGGTAGGTGATGATCGAGGTAGCTAAATCACTGAGCTCAATTCTGGGGCTGAAATATAACTTTAAAAATATTAGCAAATGGAGAATGCAGGCTCGGCAGTTGAAGTTGGTAAAGGGCCACATTGAGTAATTTGGTGAACAGCTTGTTCCAACAACAACATGTATTCATGCACAGCTCTCAAGAAAACATCCCAAACAACTTACAGATGCATTGTCAAACAAAATTTAGCCACATGTGGAGACTTTAGGTCTGATGAGCAAAAGCTTGGTCAAAACGGTAGATCTCGAGAATCATTTAAAGGAGGAAAAATGCCAAAGCAAGTGAATTTGGCAAGCATGGCAAAATGTGAATGTAGCAAAGAAAATACAGTAAGTTCTACAATGTTTGACTTTGATGTTAGAAAGGGGTAAAGTTTGGATTAGAACAAGCTTCCCACTGGTGTGGATATTGGTTATGGGATGAACAGAAAACTTTTCAGCCTCAGCAGGTTGAAATCGAAGAAAATGACACCGACCTTGCTTGTTGAACTTCAGTGTGTGGGCGGCAATGCCATCTCCGCTCTCTCGGAAAAGAATCTTTAAGCCTTGTTTAATGCTTTCACAGAAGAATTAGTCTCAGCCTCAACCTCGAGAAGCCTCAAATCCTTTATCAACTCATCCCAGGTAAAGTATCAGTCCATCCAACCATTAAGATCAATGGAGAAATCCTCCCAAACATGGAATGATTGCCCATTCTGGGAAGCTACCTCTCATCGAAGGCTGACATCTATGTGACAATTCAATATCATATCCAAGCTGCAGGTACCACATTCAGACACCTAAGGACGAGAGTTTTCAGTGACTGTGCTGTCTGTGCTGATACTGTGTATAACGTAGTCATCCTACACTGCTCAAACTTGGATTAGGTATAGATGCCGTGTTAGGATCCCTGAGAAGTGCCATCATCGCTGTTTGAGATGGAATCCCCCCCTTTTCTCGGAGGACAGGTGCACTAAAACAGAGTTCTTGTAACAGCTAGCTGCACCAGCATTGAGGCCATGATCATCCAATACCAACTCCTCCATTTAGACTACATGTTTAGGATGCCTGAGTCCCAATTGCCAAAGCAAATCTTCTTTGCCCAGCTCAAGGAAGGCACTCAAATGACAGGAGAACAATGAAAGCATTTCAAAGACATGCCTGAAGGTCTCCGTCAAGAAATGTAACTGAGATATCAACACAAAAGAAACCATCATTCAAAAGAACCTAACTGAGAGGAAGCTTGTGTACAAAGGGACAGAATTCTTTCAGAATATCCTTCAGCAAGAAGAACTATGGACAAGGAACCAGAGAAACAAATGCCAATGAGCTCAAGGCCAAGGCCCACTTCCACATTTTGTAAACACCTTACAAATGTATGGCCAGAGATGCAGCTCTAGGATCAGGCTCATCACCTGCACAACGACCCACAGAACCCATGACCAGTTACTTGCAATTTCCAAGGTGGACAGTCGTACTCATTAGTTAAATAGTATTTTAAATATGGCAAGCTCCAGAAGGCCAAATAGAGAGCATTCTTACTGCCTTGGATGAGGGCTTTTTCTGTTCATCCTGAGAAGGTACATATCACAAGGAGGGTGATGGAGAATTAATATTATAAAGATTTAATCTCCCTCTGTTTCCCAGTGTTCAAGATAGCAGCACAACACGTGCATCTGATCCATGGAAGGAGAACCAGAGGGATTCATTTGAAGCTTTAAACTGGGATTGTAATCTGTAAACTCACAGTATTCCATTCAAAAGAAATCTAACGAAAGCCTTCTTGCAAATTAGCTAATTGATTGGATAGGAACAACTTCAGACATGTTCATCCCAATGTGACCATTGAGAGCCACATTATTCTTCACTTCCCACAACGTGGGTGCCCAAAATGTATCCATCTTGATGCACCCAGTGGAAATGTTTAAATTGGAGGAAATTAGCAGTTGTCAGTGGCCAGGTCTTAGGCACCACAGCTAGCTCTTCTGTTAAGCAAGGTTCATCAAGGTTCAAATGAGCAATTGCTTTAGGGGCATGTCCGGTCAGGGACACAGACAGATGATTCTGCGGCCGTGAGAGAGAATTCAGGTTGATGTGTTGACTCCCTGATGCTAGGGTTGAGGATGTCGTGGAGTGTTTGCAGCAATTTCTCAAAGGGGTGCTGAGCAGCTGGAGGTTGTTGCATATATTGGTACCAACAACATGGGTGGAAGAAGGGATGAGGTCCTGCAGTGTGAATATAAGGTGTTAGACAGTGAAAAAGCAGAATTTCATGGGTAGTAATTTCTCAACTACTTCTGGTGCCAAGTGCTAGTGACAGAAGGAGTTGGAGGGGATGGCAGATGAATGTGTGGCTAAGGAGCTGGTGCAGTGGGCACGGATTCAGATTTTTCGATCAATGGATTCTCTTCTGGGCCAGGATTGACCAGTAAAAGAAGGAAGGATTGCACCTGAACTGGAGGGGGTCAATATCCTGGGTGGGGAGCTTTACCAGAGCTATTTGGGAAGGTTTAAACTAGCCAGCTGGAGGAGTGGGGCTCTAGGCAGCAGTGAGACAAGAGAAAAGGTTGAGGCTGTTTTGGAAATTAAAGAAAGCTAGTTAAATAGATATGGTTGTATAGGACATTGGTGAGGCCATTTTTGGAGTATTGTGTTCAGTTCTGGCTGTCCTGCTATAAGAAGGATATTATTAAATTGGAGAGAGTGCTGAAAAGATTTATTAGGATGTTGGCAGGACTGGAGAGTTTGAGTTATAGAGAGAGGCTGGATACACTGGAACTTCTTTTCACTGAAGCATGGGAGCTTAAAGGGTGATCTTTACAGAGGTTTACAAAATCATGAGGGGCAGAGATAATGTGAATAATAAAGGTCTTTTCCCTAGGGTAGGGGTGTCCAAAACTAGAGGTCCTAGGTTTAAGATGAAAGTGGCAAGATTTAAAAGGGACCCGAGGGACAACTTTTTCACACAGGGGATGGTGCGCATGCAGAATGAGCTGTCAGAGAAAGTGGTAGGGGCAGATAAAAATAACACATTTAAAAGACAGGTACATGGATAGGAAAGGTTTAGAAGAATATGGGCCAAACACAGGTAAATGTGATTTGTTTAGTTTGGGAAACCTGGTCGACATGGACAATTTGGAATGAAGAGACTGCTTCCATGCTATGTGACTCTATGACCCTATCTCAGCTGTCACTTGATGACTAATGGAGGTTTGTAGCTCATAATGTAGGAAACTGTGGCCAAATTACACCTGTGGGGCTTTGTTTATTGGAGTTCACTCTGCCATCATATGTTAAACGTTAGTTTAGTTCATAGAAAAAGTGTAATTTGAATTTGTTGATGATCTGAATAATGGGATGATTGGAACAAGAAGTTAAAAGCGAATAATAACTCAATACTTTTCTTTGACTAAATTAGTACTTTAAGAGCAGCTAATTCCTTTTGATTTCACCAGTTGAGAGGAATGCAATGTTGCTGTTTCATATTCTTGAAAATAGAAACAGTTGCAACAACCCCTTGGAAAAATATTTTTCAAAGCCCACAAGCAAGTTCATGCCTGTTTGCTAAAATTTGCACCTGCATCCTAAGTAGACTGGCATTAGCCTGAGGGTGTCTGTGTTCTGTTGGACTAAAGCTGGTGACTATTTCAATCATTAAAATCCTCGTGAAGACTATTTTCCTTTACATTAATGAGAATAAACATTGGATGCATTGAACATAACTCATAATTAGCGCATCTCCCCTACAGTTGTTTGCACAAACATTTCGGAATGTAAGTCCTTTTGGATACAATGAGAGTGCCAAGGTAGAAATAACTAACAAGCCCACACAAAAGATGTGCCATTCACAATTTTGGAATGAACCAAGCTGTTTTATAAGGGATTTTAATCTAGGGAAAAAGTAAATGTCTGTCATCAAGCATCCAGACCAGTTTGTTACACATTCGCAAAATTCCATGCGCAAGAAGCCATATTTTGAACTTTGTCACTGCCACATAAACAGATATGTATTCAGTTTCCTCATCAACTCAATATTTTGCTCTCAGAATCATTTACTTCCTGCTTGCAAATGTGTTGAACAAACAAGAGTCCCTCTTGTTATCCCATAAATCTGAAAATGTCAGCCTTCTCCTTCCGAATGAAGAAGATTCATGCAATAAATGCAGTAGCAGCAGCGGCAGCACATGATGCCTCATGTGGGACAGGGTCTCCAGGTACTTTACTGCACAGTATATGGGCAGTGAGCTAAGCTGATTCTGTGGCTTCCTAACAGTCCTATAAGGCAATATTTGTTTCAACTATAGAAGGGTCTGAAGAAGGGTCTCGACCCGAAACATCGACGTTCCTGCTCCTCTGATGCTGCTCAGCCTGCTGTGTTCATCCAGCTCCACAATGTTTTATCTCATTTGTTTCAACGACATTTGTTTTAAGTAAACACTGCTTAATGAGCTATTACAGAGCCAAATCTGACCTTCTGCTGCACCCTTCTTTAAGTCTGGCAGTTAGACACACCATATTCTGCCTGACCCGCTGTGATCTCCAGCATTTGTTATTTTCACCCGAGTGATCTTGCTAGCTTGTGCAGGACCATTGTCTGCACACCTAAGCTCTCTCTCTAATACAATTGTTCCAAATTGGCAACTCTGTCTGTATCACAGCATCACTCACTGCTTCTCAGTGTAAATATCTGTATCATAGCATCAGTCACTCTTTGTCAGTGTAAATACCTGTTTCACAGCATCAATCACTATTTCTAATTCTGAATATCTATACTGCTGCATTAATCACTGGACATTAGCATGAATACCTGGATCACAGCATCTATCACCCTATCTCAACATGAATACCTGTATCACAGCATCTATCACCCTATCTCAACATGAATACCTGTATCACAGCATCTATCACTCCAACTCAATATGAATACCTGTATCACAACATCTACCACTCCAACTCAATATGAATACCTGTATCACAACATCTATCACTCCAACTCAATATGAATACCTGTATCACAACATCTATCACTCCAACTCAATATGAATACCTGTATCACAACATCTATCACTCCAACTCAATATGAATACCTGTATCACTGCATCAAACATTGCGATGTGGAATTTTGCTCTGATGCCAATAGTGCTGTGCTGGGGATAGGCCTAAGACGTGACACTGGATAACCTGACCCAAATGTTCCAGTGGGATTTTGGGCAGGAGATACCTGTTGAGCCTGCCATCCGTGCAGACTGTGGGGTGAGATGGGGGATATGACCGCTGCATTTTGAAACCCCTAAGAAAGAATAAAACAGAAAATGCCCTCAGACTATCCTTCCTTTTTATTTTGCTTGACTCCCCTGACCTCTTACATAACTCCCCAGCTTCTCCATTCCAACCCAGATCTCCCTATCTATTCCCCAAAGGCCTTTATAACTTGTATCCAATTTCTGATCCTCTACCCAACTTCATCGCCATTTACATGGCCCCGATGCCAATTCATACCAACATGCCCCCACCACCAACCTTTTCCATTATTCCTTCCAAGCCAATTCAATCAGAATTTACATGGTAGATATCAGAAGCCATGCTGAGATGATAAAAAGAATATTTCTGAAGATCCATTAGTGAATTACACCTCGCCTCTGGTCTACTGTTGTAGCTATCAATCAATCCCAACAATACTCTTTTACAATACCCAAACACCAAGTACTCTATCTCAAAGAACAAAGAACAAAGAAAATTACAGCACAGGAACAGGCCCTTCGGCCCTCCAAGCCTGCGCTGATCGAGATCCTCTGTCTAAGCCTGTCATCTATTTTCTAAGGGTCTGTATCCCTTTGCTCCCTGTCCATCCATGTACCTGTCCACATATATCTTAAAAGACGCTAACGTGTCTCATATTGGGTTTGACATAGCTTCAAATTCTTTCGCTCACACATGTTAAAAGAAATCACCATGCCTACAGAAATGATTTGAATTAATTATTAAACCCCTTAAGACAAACAGAAAAAAATCCATAAGCCATTGGTTCAAATTTCAAAAATGTCAAAGATAAATGATTTCAAAATATATATACTAATTATAAACATTACAGTGCACAATCCCAAAGAGCACTTGACCCCTCCCAAAGACTCCCTTTCCTCTGCATAAAAGTCCCTCATCTCTCTGAAGATTTGTTTTAAGTTTAAACCTCCTCCAGAAAGCACACGTCAAATCTCACAAACTTGGGTGATAAGGATCATATCTGGCCTAAGGCATTTTCAGACGTGCAGCAGGTCTCTGATGTGCATAGATATGCATAGATGCATATGCATATCCATAGATGTGCAAACAACAAAAACTGCCCCAATTTCCTCTCACTGGCAAAAATGGTGGTAAGTGGGGTTTGGACATCTGGAATCAGGACTCGATTTAATCTAAGCCAGATACCCTTTTCTTCACCACAAATATTCAGGCCTGTGTCTCAGATTGAATACCTGCATCACAGCAAGATACTGTGTTGACGAGACAGTTTTTCAGCATCAGTCATATGCCACGAGCATGGGCTGCCACTTTGAAGAAGTGATAAGGAATTTTATAATATGTTCAGACCACTAATGTGGTTTGGGAGTGGGGTTTGCAAGTGACAGCTGCATCACCAGCCTGCAAAGGGCTAGCTGCTGTTTTTCTCTGTCTACTATGGCTGGAATGATATTAGGAACTCAGTGACCCTGGAAGAACCCAAACTGCCATAGTGCTCCACACACAAGTAGAAAACCTATAGAAAGCATATTTCTGACTACTCAATGTGTGAGGTCAACTCCTCACTCCATCAGCATGGATTTGCAGATGGGCACCGTGAAACTAGAACTATTTGTCCTGAGCATGGGTGAATTACTCCTCAAATGATACCTATCCAAAACAATTAGAAAAAATACAACATCATAAAAAGTGATTTAAATTACTAAAATAAGCAGTTTATTTATTTTGCAAGTTAATTCCATTGAAGCATCAAAAAGTAAGTCAACATAAAAAAAATCCAGCTGCTTCAAAAAATACCTTTTCAAGATGCACTTTATAACTGTTTCACAACAAACACATCTGTATTTATAAAGCAAATTACTGAAGCTTTAGTGAGAGATGATAAGCCAGTGGAAATATGTGTTTCCCCTCTTTGTTCTCAGTATGTGTTGACAGTGACAGCATCCAGTACTGCCCAGTCAACCAAACACGAATATCTTAACCTGTGCAGAGTATAACTTTCTGTAAATATATTCACTTCCAACACCATATACAATAGATTTAATGATAGGCATTTGGGTAAATCACATCATTTTCAAAAGTACGACTAACTTTCAGTTTCAGACGTAATTTTACCAGGATTGCTGGGTTTCTCCAGCAGTTTCTGTTTTCATTTCAGATCTCCTGCATCCATCTTATTTTGCTTTTATGTAACTGATTCAATTTGTATTGGATATGGTCTGATCAATAAGGATTCGACTTGTACCCAAGTCCCTGAATTGGGTGTCCGTGTGCATAGATCACTGAAAGTTGCCACTCAGGGTGATAGGGTTGTTAGGAAGTCGTACGGTGTATTAGGTTTTATTGGTGGAGGGATTGAGTTTCCGAGCCATGAGGTCATGTTGCAGCTGTACAAAACTCTGGTGCGGCCGCACTTGGAGTATTGCATGCAGTTCTGGTCGCTCCATTATAGGAAGGATGTGGAAGCATTGGAAAGGGTGCAGAGGAGATTTACCAGGATGTTGCCTGGTATGGAGGGAAGGTCTTATGAGGAAAGGCTGAGGGACTTGAGGCTGTTTTCGTTAGAGAGAAGAAGGTTAAGAGGTGACTTAATAGAGACATACAAGATGATCAGAGGATTAGATCGGGTGGACAGTGAGAGACTTTTTCCTCGAATGGTGACGGCTAGCACGAGGGGACATAGCTTTAAATTGAGGGGTGATAGATATAGGACAAATGTCAGAGGTAGGTTCTTTACTCAGAGAGTAGTAAAGGCATGGAATGCCCTCCCTGCAACAATAGTAGACTCGCCAACTTTAAGGGCATTTAAATGGTCATTGGATAAACATATGGATGATAAGTGTACGTTAGGTGGGCTTCAGATTGGTTTCACAGGTCGGCGCAACATCGAGGGCCTAAGGGCCTGTACTGCGCTGTAATGTTCTATGTTCTATGTTCTTTGCAGTCAATATCTTCAGAATCTGTCTTCCTAAACAGACAGTTCTTTTTGCCGTGACTTATTGGTACTTACATTAGGTACTATTTAGAAGGACACCCTAACAATGGAGAAAACGTTTAATTCAAGTTCGGCAGTGATTTATAAACTCCGAAGTGACTAGTAGTTCTGTGACACTCTTACTGGAATTTCAAAGTGGAAGACAATGGAGAAGAGTGTTTGCAAGTTTGATTGTGTTATCTGGATAAAGTCGATCCCAATTGGCTTCCCTTGTGGATCATTGAGTTTATCTAATGAATAGACATAAAAGAGTAAAAATATCCATTTTATAGTGCCTTTCATAACCACTGTACATCCCAAAACACCTTATAACAGCCATACCTTTTCAGACTTGTCACTCTTGTAATGTAGAAAACACTGCAATCAACATGCACATTCACAAACAGCATTATAACAATGACCAGAAAATCAGTTTTATGATGTTGAATGAGGTGCAAATTTTGGCCAGAGTACAGGGATAGTTCCCCTGCTCTTCTTTAAGATAGTGTCATGAGATCCATTACGTACCCCTGTGAGGGTAGACATGGCCTTAGTTTATCAGTTCATCTGAAACATGACTCTTCTGACACTGTAACACTGACATAGTTTTGTATTGGTGTGACAGCTTTGATTTTGCGCTCTTAGTCCTGAAATTTAACATTTGCAAATTGGATGGAACTAAGGCTGGACGGGTTGCACAAAATCAGAGGAGATAGTCTAAAGTCCCGACGCAGGGTTATCATGTCAATGGGATGGCCTGCAAACTCAGTGGGGACGCCAGTTGTAATCTCTAAATGAGTAAAAGAAAAGCTAATTAAGGGAACGGAGGAGACAAGTGATCACTATTTTACAAGCCTGTCAGAATTTTGTGAGCAGCTCACAAGTGACACGGGTTGGAGTTGGTAGCAGGGGGAGATCAAGTTCTGAGACTCAGCAGGATTTAAAGGGCAGGAACAGCTCGGAATCATATAGTGTTGCTGCAGTCATCAGCTTCTTCACTGAAGCTTTTTGACGTACTTGAAAGGAAACAGAAGGGCAACAATTTGTCCTGACTTGAGCCTCCTGTGGCTGTGGAGTGGGCACAGCAAGTGTCTGTTCACTCTCCAAAATTGGTGACTCCATTTCAGAGGGGTGGGGAAACCCCTCCAAAGGGCAATTGCAGTCCATGTTCACATCATTTGCCATCATATCATCATGTACGTGACACGCATCCAGTGTACAACAGCGTGGGGTACAAATGTGATTACAAGCAAATCTTAATCGTGTCACTGATTCTTTCTGACTTTAGATAGACAGCTCTCTGAAGTTCAAGTAATCTCAGGCGACGTTAAAAAGACGCACATGTGGGCCACTAAGCACAAAGATATTGCAAGAACACGATGGTTGCACAGTGGCAAAGAACTGAACTGTAAGTATAATGCAACACCCTTATATGCAAGTTCTGAAGAAAGATCACTGGCCTCAAAATGTTAATTCTGATTTCTCCCCATAGATGTTGTTAGACCTGTTGAGTTTCTCCAGAAGTTTCTCCTTTGCTTGTTTCAGATCTCCAGCATGCGCAGTTCTTTGTTCTATTTCTTCTAATATTTACTAACTAATAAATTCTCTCTTCTGTTATCTCTAGAAAACAGTCTGGTTAAATTGGATCCTTTTAAACCATAAAATCATTTGTTCCAGAAGAAAGGCATCCAGACGGGAGAGAATCCTTTGTGAATTAATCTTCTTGTGACCAGTCAAGGAGGTGGGTGAATAAAGACAGACCCCTCAACTGCGATCTTGACAATTGGTATATCCTGAATGGGATCATGAGAATTTAGTGAAGCTCACCCGGAATCTGGCTGGAACATCACTTAATTTGGACAGGAAAGCCTGGAAAACCCTCTCATAAGTTCAACCTCCAAACTTTTGGAATTTGTAGTTAATGGTTTCAATGTTTTTAAAAGCAAATTTAAACGGAATAGGTATAACCAAATCATTTTAGGCATGCAAACATTTCTAATTTAATCTAGTTTAGAAATGTGTCCTTGGAATCTGGAAACAGCCTAAAATGAATTCAAACAGTACCACCTCATTTATTGAATTATTTAATACATACGAAGCAACAATCACGTAAAAAAAGGACTAAATCCTTCTTTCAGGAAAAGTGATAAGTATACCTTACTTGATGCAAGATGCAGCAAACATTAGTAACATACGTGTAATTCAATGTGTTTTCACTTTTAAGTGGCTCAGTATCACATTCCATACGTTGAAACCGCTCTGTTTCTCGCTGCAGGTGTTCCACACCAAAAGTTGAATCAACAGAAATAAAAAGAGCTTTGTGCTAAACTGAGTGTGCTGCTTAATGAGGTATAAACCAAAGCATATTAAAAGCTATTAACTGATATACAATTACAACCCCCCTGAACCCAGTGAAGAAAGAGACTTTTTGCTCACACAAGAGGTCTGCTGGGTGGCCGATACACCTGTAAAATAATGTGCGGAGACCCCTGCTTCTTTATGGCAACTCTCACTTGAGGTCTATTCCGATAGAAAAAAAACACATAGCAAATCTCAAGAATCTTTGAAGTGATTATGAAGTAAGGACAACGCTGACATACTGATTTGCATTTATGTTGAGAAGACAGAATTCAACACTGATGAGAATTGACACTGATCCTCTTCCTCACATCTTGGTAATTATAGGACACAGACCTAATTACTGATGCCACATACTACCAAGCTTTCAATCTCGGGTATAATTGGAACTCTTTTCAGCTTTTTCATCTGTAAGCATGTTCAATATTTGATTAAATCTGAAGACAGTACTGTCAAATGTAAGTTTATTAATGATGCTTTTTTTTTAGGAATTCTCATGGCAGCGACATGTGCAGAATGAATAAAGTTATCGTTTCTCACTACTGGCTTTAAACCCTTCATTTGAGCTGCCTCAGATCTAATTAGACAAAAAATGAAAACTATTTCAAATAAACTTTTGAGAATTTCATCACATTGCAATAATAAGCTTACAGTAAGTTGAAATGAAATTAAAGATTTTGATTGAAGTTGCTTTTAATGATAACCAACTGAATCCATAGATCAACGACCAGTAAATTTGATTTTCTTTGTTACAACTACAGGACTGTTCTTTTTTATTGCCAGAAAATAAACTATGACAGGTTTAACACAATGGGCGGTATTTTCCATTCCAACAAGTCTGGACCAGGCCTGGGAGTGGGAGCCACTTCTGTTCAAGGGTGGGGTTTTCTCACACAACCACACGGTTCTCAGCTTATTAATTTTGCATTAATACTCAAAATATATGCACCATCACTTTCCAGGTCCTCACTCTGACATCTTACATTACTGGCCCATGAATCTTGAGCTCTTACTCTACCAAATCAAATTCCCCTTCTGACGGCGGCTGTACATACAAATATTCAACAGCGCCAACCGTGCTCTGCACACCCAGTTCTCTATGACCCACCATGACCAGCTTTCAGCTCAAACAACCCGGGACAGGACAAGACAGGTGCATGCTGCCACGTCTACACTTCCATCCTTTTCCCAGTCAGTGTTCCTCCTTTTCCCATCAATCGTTTATCCCGTGTGCCACTGTTATGGCACCCTGCCCTATAGGAACAGCCAGTATCCACACCCTGTTTTGCTTTCTCTCCACCTAAAGGACCTAAACCAAAACTCAATCATTCACATTGACTGCTTTCTTTAGGAAAGGAAACCTGCCACCCTTACGCAGTCTGGCCTGAGTGTGACTCCAGACCTACAGCACTATGGTTGACTTTTAATTGCCCTCTGAAACGGCTGATCAAATCATTCAGTTACAAAGGCAGGGAATACAACAAATGCTGATGCCCACATCTTCTGAAAGAACAAAGAAAAACATATGTAAATCCATATCAGTATAAGGACAAAGCAGCAAGTAGTTATTATGAAGCCATGGAAAAGATCAAGATTGCCAAATGTATATTTTTTAATTCCAGTGAGTTGTGCTTTTAATGAGATGCAAATACATGCAAATTAGCTTCATGACATCTGCAGCCAGGAAAGTTGACCTGCATTTTAAATGATGTGGAGGTGCCCATGTTGGAGAAGTGAAACTCTGAATGCTTGTGTCTTCAAATAAACCTGTTGGACTGTAACCTGGTGTCATGTGATTTTTGACCTGCATTTTAAAGTAAGAGAATTTAATCACAAAAGTTCATCCCATCGTCAGAATTCTGAGCTTGAACTTCTCGTCTACTTGGGACTAGCTTATAGTTTCAAATCTAAGAATACATCACATGTGTTATCAGCTTCATTATCAAAACAATGAGTGTAATAAGAAGAGAAGGTGCTCGAGAAATTCAGAAGTCTGCAGAGAAACATAGAAACTAGGAAATAAGAGCAAGACAAATAATGTTAAAAAGATAAGCTTAAAAGCTTTGTTCTTTAATGTGCGGAGCATTTTGCAATAAAGTGAATGAACTAATCACTTAGATAGATGTATACAGGTACGAAATAATTGGAATTATGGAGACATGGCTGCAGGGTGACCAGGGATGGGAACTGAATGTCCCAGAGTAATCAGTATTTAGGAAGGACAGGCAAAAAGGAAAAGGTGGTGGAGTGGCATTGCTGGTTAAAGAGGAAATTAACACAATAGTGAGAAAGAATATTAGCTCTGACAATGTGGGGTCTATATAGGTAGTGTTGAGAAATACCAGGGGCAAAAAACATTAGTGGATGCCATATATAGATCCCTAAACTGCAATGGTGATGTTGAAAATGGCATTAAACAGGAAATTAGAGGTGCATGTGATAAGGGAATATCGGTGATCATGGGTGATTTTAATCTGCACATAGATGAGCAAATCAAATTAGCCACAATGCCATAGAGGAGGAATTCCTGGAGTGTATACAGGATGGTTTTCTTGACCAATATGTGGAGGAACCAACTGGAGAGCAGGCCATCTTAGACTGGGTGTTGTGTAATGAGAAGGGAATCATTGCCAATCTAGATGTGTGAGACCCCTTGGGGAAGAGCGACCATAACATGATAGAATTTTTTATCAAGATGGAGATTGAAGTAGGTGATTTGGAGACTAGGGCGCTGAATCTTAATAAAGGAAACTATGAAGATACGAGGTGTGAGTTGACCTTGATAGATTGGGGATAGTTACTTAAAGGCATGACAGTAGATAAGAAATGGCAAACATTCAAGGAATGCATGGGGAAGCTGCAATAACTGTTTACACTTATCTGGCACAAAAGTAACATAAGTAAGACAGCCAATCCATGGATTACAATGGAAATTAAAGATAGTATCTGATCCAAGGAAGAAGCATACAGATTGACCAAGAAAAATAATATGTCTGAAGATTGGGAGCAATTTAGAATTCAGCAAAGAAGAATCAAGGGATTAATTAAGAAGGAGAAAATACAGTACAAAAGTAAGCTTGCAGGAGAAATAAAGACTAACACTAAGAGATTCTATAGGTGCATGAAGAAAAAGAGATTGGTGAAGACAAATGTAGGTCCCCAACATAGAGAAATGGGGGAATGTATAATAGGGGGGACAAAGAAATGGCTGAGCAACTGAATACATACTTTAGTTCTGTCTTCACAAAAGAGGACACAAATCAGATACCAGAAATGTTGGCGAATGCAAGATTTGGTAAGAGGGAAGAATGGAGTGAGAGCAATATTAATATAGAAACAGTGCTGGCAAAATTGATGGGATTGAAGCTAGATAAATCCCTAGGGCCTGATAATCTAAATTCCAGAGCACTTAAGGAAGTGGCTCTAGAAATAGTGGATGCATTGGTGGTCATCTTCCAGGATTCTCTAGACTCTGGAACTGTCCCTGCAGATTGGAGGATAGTTATTGTCACTTCAGTATTCAAAAAAAGTGGTAGAGAAAACAGGGAATTATAAACCAGTAAGCCTAATATCAGTAATGGGGAAAATTTTCAAATCCATTATCAAGGATTCTATAGCAGAGCATTTAGAAAGCAGTGGCAGGGTCAGACAAAGTCAGCATGGATTCATAAAGGGGAAGTCATGCTTGATAAATCTGTTGGAATTCTATGAAGATGTAATTAGTAGAGTTGACAAGGGGAAGCCAGTCGATAGAGTATATTTGGACTTTCAGGAAGTGTTTGACAATCTCCCATGTAAGAGATTATTGTGCAAGATTAAAGCCCATGGGATTGGGGGACGTGTATTGAAATGGATGGAAAACTGGTTGGCAGAGAGGAAATAGAATAGGAATTAATGAGTCTTTTTCATATTGGCAGACAGTACCTAGTGGGGTGCCACAGCTATTCACAATAGATATTAATGATTTGGGTAAGGGAAAAAAATGTAGCATCTCCAAGTTTGCAGATGATACACAGTTGGGTGGGTGGGTGAATTGTGACGAGGATGCAGAGATCCTTCAGCATGATCTCAATAGGTTGGGTGAGTGGGCAAATCAATGGCAGATGCAGCATAATGTGGATAAATGTGAGCTTAGATTACTACCTGAATGGCTGTAAGTTTGGAGAGGGGAGTGTGCAGCGGGACCTGGGTGTCCTTGTGCGCCAGTCACTGAAGGTAAGCATGCAAGTGCTGCAGGTGGTAAAGAAGGCAAGTGGTCTGTTGGCTTTCATTGCCAGAGGTTTCAAGTACAGGAGCAGGAATGTGTTGTTGCAGTTATACAGGGCTTTGGTGAAGCCACACCTAGAATATTGTGTGCAGTTTTGGTCTCCTTTTCTGAGGAAAGATGCTGTTGCTCTCAAGGGAGTGGAGGGGATGGCGAATCTGACGTATGAGAAAAGATTGACTAGGTTGGCTTTGTTTTCTCTAGATTTCAGACAAATGAGGGGAGATCTCATAGAGACTTATAAAATTCTAACAGGGCCCGAGAGGGTAGATGCAGGGAGGATGTTCCCAATAATGGGTGTGTCCAGAAGAAGCATCACAGTCTGAGGATGCAGGATGGACCATTTAGGATGGAGATGAGGAGATATTATTTCTTCACCCAAAGAGTGATGAGCCCATGGAATTCATTACCACAGGAAGTAGTTGATGCCAAAACATTGAATGCATTCAAGAGGCAGCTAGATATAGCTCTTGAGGTGAATAGAATCAAAGGTTATGGGGCGAAAGCAGGATTAGGCCACTGAGTTGGGCAATCAGCCATGATTGTGAAGAATGGTGGAGCAGGCATGAAGGGTCGAATGGCCTCCTTCAGCTCCTATTTTCTATGTTTCTATGTTTGTTTGCATCAGATAAAGAGAGTTAACATAGATGAGTGATATAGGACTGGAAGCAGTGACTCTCTTTCTATCCCAAAGATGCTGCCAGACATGTTTAACTTTGCTGGCTATTTCTATTTTTATTTCAGATCTCCGTCATCTGCATTCTTGTGATTTCGCTTTACCAATCAATGAATGTAATATGGATAAGAAGAATATGAAGAAATATTGGTGAAAAAGCCCACTTACGCAAAAAATTCTTCCCTTAGTACCCTATCTCTCCCATTCCTGCAATTAGCAGTGTGTGGACCTCATTTACTATTCTTGTTTCCGCTACCCTCAATAAAAATTCATTCAAATATTTATCACTATTGACAGCGAAGAAGTCCTTCCAAAAAAACAGTTCCAAATTGATGTTCTTTGTACTTATTTTCATTACTTTATTTTGAATTATTAATCTGGATTTAACATGTCTATAACACTTCATACCCTACAGATGCCTAAAGATCACACAACCTACTCTTCACTGATTGTAGAGTTTGAGACCTAATCCACATATTTCATTCCTTTTGTATTTTGGAGCAATCCTGTGATCTTCTCTGGATCTTTTCTATTGCATCTGTTTACATTTGTACATTAATGCAGTAGCATTCTGGAATTAAACAAAGAAAATTACATAGACATTAGGACAGATCGGGCAGGAAGGTTGAAAGGTAAGACAGCGGATGAGCAGTGGGATTTGTTTAAGGAGCTACTCAATTCCTCACAACTAAAATATATCCCAGTAAGGAGCAAAGATGGTAAGGTGAGGATTAAAAAACATTCGTGGCTGAACAAGGAGGTAAAGGAATAATATAAAGTCAAAAATGAAGAATACCGTATTGCAAAGACCTGTGGCAGGCTGGAGGATTGGGAAACTTTTATACATAAACAAAGGGATACTAAAAAACAAATAAAAAGAGCTAAGGTAAATTACAAAAGAAAACTAGCACAAAATATCAAAAAGGATAACAAAAGCTTCTATAGGTATATAAAAGGGAAGGGGGTCACTAAGGTGAATGTTGGTCCTTTAGAAGATGAAACTGGAGAGTTAATAGTGGGGAACACTGAAACAGCAGAGATGCTAAATCAATACCTTGCCTCAAATGTCACGGTCGAAGACAATAGCACCATTCCTATTAGAATGGGCAAGTCAGCGGCAACACAAAGGGTAGAACTTAGAACAATCAACATCGATAGGGAAAATGTACTCAGAAAACTATTAGGATTGAGGGCAGACAAGTACCCCAGGCCTGATGGTCTACAACCTATGATATTAAAAGAAGCGGTGGCAGAGATAGTAGATCCATTGGTTACAATATTCCAAAATTCTCTGGATACTGGAAAGGTTACTTTGCATTGGAAAAATGCTAATGTAACGCCCTTATTCAAAAAAGGAGGGAGACAACTGTAATGTGGGAAATTACAGACCAATTAGTTTAATATCTGTTGCTGACAAAATGCTGGAATCAATTATCAAGGAAGCAATATCAGGACATTTGGAAAGTCAAAACACTATCCATCAGGGTCAGCATGGGTTTATGAAGGGCAAATCATGTTTGACTAATTTGCTAGAGTTCTTTGAAGATGTAACAAGTAAAGTGGACAATGGGGATCCTGTAGAGGTAACATATCTGGACTTCTGGAAGCCATCTGATAATGTGCCACACAAAAGGTTAATTGACAAGGTTGGATCATACGGGATTAGGGGTAATTTATTAGCTTGGATAGGTGACTGGCTGATGGACAGAAGACAGAGGATTGGGACAAATGTTTTTTTTTTTCTGGATTGCAAGAAATAACTATCCAGGTGCCACGGGGTTCGGTCCTTGGACCCCAGCTACTTACAATCTATGTGAACAAGTTGGATACAGGGATAGAAGGCTCTATAGCCAAATTCACAGATGAAACAAAAATAAGCAAGATGGTAAATTAGACTGAGGAAATAAGAACCTTACAACTGGATATAAATAGGTTAGGAGAGTGGCCCAAAACATGGCAGATGGAGTTTAACATGGTAAGTGTGCGAACATGCATTTTGGTTGGAAAAATGGGAAGGTGACCTATTATCTAAATGGGGAGAGGCTTTGGGCTACGCTAATGAAGAGGGATCTGGGTGTCCTAGTTCATGAGTCACAGAAAACTGGCATGCAGGTACAGCAGATATTAAAGAAATCAATTGGAATGTTGGCTTTTATAGCTGAAGGAATAGAATATAAAGGTAAAAAAGTATTGTTGCAACTATACGAGGCATTGGTGAGGCCACACCCGGAGTAATATGCACAGTTTTGGTCAACTTATTTGAGGAAAGATGTAGTGGCATTGGAGGCAGTTCAGAGGAGGTTCACTAGATTGATCTCAGAGATGAGGGGTTTGTCATATGAAGGGAGATTAAACAGCTCAGGCCTATACTGTCTGGAATTTAGAAGAACGAGGGGAGATCAAATTAAGGTATTCAAGACAATAAAAGGTACAGATAAAACGGACATGAAGCAGATGCTTCCTCTGGTGGGGCATTCTAGTACGAGAGGTCAAAGTCTTAGAATAAGGGGTAGCAAATCTAAAACAGAGTTGAGGTAAAACTACTTTTCCGTAAGGGTTGTGAATTTGTCAAATTCGCTGTCCCAAATTACGGTGGATGCTGCTACAGTGAGTGAATTTAAGGAGAAATTAGACAGATTTTTAATTGGGTTGAAAGGTTATGGGAAGAAGGCACGAAAATGGGAGTGAGGAGCATATCAGCCATGATCAAATGGGGGAGCAGACTTTGATGGGCCAAATAGCCTAATTCTGCCCCTATATCTTATGAACTTATGCAACACAATGCTCAAAGTGCTTCATAAGTGTGCCATTTTATTAAGCAGTGAGAGAATTGATTCAGTGTGCCAAGTGAATTCTAAATCCTTCACATAACTTTTGGAAACTTGTTCTGTGTACACTGTCTAAGAATTTAGAAAAAATTGTTTTGCTGCATTGTCTAGATGATCTGGTTGTCTCTCTATGAGATTCAGGTAACATTAAACATCTGCCATCTGTTTGAGCATAATGCATCTCCGGAACCAAAAGATTTAAAGCATTCTTTGAACATGAATCAACCTGCAATTAACTTCCAAGCCTGGCCTCGGAGGTAAATATCAGTTTGTTTATTCTTTGTTTTCAAAAAACAAGCTGCTGCTTACTGTCCAAAGGTCACCTTCAGTTCTCAGTTCACAGATCACAGTTCCAAATCAAAAATGATAAAAGTAAAATAATGAAGGTCTGGACAGAACAAATAATGACATTCAGAAATCTCTAATGCCATTATACTGTGACAGGTTACGAATTATAAGTCTTGAATTCATTTGACTGTGTAGCAGATGCATTAACAGCACAATCCACCTTATGCAGGAGTATATAATGACCCAGACTATCAAAGCATTGATTGATGGCTCAGAAAACTACCACTCTAAGATAGCAGCTGGAAATGTTCTTTTAATACTGCAAGTAAATAGTAATCAAGCTTGATTTTTTTTTGTGACAATGACACAATGTAAAAATGATTGCATTCATTATCTGAGGAAAACATAACTATATTTATAACTGATGACAAAATCAAAGTATAATATATGTATAAAATGCATTTTCAATTCTAAAAAGATTCAAAACTCAGAAAGGTTAAAACATTGTGAATTTTGATTTGAAATAACTGCTACTACAGAATAAATAGTTGATCCTATTCTACAGGTTCACACCTGTCCGCAGTGGATTTGGAGGATGATATAAAAACCACTGACATTGAGAGCCAGAGTCATCTTCAGAACTACTGGCATTGGGTGGCCACTAAACCCCATGGGTCTCAACTATTTCTGCAGCAAAGTACAGAGATCAGTGACAGTATCTGAACAATCTGCACTGACAAGGCTGCTCAGACAGCTCTAAATCACTCAGCCGTGCATTACATGTACAGTGTACTAGCTGAGTAGGCTGTTTCCCAGGTATAAGTCCTTCTTTGTGGAGAAAGCAGATGTCATGCCCATCTGTGCTCTTCTCCAGGGTGTCCACTCCAAGGCTAACCTCTTGCTGCTTCTGGCATTCCTGATACATAATCACTCCTTCTACCCTGTCATTTCCTGGACTTACCTCCTGAGTTTCTCCTCCTTACTGCAGGATCACAAAGACTGGGTTGATTAATCCATTGCCAGAGGGCTGTCTCCTGGCTCTGCAGGTTTTATCCAGCTCACCTTGCCCCACAACTAGTCCATTAGGAGCAAATACCAGTGGCCCTCTGAAACATTGCAGCAAATCTGCTCAGCGTTGGTATTTCAGCTGCAGTTAGACTTGGCATCTTTACATCTCTGTGTCATTGTCTAGCAGTGGCATCTCTCCCAGTCCTCCCTTGCACCACACACTGCTTGTCAATATGGCTGACTGGCAGAGACAGTACTGAACTCTTGACTCCTTGCAGCTTCCATTAACCAGACTGGGCCTTGAAGCACCCATGTGCTGTTCATAAAATTAGGAAAATGTTGTAAGATTTGGATTAATTACCAATTTAACCACATTAATTGAAGTGCTGTTATATCGATATCAGGTGCCTCCCCCGCCTTTTAAAATCTGGACCCAACATCACAATGTCAAACGTTCAGTCAGTCACAAACGAACCTTATTTAATAGCCTCCGTTGCTCTCTGTTGCCAAGTAGAATTCCGGCCATAGTGTCGATCCTCAGACGGTCAGATGGTGATGAAGGTTAGAATACTGGGGCTTCATTTTTATTCACTTACAAGCAGTTATTTACATAATCAACATATCGTGCACATTCCTCACTTACACTCACTGTTAATTTGTACCTTCCATCTGAAACAATTAATACCCAACTGATGCACAATTAATACAGAGGACTGCCCATATATTTCTCCTCCAAGTAATTTTTGGCTTCAGCAGTTATTTTGAGCAATGAGCCAAAGTTACAATTTAAACAAAAGAAGCAGTGCAGAAGCAGGCAGTGACCCTTCAAAGGCTGCTGGTGCCTGACCTCCTGGTCTTTCACTGTGCAGCGGGACCCACACTGAAACCTTTAAATAAACTAACCTTCACATTATTGTGCCAGCATTGCCTCAGCAGCTCCATTGTGTGCCTGGTCATACTGCGCAACAGGCAGACAACAGGCTTTCAGTCTCACTGGTGGTCTCAACAAGAGAAACACAGCTTGCTTTGGAAGCCCTGGTCAATTCTGAAAAATCATTCAGTTCTTCGAAAGGAAGAAATATATACGGCAACAAGTTTATTATTCACTCCTCACTGGGATTTCTGAAATGTTATTGGAAAGTAAGATTTGGCCAAGCCGAATGACAAATTCGGGATTACTGAATCTTAATTTTATAAAGTAGGTGCTCTAAATCTGAGTTTCGGGAGATGTTATTACATACATAAGAGTTGAAAACTTACAAAATAAGGATTATTTCATGCATTATTTTCCTCTGTCGATGAGTTTTGTCAAAAATATATTTGTGTTGTCTGTAAATGTAATTATAATTTCAATCTAAGAGAAATACCTCAGGCACAGAATTTCAGTAAAAGGAATACAGTGGTGTTGTGATAATGTCACCGGTCTAATAACCCAGAACCCTAGGCTAATGCTCTGGGGAAATAGGTTCAAATGGCAGATGGTGAAATCTATTTTCAATTTAAAAGTCTAGAATTAATAGCTAGACACATGGTGACTGTGAAACCATTGTTGAATGTTGTAAGTCCCATTTGGTTCCTTTAGGGAAAATAATTTGTTGTCTCACCTGATCTGGACTCATGTGACTTCAGATCCACAGAAATGTGGTTGGCTCTTAAGTGGCCTCTGAAAATAGCCCTAACAAGTCACTCAGATCAAGGGGCAATAAACGTTGGCCCAGTCAGTGACATCAACATCCTATAAACATTTTTAAAAAGTCTACACTACTTTATTGCTCGAGAAATGTCAGACCTGACCACACCCTTGTCTTGATAGAAATTGTGTATATCAGGTGGATCTTTCTCTCTCACTAAAGCACCTTTTTTTTATTCAGTCATGGGATGTGGGCATTGCTGGCAAGGCCAGCATTTATTGCCCATCCCTAATTACCCTTGAGAAGGATTTGCCTCTTGAACCACTGCAATCCCCTAATCCTACTCACACATTCTATCTCAGGGCTAAGTTTCACATTCAATACCTTATTCACCAACTTCTGATTGATAACACCCTCACAAGTTCACCCTTCAGCATCTCTGCCTCATTTGTTCTACAGTAAATTGATTCAACTTATTAGTTCAACTCCTGCAATCTGCTCTTGTTCCCTACTGCAAAACCTCCACTTATCCAAACCCATACATGGGAGCATACGATGTAAGACACTAAGACAGCACAAGACACTGAAAGAGGCTTAGAACAGTGTGAGAAAGTGACAGAAAATATAAACAGCACAAGACAGCATCAGAGACTTAAAATAGCATGAGAGACTAATGGAGACTTAAGACAATGTGCAAGATTTGAGGCTGGGGCCAGGCTCGGTTTGTGACTGATGACTTTGAGGGAAAAAAAATTAAGTGTTTGTCACTTGAAAAGGCTAACTGATTGAATATTGTTAAATCTCCAGGGATAGAAGAGCTTGATCCCAGATTGCTGAAGGGAATAGCTAAAGATATAATTGTTGCATTGTTGGTTATTGTTCAAAATTCTACCAATTCTGGAAAGGTTCTATGGACTGGAAAATAGGAAATGTAATCCACTATTTAAGAGGATAAGAAGTTGGAAAATGGAGAACTCCAGACCTGATTATTTGACATCATTAGTAGGGAAAACGTTAGAATCTGCTCTAAAGCACGTGAAAGAATGGAAAACTGGGCAGAATCAATCTGGATTTATGAAAAGGAAATCATGTTTGACAAACAGAAAGCAGAGAGTAGGATAAACAGACCCTGTTTCTCGAGTGTGGAGCTGGATGAACACAGCAGGCCAAGCAGCATAATAGGAGCAGGAAACCTTGACGTTTCGGGCCTACACCCTTCATCAGAAAAGGTCTAGGCCTGAAACGTCAAGCTTTCCTGCTCCTATGATGCTGCTTGGCCTGCTGCGTTCATCCAGCTCCACACCTTGTTATCTCGGAATCTCCAAAATCTGCAGTACCTATTATCCCTGTTTCTAGAGTACTACTTATGGTTAAGTGCTGGTCTACAGCTCTTCACAATCCATGTAAATGATTTGTATCTGGGGACCATTGGAATACCTAAATATTCTGATGACACCAATCTAGGTGGGAATATAAATTGTGAGGAGTATCCGAGGAGGCTTCAAGAGGACTTGCGAGGGCTGAGTGAGAGGGATATGACATAATATTTGGAATTTAAAAAGTGTTAAGCAATTCATTTTGATAAAAAAATTGAAAAGCAGAATATATCTTAAATGTTGAGAGGTGTGAGTGCCCAAGTTACTTGATGTCCTTGTTTATTACTCCTTTAAAGTTAGCATGTCAGTGCAATGAACATTAAGGAAGGCATAAGGTACACTGGCCTTCATTGCAAGGGGACTTGAGTACAGGAGATATAATGTATTTCTGTAGTTACATAGAGTCTCCATCTGACCTAACCTGGTATATTATGCGCAGTTTTGGTATCCTTATCTAAGAAGGGATATAATTACCATTGAGAAAGTGTCAGATAAATCACCAGATTTAATCCCTGAAATGGTAGAATAGTTTTCTGAGGAGAGATTGAGGACTAGATCTGTTTTCCCCAAATTTTACCATTGTAATCCAGGGCAAATATATCTGTAATAAGTTGAGCAACTTAAAGAACTTTGGCTCAGAGGCGGTCAGCTGGAGTCACAGTCACAGAGAGGGGAACATTACTGGGAGATTTTGTTCCAGGAAGTGGCCTGATTTTGTCAGTGGTCAGAGACAGGATGGAGTGGAGGCAAGTGAGGTAGGTATCGAGAAGTGGGTATGAACGAGTAGGGGACATATTTTAAAATAAAACTTCTCTTATTTAAGATGGAAGAGAGCCACATTCCATGTAGCTTTTGCTGTCACTGTATGGACCTCTGAAACCTGTGCATGGCACCAGCCTCTGCAATGAGCGACAGTTCTTGGTAGAACCAGTTGGCATGTGTGGAACCACCAAGCAGCTCCATGGCTGAGCAGGTTAGAGGGAAAATTGGAGATTGAAGGGGAGTTCTTTCAGCCAGCGAGCCATGAGTCTCAGGAAAATGTTTCTCCAGAGAATGGTGGAGGTGGAGTCAATTAATACCTTTAATGTGCAGATAGATAGATTCTTGACCAAAAAGGAACTCGTGGGTTAGTGGAGCTGGGTAGAAGAGTGGAGTTAAGGCCACAATCAGAATAGCCATGACCTTATTGAATAGCAGAGCAGATTAGAGGGACTAAATGGCCTACTTATGCTTCTAATTTAGATGCCCTTATGTTCAGCTTGCATTAACTTCCAGTCACCAATCTGTCTTCATTGCCTTACACTGAATCTCTATCCTCCAACACATTTAAATCAAATTTCTCTGAAGGTTCTTCATTTGCCACATCTTGAACAGAACTGTAACAGAACTTTCCTCTATAATATCTTCTACCTTTAAGAAATGCTGCCCTGTTGAATTTGGCGCCTGTCCATTTGGTTAAGCTCACCGTGAGGATGACTGGATAACTCTTCCAATACAAGTAATACTTTCACTGGAGAAATACTGAAATTTTAGTTGGACCTCAGATTTCAATTCGAAAGCAATCATTGACTATCACAAGTAATCCAAAAGATTGAGGACAGCTGTAATTTGAAATGTTTCTCAGCCAAATAAACTTCTTTACTGAAGTGGAAGTGTTTCAAAGTATCCCTTTATTAGGACTGTCGATGCTACATTCCATTACAGGTGTGGATAACCAGTTTTCCAAAATTGCCACTAAATAGATGCAGAGTATGATCCTTCTCTGGGGTGTGTAGTTAAATCAGAGGAAAGCTTGATCAAAATGAAAGAGGGTATTAATAAACCTGCAAAACAGGTGTTTAATTTGGCAATTAATTTCAAGATAGGTAAGTGTGGGATGCCATGTGTTACTAAGAAGGAGACAAAGACCACTTGACTTTATCTGATTTACTTATAAGGATATACAGACTTAATCGACTGGTGCACTTATCTGTACAAAGCGGGGGAAGACCAAAGGATTAGCAGATGGGGTTCTTGAAGATAATGAAAGAGTTTGATTGGATTGACGTAGAGAAAATGTTTTCATTTGCTGGGGTCCAAAGCTAGTGGTTATTAACATATGGTATTCACCCATATATTCAATAGACAATTCAGGAGAGACCACCTTAAGCAGAGAGGTAAGAATGTGGAATGCACAGCTACAAGGAGTAGTTGAAGCAAATAACACAGACACATTTCAGGGAAGTTTGATAAACGCATGAAGGACAAAGAAGTAAAGGTTTAAATGGAGAGGAGTGGGAGTAAATTTGCATGAGTGCTGAGATGAGTAGATTAGTCTGAATAGCCTATTTCTGTGCTGTTGACTCAGTGCAATAAATCACACCATTTCCAGGTTACAGACGCAAGAATAAAGCATTCATAGAAATATTCGAATACCGGAAAGGCACTTATATGCAAAGAAAGATTGATGAAAACATGATATTGTGTTTTGGGTTTGTAGGTAGATTGCTTTTGAAGTCCAAAAGGAATAATTTCCTTTTATGTACTCCCAATGAGATATCAATACAATGGGAAGAGATGTGACTGTCAATATTGTATGTAACTTAGCTGGGAAAATGAAGTCTCCCTATCATAAAGTTAAGAATGATAGGTTCATTATAGGATGAAACTGAAAAGATTCAAAAGATAGATGGTTAAACAATGGAGAATGTGGCTCCAGCCTGTAAAAAAAACAGCGGAGTAAAAGAACTACAAATAATGTGAGAAGTGAATAAAGAAGAAACTGAAACAGGAGGAAATGCAGTGAACAATGAAAGAAAGATGATTAGAAAGAACTACTGAATAAAAAGAAAGGTTTATTTTTTTTGCCAATGTCGAAGCTGGATGTAATCCACATGGCTGGCACAATGAAGAATGGAAAGATATCCTTTGGATTATGGGTTGGACCTTTGTCACCTATCCGGCTTTTCATTGTGGAAGGAACATTCCTTCAGAATTTCATGGGTTAGCAGTGAAATCATTATCTTGCTTCAACAATGAGCAGTCAGGGGTTTTCACGTTCTGCCAAATCCTCCCTTCTTTATTTGTGTGTGTCTGATACATGCCTGCTACGACCTGATATAAGAAGAACAGTGCTTAATTGAAGCTTGGCACATTCTTTAAATTCCTCGGTGAGTTACATTTGTGCTCGAGTACCTCATTTATTTGTCATCATTTTAAACAGCTCAGAAAATCCATTTGAGCTGCTGTTCAAATCCGCTGCACTAGCAGTGATCAACATCCTCAAAGTAGACTGCTTACACAAATAGCTAGCAAAATAACAAAACTGGCTAAAAATAAAATACCAAATACAATTTCTCTAAAGCCAGTGCATGAAAATAATGTTCTGTAGATTAACCATTGAAAAAGAATGAATCAAATGAAAGCACAGAGGCAGATGAGGGATCCAGTAAAATAAAGTACGTGGCTTTGATTATCACAATAGCTTGAAACCTGGTTTAAACACTATTATTGTCTCCTGTGCCTGTTTATTGTAAAGCTACATCTTGAGCCCTGTTCAGATTCTGAACCAGCCACACATCACCTGGGAGAAGGAAATCACTCTATTTTCTATTCCTGCTGAAGGCAGTGAACTTACACAGCACCTTAGATCAAGCTAGTACCTCTATCAAGAGTCATTCAACATTTATTGATCTGAAGACAGTCATTTAAAATAAAATCAGTGGTGCATTAGTGTGGGGTAAATATTTCATAACGTAAAAGGATTACAAGTATTAATCATAGCCGTTATTAAGCTTAGCTAATAAACTTGTGTTCCTTGCAATTTATTTGAATGTCACTGTATAAAAAGGAACATATTGGCTTACAGCTACTGCTGCTCTCAAAGGAAAGGTGCATGGGGAATTTGCACCCTGAATGTGCTTTCTTCCTTAACTCAAAGAAGACTAAGCTGTCAGGATGGGCGAGTAAGGGAAAAGGTGACTACCAATCCTTACAAACTATACGTACTCACTTTCTTTTTCAATGTGTAATAAATTTGTTACTGCCAGCCAGGCCAAGTGTTCCCTTGGTTGTCATAAGCAACGATAGGGGAAATAACACTCCCAGTTCCTGTTCCTGTTTCTGTTTACTGATAATGGATCATGCTGGAAACAGCAACCTTCTAAACATTGGAAGCAAATAGAATCTTGCTCATTCTGAGTCCTTCACAGTCAAGCATCATATCAGCATTTATGCTTTAAGTTTATAGGTTAAGTCTTTTGAGATTAGTCAAGGGTTTTGGCATCGGGAAACCATTTCCAAAATACTGGAGTTTTTGAGGAAGTAACTGGTAGAATAGATAATGGAGAACTAGTGGATGTGGTGTATTTGCATTTTAGGAAGACATTTGATGAGGTCCCACATAACAGACTAGTGGGTAGAATTAAAGCACATGGGATTAGGAGTAATGTATTTTGGATTTGATTGACAGATAGGAAAAAGAGAGACAGAACAAATGGGGTTTTTACCAAGTGACAGGCCAATGGTATGCAGCTGGGATCGGTATTTGGGTCCCAGGAATGCATGATATATATAAATGAGGGAATCAATATTTCCAGGTGGACAGCATGGTGGCTTAGTGGTTAGCACAGCTGCCTCACAGCGCCAGGGACCTGGGTTCAATTCCACCCTCAGGCGACTGTCTGTGTGGAGTTTGCACATTCTCCCTGTGTCTGCATGGGTTTCCTCCGGGTGCTCCGGTTTCCTCCCACAGTCCAAAGATGTGCAGGTTAGCTGGATTGGCTATGCTAAATTGCCCATAGTGTTCAGACGTCTGTAGATTAGGTGGGTTATAGGGGGATGGGTCTGGGTGTGATATTCCAAGGGTTGGTGTGGGCTTGTTGGGCCGAAGGGCCTGTTTCTACACTGTAGGGATTCTATGAGGTGTGTTGATGGCAGAGAACTGGATAGGATTGTGAGTTGTGAGTTGTAATGAGGATACAGAAAAGCTTCAGGGTGATTTAGACAAGTTGAGTGTGGGCATATGCATGGCAGTTGCAGTGTTAAGTGGATAAATGTGAAGCTATAGACTTCAGTGTGAAAATCAGAACAGCAAAATTATTCAAGTCATGTTATATCTGGAAATGTAGACATGCAAAGTGAACTGGGTATCCTTGACGCCAGTTAATAATGCAAACAGGCAGGTACTGCAAGTAATTAGGAAGGAAAATGGTATTTTGGCCTTCATTGTAAGAATATTTGAGTTCAGAAGTATGGTAATTTTATTTCAGTTATGGAGGGCCCTGATGAGACCAAACCTGGAGTATTGTGCGCAGTTTAGGTCTCCTTAGCTAAGAGAAGATATACTTTCAAAGATGGAGTGCAGTGAGGGTTCACTAAGCTGATAGGAGGAATGGCAGGACTGCTGTATGAGGAGAGTTTGGTCAAATGGGTCTGTTTTCACTAGAGTTTAGAAATGTGAGTGGGGATCTGATTGAAATAGCATTAAATTCTAACAGGCTGGATGCAGGAAAAATGTTTACCCTAGTTAGGGAAGTCTAGAACCAGAAGCCACCATTTCAGGATCTAGGGTGAGCCATTTAGAACTGAAATGAGGAAACACTTCTTCACTTATAGAATGTATTATCCTGTGGAATTCACTACCTTAGAAGGCTGTGAAGGCCAAGTCACTGAGTATATTCAAAAAGGAGACTGATAATTTTTTCGCTATTAAAGGCATCAAGTAATATGGAGACAATGTGGTGTTGAATTAGAGGATCAGCAATGATCATTCTGAATGCTACTCCTGCTTCTGGTTTCCACAGTTTCAGTGCAACAAAGGGCAGCAATTTTGGGAAGAGAGATGACAGCAAAGTATTAGTTTCTCTGCAAGAAGAAGACTGTTGGTTCATTACAAAAATGTGGAAACATGCATCCAATATATATGTAAAACTTTGTTCTCTAGGAATGTTATGATGATACTTATTCATTTCTAACCAAACACCAGTGAAACTAACCCAAAATTTAACCAATGAAACTACTTTTTCCATATTCATGTGGTGTCACACAGGTTCAGGTTCTAATGCAACAAGTTAGTCATTTAAATATTTGGTGTTCAAGCCACAAGGTAGGATAATCCAAAAGAATAGGATTGGTCTACAGTGCCCTAGTGTTTATTTCCACTGTCTTGATTAATCAGCTACTCAGTGGGGCACCTCTTTCCTTTCAATATCTTTTCAATCAACTACTCCCCACTGAGTGTCCTTTCGTTACTGTTCCTACATTGTAGTTTCACTAATTAACAACTACTCAAGAAGAATTTATCCTTTCCTAAACCACTTTCAATTTACTGCTCTACTTATACTTCACAGTTTGAAACCAAGACAGGGAAGGGTTATGCTGCCTGTCATTTGTAGTTGGTACTCTGTTTGTTCCCAGTGTTCTTATTAGATTATAATTTACAGTACACATGATGCCGTCCTTGATAGATTGCTACATATTTTGCACTGTAACACTTTTAACAGTAAAATTTTCTCCACATAACAATAATAAAAATCCAACATCTATACATTTGAAACGTACGCAATCATCCTAGATTTTCACTTTGGTGCTTCCAACTGAAGCAATCACTGGCAACAAAGATAAACAAAACGCTCCAGTGCCACTTTAGATCTGACAGTGGGCAAACTGACATCTCAATTTGCAAGTGATGTGCTTTCAACTCAGCTCAGCTGGCCTGCATAATCCTCTCCCCGACATCAGGGAAAAGTCCAGCCAGGCTGCACTAATTGCATGGCCCAGAAATTTATCATGGGAGCAATGCCAGCAATTATTTCAGAGTTGCACTCATGGATGGCTTCCTCTGCTGGGTGCCCTGCTCCAGTCAGAATGAACTTTCTTTAATTATGGACAATAGGTGATGTGCCCATCACCTGCACATCTGTCTGCCCTGTGGCACTACAGGAATATACCCAGGCAGTTGAGTCAGCTTGTTAAACGTCAAACTGCAGAATGTTGCTTTCCTGGACTGAAATCTTTCAGTAATTGACGAACTACCTGAGGAGACTTAAACCAATTGAAATATCATTTGCAACTATTTCTTTCATGTCACTGTTAAAACATATAAATGAATCATTTGATAGGAGCATGATTGGTATTTTTAATCAACCTGTTCAGGGGTGTTATGACAGACCTCGGGAGCAGGTGGGACTTAAACCAGATCAGTAGGCCCAGACCTATAACACACGGCTGTGCCACAAGAGCCCTCTAACTGATTGAATATTATAATGTTAATGCAATCAGCAATACCTGAAGACTGTGCAACCTGAACCTCTGTTGAAGTCAGGGGTCATAGGAATGTCCAACCTGGGAAGATAGTCTAGAGTGTACACGACAGAGAGTCAAGTTAAAGGCGTTATTCAAATTCGAGTTATTGCTGTTAGTGAGAGATTATCTAAGTAGTTCAGGGCTTAGTTTGAGTTATGTTCATGGAGGAATGAAGACATTTGCAGGTTTATATCCAATCAATAAATGAGCTGGGTAAAATCGGTTTTGCAGTTACTGTGCCAGTATTATGGAAGATGTTTGTCATTTCCTATTTCCTTGTGCTTATATAATATGGTCTGTCCTTCAGGTCACGATTTGAAAGTAAAAAGTCTTCCATTTGTACGGCATTTTCCTGACCACTGGACATTTCAAGGCCCTTTACAGAAAATGAAATCCTTTTGCAAAACAGCCACTATTCTAAAAAACTTAGCAACCAATTTGCACTAGTGAGCTCCCAAAAGCAGCAATGCATTCCTGACTGGATAATGATATTTTTTCCTACATTTGGATTGAGGAATATATATCGACACTGGGGATAACTCCTTTTCCATAAAATAATGATACAGGATCCTTTACACACTCACATAGAGGTTGAAGGGGGCTTGGTTTTAATACTTTATCTCAAAGGCAGCACCTCTGACAGTACAATGCTCCCTCTGAAGTGTTTGTCTAGATTTTTCAGCTCTCGCCCTAGGCTGGATCTTTAATCAAGAGCCTTGTGACTCACAGCCAAGAGTGCTGCCAACTGAGCCACACCTGACACTTGCACATATCTTACTGAAGACAAACCTAAAACTGTGCCCAAACTGCTCAGCATTCGCAACACATTCTGAATGTAGGATTAGTCATGCAATTTCCTGCATCACCCTGGTCTCCCAATGTCAGGGGCAAATAATGATCAGGCCATAGTTTCATCTCCTCCTCCTTGCTGGAATACCCTCTTCACAAGTGTGTAACTTTGGGACCATTTAAAGAGACAAAGCATAGTGTGACTGACAGAGAGTGAAGTGTGGAGGTTCAATTAATGTGGGACTTCAAGAGTTAACCTCTTTGTTAGAATCTAGCAGTAATTGTTGCTAGTTATTTGATAATATCGACTATTTTGTAGGACTTTATTATAAACGGCAGACAGTTAAGTCTCTTTTAGGGCTTAGGAGTGTAAAAGTAGTTTCTCCCAGTGGGCTGGGTTGCTGTAGTTTGGACAATTTAACTGGGGCTAATAGTTTTAATTTTTGCAGTCTTGTTTTCCGAATTCTTTTACAGATCAGTGGGGGCAGGAGAACACCAAGGGCCAAGAGCTGGGAGATTATTAAGGAATTAATTGAGAAGCACTAAGCATAAGTAAAAGTCAAACAAAGAGAGAAGGAGACCAAAGTTAAGGCGAAGGAAGTATCTTAAGATCAAATAATTAGAAAGCGAGCAAGTAAGACAAAGTAAGTTTAAGTTTAAATCAGTGCAGTAGAGGTTAGTCAAGTGGAACGTGTGGCCTGTCATATGTGGGAAGTTGTGGGCTCTACTTGTGTCCTCATAGGCCATGTATGCACAAAGTGCTCCCAACTGCAGAAATCTGAGTTCTGGTTTCCTGAGCTTGAGGAGTGGTTGGTGAGTCTGTGGCACATCTATGAGGCTGAGAGTTAGGTGGATAACATGTTTACAGATGTGATCACACCACAGCTCATTTTTTTTCCCTTTATTAATTCATGGGATGAGGGCATCACTGACCAGGCAGCATTCATTGCCCATCCCTAATTGCCTAGAGAGCAGTTAAGAGTCAACGACATTGCTGTGGGTCTGGAGTCACATATAGGCCAGACCAGGTAAGGATGGCAGTTTCCCTCCCTAAAGGACATGAGTGAAGCAGATGGGTTTTTCTGACAATCAGCAACATATTCACAGTCATCATTAGATTCTTAATTCCAGATATTTATTGAATTCAAATTCCACCAGCTACCATGGCGGGATTTGAACCTGGGTCCCCAGAACATTATCTGGGTCTCTGGATTAACAGTCCAGCGATAATACCACGAGGCCATCACCCCCCCTAGATGGAATGGGCTCAAGGTGGAATGGGCGACTACAGACAGTTAAAGAGAAGCCGGCAGGAGTCTCCTGTGGTCCCGCTCAAGAGTCAGTTTTCCATTTTGGAAGCTGAGGAGGGCATTGGTTCCTCATGGGAGAGCAGTACACAGCCAAGTCTCTGACACCACAAGTGCCCTGAGAGGAGGAAGAAGAAAGCAGGAGCGATAGTGATAACGGATTCATCGGTTATGGAGACAGACGGGTGCTTTTGCAGCTGCAGATGGGACTCCAGGATGATGTGTTGCCTCCCTGGTTCCAAAGTCAGAAATGACTATGAGGCATCCTGAAGAGGGAAGGTGAAAAGATAAGAGGTTGTGATACACGGTGGTACCACTATATGTAGAATAGGGATAAGGTCTTGCATCAAGAATTTCGTGAAGTAAGTAGTAGGCTAAAGAGCAATATCTCAAAGGTTATAATCCATAGATTACTCCCAGAAAAGGGCTGATGAATATGTGCCTCAAGAATTGGTACAAAAGGGAGGGCTTCCAATTCCTGGATCACTGTCAACCATTTCTGAACCTCTACAAGCAGGATGGACTGCACCCTGAACCAGAATGGAACTAACATTCTTGGGAGTGGGTTTGCAAGTGTTAATTTGGCAAGGGGACGGGGTGCTAGTACAATGTCAGCACAGCATTCTTTAGTAAAGGAACCAAGGCAGAGGGAGTTCAGTTCAGTTGAGTTTCAGGATGGTAAGGTGAGACTGGATGGCCTCTACTTTGAAGACAAGAGTATTATAGGCAAGACAGACAAGTTAAGGGTGTGGATTGATGCATGGAATTGTGATGCTGTTGTCATCATAGAGACATGGTTGAGGGAAGGGGCAAGCCTGGTAAGTCAACATTTTGGGGTAAAGGATTGTTAGGCAGGACAGGGGAGGGGGTAAAAGAGGAGATTGCATTATTAGTTATAGAGTCAGTTACTGCAGTAAGGAGGGACTATATCTTGGAAGGGTCTTCAAATAAAGCATTGTGGGTAGAACTCAGGAATAAAAAGGGGGCACTTTTGGGAGTGAATTATAGGCCCCCAAACATTCAGCAGGGAATAGATGAGCAGATATGTAGACAATTCACAAAGGCGTGTTAAAACAATAATAGGGTAATTATATTAGGGAATGTCAACTACCCCAATATGAGTTGGACTGATCATAGTGGAATTAGAGGGGGCAGATTTCTTGAAATGTATGTCAACATGTCAATGGTCCAACAAGAACATGCAGTGCTGGACTTAATTCTGGAGAATGGAGTGTGACTGGTGTTTGAGAAGGCAATGGGAGAGCATTTTAGTGATTGTAACACCAAAGGAATGGAAAGAAATGGTCCGACACAAAGAGTTTTGGATTGGGAGAAGGCAGATTTTATTAGAATAATGTAGGATATGGCCAAAGTAGCAGCTACTTGTGGGGAAACCAGCAGGAGAACAGTGGAGTCATTCATAAAGGATTTGGGTAGAGTACAGGCCTAACATGACACCATTAGAGTGAAATACAGGAGCCCAGAGAACCTGGGATGTCTAAAAATATTCAGGACTGGACAAGCAGGAAAAGAGAAGCTTTTTAACAGGTACAAAGGGAGCAAATCAACAGAGGTCTCAGTGGAATATAGAAAGTGCAGGGAGGAATCTTAAGGAAGCAATTAGGAGAGCAAAAGGAGGCATGCAAATGCAGTGCAGGGTAAAATTAATGTGAATTTCAAAATATTCTATAAGTGTATCAAGGGGAAAAGGATAACTAAAGAAAAAGTAGGGCTCATTAGAGACTGAGGGGCCAATCTGTGAGTGAAACTGCATGACATTGTAAAGTGTTGGATAAGTACTTCACATCTGTCTTGACTTTGGAGAAAGAAGGTGTAGTTCCTGATTTCAGGAAGAGAGACTGTGAATTGGAGCTATTGGCAGCCTTAAATGTGAACAAATCTCAAAGGGCAGTTGAGTTGTTTTCCAAGCTGCTGTGGGAGATGAGGGAGGAAATTACAGGGGCTTTGTCCAAATGTTTAATTCCTCTTTGGTCAGGGGAAGTAATACCAGAGGACTGGAGAACAACGAACATGGTTCCACTTTTCAAGAAAGGTGGTAGGAATTATAGACCAGTGAGTCTGGGGAGCAATTAAAGAAAATTTTGAAGAGAAAACTAATCTCCATTTAGAGAGGAAACGTTTGATTAGCGATAGTCAGCATGGCTTTGTCAAAGGGAGGTTATGTCAAGCAAATTTGAATTTTTTGAGGAGCGATCAGGTATTAGATGAAAATTGAGTTGCTGATGCAATTTCTATAGATTTCAGCAAAGCCTTCAACAGGTTGGATCCAAACTCAGCTTAGCAGTAGGAGACAGGGGATGGTGATAGAAGGCTCTTTGTGTGACTGGGGGCTGGTGTCCAGTGATGTACCACAGGGATCACTGTTGGGTCCCTTATTGTTAAGGATATGTATATATTTAAAAGATATAGAAGAAAAATGTGGGAGCGATAACAAGTAAGGTTGCTGATGACATGAAGATTGGCTGGTTGGTTGACAGTGAGGAAGAATATCTGAGGTTACAGGAGGATACAGTCAGTTTGTCAGAGGGACATATCAGTGGCAAATGGAATTTAAACCCTGACAAGTGTGAAGTGATGCACTTTGGAAGAAGGAGCAAGACAATAGAGCATTCAATAAATGGCAGGACACTAGCAAGCTCAGAAGAACAGAGGTATTTTGGGATGCTTGTCTACAAACCTGAAACGGTTACTAGGATAAGAAGGCATTTGGGATACTTGCCTTAATCAGTCGTGGCATTGATTATAAGAGCGTGGAAGTTTATTTTGGAGCTGTACAAGACTTTGTTTTGGCCGCAGCTGTGGTACTGTGTGAAGTTCTGGTCTCTACACTATAGGAAGGCTGTGGTTACACTGGAAAGAGTGCAGAAGAGATTCACCAGGATATTGCCTGGGATGGAGCAGTTTAGCTATGAAGAGAGGCTGGATAAGCTTGGGTTGTTTTCTTTGGAGCAGAGGAGGTTGAGGGGTCGGGGGGGGATCTTGATAAAGGTGTATGAGTTTATGAAGACCATGGATAGGTTGAATAGAAAGCAGCAATTCTTCTTAGTTAAAGGGTCAATAACAATGGGGCATAATTTTAAGGTGAAAGGTGGGAGGTTTAGAGAGAATTTGAGGGAACATTTTTTTCACCCAGGGTGGTTGGAATCTGAAATGCACTGCATGAGAGAATAGTTGAGGCAGGAAACTTTGCAACACTTAGAAAGTACTTGGATGAATCCTTGTTCATAACATTCAATGCTCTGGGCCCAATGTTGGAAAGTCGGACTAGTGTAGATTGTCTGATTCTTGCCATTGTGTGCTTGACAGTCTAAAGAGCATCTTTTATTGTACGATTCTATGATTCTAAAACAATGGATTGAAGGAAAGGTCACATGACATCCTTACTTCTAATCCCTCTCCCTGCAACAACCTTTGCCTTCCAGTTGGATGTGTCCAGGAGCTGGGCAAGTTTCCACGACAGGAAAACAATGAACTGCAGTTACGTGCCGATTTGGAATCCGCAACTCAACAATAAAATGGCAATGATGCTGAGCCTGAAAGTGGTTTAGGCCTCATGAGCACTGTGTTGGGTTGGCATCCCATTCTATATGCAAACCAAAAATCTCCACCTTAAATGTTTCAAAAAAATAAAGTTAGTACTTATGATATCCATGCACCTCTGTTCGTAACACCTCCATAAAAATTTCTTGGCCTATGTTTTGTTAAACTTGTCTTGAGTGAATGGCTGGTGCTGCTCAAGCCACATTCATTGTCCATCTCTAGTTGATCTCGGTAGATCCTGGCAGGGGAAGGTATTCTGCTTGAAATGAGGTGCTGTGGCCCCCACAATGACATTAGGTCGGGAATTCATAAAAACTAACCCAGTAATAATGAAGGAATAGTGCTGTTATGTCCAAACTCAAAATGTTATATGAGTTAGAGTCATAGAGTCATGCAGTCATGCAGTTATACAGCATGGAAACAGATCCTTCAGTCCAACCAGTCCATGCCGAACATATTCCCAAACTACGCTAGTCTCAACAGCAACGACAGCAAAACCAGAAGTTGCTGGAAAAGCTCAGCAGGTCTGGCAGCATCTGTGAAGAAAAAAATTAGAGTTAATATTTCGGGTCTGGTGACACCTCCTCAGAGGAAGGGTCACCGGTCCCAAAACGTTAACTCTGATTTTTTCTTTACAGGTGCTGCCAGACCTGCTGAGCTTTTCCAACACTTCTGTTCTTGTTCCTGATTTTCAGCATCTGCAGTTCTTTCAGTTTCTAAATTAGTCCCACCTGCCTGCTCCTGACCCATATCCCTCCAAACCTTCCCTATTCATGTACCTTGCCAAATATCTTTTAAATGTTGTAATTGTATCCGCATCCACCACTTCCTCCAGAAGTTCATTCCATATGCAAACCACTCTCAGTGTTAAAAATTTGTCTCTCATTTCTTTTTTTAAAATCTCTCTCCTCTCACTTAAAAGTGTGTCCCCTAGTCTTGAAATCCCGCATCCTAGGGAAAATTTAACTACCATTAACTTTATCTATACCTGTCAATATTTTATAAACTTCTAAGAGGTCACCTCTCGACCTCCTATGCTCCAGTGAAAAAAGTCCTAGCCTATCCTTTTTTATAACTCAAACCTTCCATACCTGCTAACATGCTGATAAATCTCTTCTGAACCCTCTCCAGCTTACTAATATCTTTCCTATAACTGAGCGACCAGAACTAGACACAGTATTCCAGAAGAGGGCTCACCAATATCCTGTACAACCTCAACATGACTTCCCAACTCCTATACTCAAAGGACTGAGCAATGACGCAAGCATGCCAAATGCCGTTTTAGCCAAACCTGTTTAAATGTGATGCAAACTTCAAAGAATTATGTACCTGCACCCCTGCATCCCTCTGTTCTACGACACTACCCAAGGCCCTACTACTACCTTTGTTTGTTGTACCAAAATCCAATACTTTGCATTTATCCAGATTGAACTCCAGCTGTCATTTTTCAGCCCATTGACCCATTTGATCAAGATCCCTTTGTAATCTTAGAAAACCTTCTTCAGGGTCTACACTGCCACCAGTTTTGGTCCCATCCACCAACTCACTAACAATGTCTTCTGTATTTCCATCCAAATCACTTATATAAATGACAAACAAAATAGAACCCAGAACCAACCATGTGGAACACCACTGTGACAGGCCTCCAGTCTGAAAAGCAATCCTCCATTATCACTCTCTCTCCTGCCATTAAGCCAATTATGTATCCAATTGGCAAGCTCACCTGAATCCCATGTGATCTAACTTTACTAATTATTCTACCAATCGGTAATTATCAAAGGCTTTACTAAAATCTAAATATACAACGTCGACTGCTCTTTTTGGTAACTTTTTGATAACTTTCTCAAAAACTCAATCAAGTTTGTGAGACAAGATTTTCCTTGCACACGACCATGCTGACTATCCCTCATCAATTTTGCCTGTCTAAATATCCATAAATCCTGTCTTTTCTCATCACCTTCAACAGTTACCCATATTATAAAGTCAGACTCACAGGGTAAATAGTTCCCCAGTTTCTCCTTACAATCTTTCTCAAAGAAAGGTACAACATTAACCACCCTCCAGTCATCAAGCGCCTCATCTGTTGTTGTAGACGATGCAAATGTTTCTGCAAGGGGTCTCAGAATCTCCCACCTCATTTCCAACAACATTCTGGGATACATTAGATCATGTTGAAGGAAAATCTGCACCTAGAAGGGCTCCAACAACAATACTGCTCTTGTAGTTCTTGGTGGTAGAGATTATAGGGGTTCTATCAAAATGACATTACTGAGTTAATATATCCTATACGTAGTCAGTTGATAGTAGCCAAATAGAGGGAATGGATAGTGAATCCAACATCAGATGTACTGACTTAGTGACCTATTCTGACCTGAAAAGTGTCAAAGGTGTTTGAATTTTGTTACACTGTACACATCTCAATAAGTAATGACCATTTTAGGGTTTTTTTTCTCAACCTGTCTGGGGATATTAATACATACCTCTAGAGCCAGTGGGACTTGAATGCAGGTCTTGTGGCTCAGAGGTAGGGACACTGCCACCGTGCTGCAGGAGCGAAGGCTATTATATCATGAGTCAACAGGCAAGCTGTGAAAACTGTTTGATGCTAGGATGACACTGAGAATATGCAAAGGTATTGCATCTGTCATGAACATGTTCCAAATACTCTGGGAGTAGCTTGAATCTTTGTTATGTTAGGAATGTATGCTGTTCTGTCCTAACCTGCTTTCATTTATCTGGAATTTCCTTTACTACTCTTCACCAATTAACCAGTTCGCTTTAATGATAATTTGTTTTAATTGGATAAAAGCACAGCAAGCGAACAAATCTATCTAATGGTCTTATCATTTTAGGTAAAATAATAATGATCAAGTAAGTTAACATAATTGTCATAGGAGCATTATATCTATAATCTATGATATAACTGATTAAATGTCGCTTGGGGTCACCTCACTTAAATAATATTTTTGCTAAATGTACAGTTTTTACAAAAGCGCCCATTCTCTTATTCATCTTTACTGAAGTGCTTCACAGACTGAATGTTGTTTCCATTTTCACATTGTGGATTTAGTTGATTTTTCAGCAAAATGTAATTCGAAAAGAAGCAACCTTGATTGCTTGCAACAAATAGTCTTTATCTCTTTTGCCACTTGCACAGAAACATCCATAGGAAAAACTGAAGTAATATTATTCCAACTAATGTAAAACATTCTAAATTTCTTTGCAGCTACTCGTATTCTGCCCCACCCTTGCCATGGTAACCTGCACTATATAGATGTAATCACAGTTGTGTACAACTTTATTGGCAAACAAAAGCCTTTCTGAAACAATATCTTATATGAAGATCCAGGGGAGAGAGGGGTTTAAATATGGATGGATGGGATAAATATAAATATGGGTCTAGATGGATGACGGAAAATGTGGGGAACAAATGAGAGTCACAGGATTGGACAGGGAGAGAAGTGAGATGCAATATGGACATTAGCAATGGGGAGGTGGACAGAGGAGGAGAAAGTGTAAAAGAAAGGTTCAGGTGGAAGCGGGAATATTGGAAAATGAGGAAAGGGTGAAGAAGGTGTTAGACAGTAAGTAAACAGTAAACACATTCAAGGCAGCAAAAGATATAAAAACTGCTCTGTTAGGGTCATATGAATGGATTCGCAATGTTGCGCATCTTCAGTAGGTCAATGTATCTTTAAGAAAGAATGCAGAGTGAGTTTAGGTGTGGGCGAGAAGGAATCTGACTTTAGTGGAGCACAATTAGCAGACAGAAGTGTTGCCAAAGTGCCGGTGAGTTAAGAATCAAAGCGTGGGTTTGCTCAGCCTGGATAATGGCTGTGACAAACATGAAGTGTATATTAATTGTGCCTCCAGAAATGGTGATAAGGAAAGAAAGACTTGCACTTAAATAGTGGCTTTCATGACATTGAGGTTCCAAAATGCCTGACAGGCAAAGAAGTGCTTTTGAAGTGTAACCACTGTTGAATTATGGAAAACATGGTAGCTAATTTGTAGTAAGAAAACTCCCACAAACAGCAATACTAGAAAAACTAAATAATCTTAGTGTGTAATATTGATTGAACGTTAACCATTGACCAGCACTCAGCGTATGGCTCTCTTGATTTTCTTGGAATCTTTTACTCCCACTTAGGGTAGGTGGGGTTTGGGGTAAGGGTAGACTAGGCTTCAGTTAAACATCTCACCTAAAAGACATTACCTCTAACAGTGCAGCACACTCTCAGTAGTGTAGTGGAGAGTCAGCCTACATTCTTGCCCTCAAGTATTTAATTGACAAGAATGTGCTGAGGTTGTGAAAGACACTATGCAAATGCAAGCCTTTCTTCCTGAAGAAGCTACTATTGCCATGTTTTTAGGAAAGGATGGGAAGGACAGAAGCACAAAAAGAAATGGCAACATGGAGTAGCATGCTGAGGAAAAGGGACTGAGGATTGTACAAAGATCAGATTCTTTTCCAGGTCTTTTTGGAAAAGAGAGGCATTCTTGGTTAGACCTGGAAATTAATAAATGAACAGCAACTGAGAGTTCAAATGCTACATCTTGAACATCCTGTATCTGTTTTCACAGAGCAGGAGGAAGGGGCTGAGCAAGAGTTTAATGCACGTAAATTTGAAACCATATACTGACACTACATCCTTGTATAAGAGACTATAAGATTTTCGGGCAGTTTGCTAAACAGATTGACTCATCAATCTTCTTACTACATCATAGCTGCTACCATCCTCTCTGCAACTCAGTCGTGACAGCAATCAGACACACTGACTCCCTGACAACTAATATGTGAGGATTGTTGGAGCAGCTTTAAGTCTCAAGATTCTAGAGTAGCAACATTCAAGTAGAGATGTATGACTATTATTCACTGAGCTTTCTTTATTATCTGCTGCTGCCTCTTCAAGGAAGCCAGTAAATTAAGGTTCTTGAGCAGATTTGTAGCTCGGGTTGTGGATGTTGTGGTTGGTTCGCTCGTCGAGCTGGTTCGTTAGTTTGCAGACATTTCATTACCCTGCTGGGTAACACCATCAGTGCAGCCTCCGATGAAGTGTTGTTGTGATTTCAATGGTTGTAGGATGGGCATCAGAGTGGCACAGAAACCTATGTCAACCCTACGCCAACTGCTAACTCGAACCAAAGACCCCTTATCCACTATGGACAGAACCAACAAGATATACAAGATCCCATGAAAAGACTATGACAAACATTACATTGGACAGACCGGAAGGAAACTGGCCACAAAAATACATGAATACCAACCAGCAACAAAAAGACATGACCAATACTCACTCATCTCCATTCACACGGGTAAGAAGAATCACCAGTTTGAATGGGACATCAAGATCCTAGGGCAGGCCAAACAGAGACGAGCACGGGAATTTCTAGAGGCTTGGTTTGCCACCAAGAAGGCCATCAATAAACATGTAGAATTAGACCCTATATATACACCATTGCAAAGAAAAACCAGAAATAAGGTAACCAATTCCAACGGACCCCAGAATTTAAATACCAGGCAGGAAAGCACAACAGCGCTTCATTGGAGGCTGTACTAACGATAATGCAGGGTAATGAAACATCTGCGAACTTACGAACTAGATCAGTGAGCGAATCAACCACAGGCCAATGAATTATTGGGAATGGATATTCGGCTCTAAACATTTATTTTTACATGGAAAGCTAACAGCTGCTGGTAACAGTCACGAAAATGTTAATTTCCAATGTTGTCTTGTTTCCAAAGTTCCTCTGTTTTATATTTCGCAGTCTGGAAACCCAAATGAAATCTAGAAATCTGCAACACTGAGCACATATGCTAGGTTGGGGCTATAGTGTGGAGCTGAAAGAGTGGTTAAAAATGCTGTACTTTTCATAAGATTTAAATCAAGCAGCCATTGTTTCTCTGGGTATTGTAAACAGTCCCACTGTTAACAAAGCATCAATGAAGTTTCTCCTGGTAATCTGGCCAGCATTAATCCCTGAAACACCATTTAGTACTAATATTAGATAACAAGGTGTACATCTGGATGAACACAGCAGGCCAAGCAGCATCAGAGGAGCAGGAAAGCTGATGTTTCAGGCCTGGACCCTTCCAATTTATGTAATTGTTTATAGAATTTTACACAGAGAAAATTAACTGCAGTGTTTCCTTCATAACACTAGCAACTGCAGTTCAAAAGTAATTAATTAGCTGTGAAGTATTTTGGGATGTCCTGGACTCATGGACGTTACTGTACAAAATACATTTCTTTTTTCTCTATTATTCTGATTCCTTTTCAACATTGTAATGTTATAATGAGGGTCCTTAGGCAATCATTACATCTCATGTTCGCTGTTGACCTTCCACCCTGATTTGGATAGAATGTTTCACAATGTAATCAGAAACAAAATTACTTACTTCCTGTTCCACTGTTAGAAGTGCAGACAGGTTGGAACTTGGATACTTGAGCCAACCACTATGAAGGTTGTTAAGGCAATTGCAAATTTGAATCATTTTAGTATTTGAGGCTCACATCTGTGCAGCCGGGGAGGGTCGATCCCAGATTGGGAATCCTTTATCTGAAAATATCAGGAACCAGCTGGTTTTCCGGAAAAAAAACATGTTTTCTGTTTTTGGGTCCACTGTAGTCTGTTTGGGCTCTTTCAGGGGGAACAAAAACTTCGTTTACCCCGAACTGACCAAAAAGTGAAGCTTTTATTCCCCAGAACTCAGCTTGTCTACAGATCTGTTCATTTGGATTTTAGCTCTTTTCTGTTTCCTTATGTACAGATAATAGATACCCAACTAGCACTTCTTTGTTTGGTTCACTGACACATTTTATTTCACAATGTGCCTATGAGATATCTTGGCATAATTGATTGAGCTTAAGGTGCTATAACGTTTAAGGTTATTACCACTGTTGTTCTTGTTCAACCAGACTGTTCACATCCTGATGTTGTGAACTCCCAACATTATATCTTTTCCATCACCAGGGTCACTGCTATTACGTCACTCAACTCTTCCCTACCAAATCTGCTGTAGAAACAATCATATGTACCTTGGTAACATCGAATTTCAATGCTTTCTTGATCGGACATCTACCCTCCACCCCTTTGTAAAACACAGTTCATCTTAAACTTTGCTGCATTTTAACTTGCACCAAACACCTGATCAGTCATCACAGCAGTCCCCAAGCGCTGACTTACATTATCTCCTGGTCCAGCTAAATGCCTCAAATTCAGATTCATCTTATGATGTTCAAATCTCTCTGTAACTTCGCCCCTTGCTATCTCTGCAGTTTCTTCCATTTCTTGAATCCTCTGAAATCTCTGAAACTCCTCTAATTCTTGTCTCTAGTTTCATCTCCAGTTCCTAAACACCACATTAACCCCAGCCCCCACCCAACCCACCACCACCACCAAACCTGCTTACTGCTACCTAGGCTCTGAAAACCTCACCATCTTAAACATTTCCACCATCCCCTCTTTTAACGCACTTTTTCATATCCATCACCTTGAGCAAGCATCTGTTTACCTGTTCTAACATGTCTTTATGTGATTTAGTGTCAAATTCAGTTTAATAATGATCCTGTGAAGCAATTTGAATCATCTTGTTATGTTAAGACCAAAGTTAAATGCAAGTTTTTATTATTTATCTCATTGTTGATTGCAGGGTATCTTTGTGAGCAAATTGGCTGCCGTGTTTGCCATCTCCAAATAAGCTGCATTCTAATAGATAATTTGCTGGCCTAAAACACTTTCAGAAATCCTGAGAGAATAGAAGACTATAATACCATAAAATTAAGAGCAGAATTAGGCCATTTGGCCCATGGAGTCCGCTCTGCCATTTAATCATGGCTGATATACTTCCCAACCCTATTCTCCTGTCTTCTCCCTGGGTGTGTTAAGATACAAAACAAAAACAGGCACCACCTTTCTTAATTTGTACTGCGCATCATTTATGATTCACATTACCTCTTACTTCCAAGTTCAGAAATGACTCAGTAACTAGATATTTTCTAGGACATGCAGATTTAGTACAGAGTTTGATTTAATTAACTGGCAAAAATGCACGTTACTGCGTGTTTTCAAGATGCCAACAAATGATTTGCCTCTTCAGTCAAATTTTGTCAATGTTACTCAGAAGGAATGTTTGAGATGACTTTCCAGATGAGAGTCATTCATAACAATGTGGCTGACAGCTACTTATTTTTCATATATTTAACCCTAAACACACTACAACTGCAATTTTGTTACAGGTGGTTTATTCCTGAAATATTACATTGTCACACCCCAAAAGGAGAACTGGTGGGAAGAATACTCTATATGAGTTTGTAAAAATTGGTCCAATATCCTTGCATTTTAGATATCTTAATCTGAGCGAAGGGGATATATTACTTTAAATGAGGATCCATCTCAGTCAAACAGCAGTTGGAAATTGAATTTTGTTCTATATTTGCAGCTGTTAGAGACCAACGGAAGATGCTCAAATGGTGTAAATTACACAATGAAATGACATAAGTTTATGGGAGACCAAGGAACAAAAACAAATCTCAGTTAGTCACATTTAATTGTGGTCTACAAAAAAGTAATTGAATTTTTGGCTGGGGAAAGAGCTGATGAATTAATTGCCCTCTATTGCAAAAGCCAGAAAATATCTAAAACCCTCTTTATATTACAGACACAGTCCAATGGTTATCTGGAATCTGATCCATTTTCATGGCAACAGGAAAACATTTCCTCTGAAGGTCATATTGCTGTTATGTTTTGGGAGCATTTAAGTTTACTGTCCTGTGTGACCTTACACACTGAAGATTGCATTTGCATTTGGTGAAATGTATGATTCACATTTAAATTCATTGTCTCTGAGTCTTCCCTGTAGACAGATGAAGATCCATTGAGATGAACGAGTCAAACAAAACAGTTCTTGATTGGCCAGTCTGAGCTAACAGGTCAGATAAACAAACACAGAGAATGCTGGATAAACTCTTCTTGAGACTCAAAATTTTGTCTCTGTTTTTCTCTCTCCACTGATGTTGCCAGAAATTATTATGAGTGGCCTGCTGAGTTTCTCCAGCATTCTCTGCATTTGTTTCAGATTTCCAGCATCTGCAGTACATTGCCTACATGAAAGGTCAGGTAAACCATCCAGTGATGGTGGTATGTCCCATAATACAAAACATCTTTAGAGACTCTTTGTAGTACCAGATACATTGTTACCACTTGATTCAACAATTCTGGTACCAAGTTGAGATTGGTTCTTGGAAAGCCTATGAGCATTATTTTCTACTCGTCATAGAATCCTTACAGTGTGAAAGCAAGCCATATAGCCCATCAAGTCCACACCAACCCTCCAAAGACCATCCCACTCAAACCCACCCCTCTACCATAACTCTGCAAATCCTATGGCTAGTCCACCTAGCCTACACATCCCTCGACACTATGGGGAATTTAGCATAGTCAATCGATCCAACTTGCACATCTTTGGACTGTGGGAGAAGACTGGAGCACCCAAAGGAAACTCACACAGACACGGGGAGAATGTGCAAACTCCACACAGAGAGTCGTCTGAGGCTGGAATCGAACCCCAGTCCCTGGCACTGTGAGGCAACAGTACTAACCACTAAGCCACTGTGCCATCGCACTGTAAAGTTGCATATGACGTTATATCTCCACCTTCCTGGCATTATTATCTGTTTTGTGTTCTTTGATTAACTGTGTGCATGACAAAAGATCATGGGAAAGCCTCATTTACATTCCTCATGCAAATTCATTTCTATGAGGAAATAATGATTGAAGGCTTTTTTTTTCTTATTGATTATCTGATAATTAAGGTGAAGCGTTGTTATGCCTTACAAATTTTAGGAGCATTTGAATTTACTGTCCTGTGTGACCTTACATGCACAGCTAACATAATTCAGTTTTCAGGCCAAAGTAACAGTAAATGTTTCATTATGATCACTTCATGCATCTGTGGCAATGGCATTTCTGTTCTGTTAATGAACGATCACAAAGAGACCATTGACTGTTATCAACACTTCCTGCCCATACCAATTCTGTTAGAAATACAGAAATGAAATACATTGTTGCATAAAGCTGGCAAAGAGAGCCTTTTAGCAGTTGAGTTCATAGCACAATTCCAGTGATCATGTAATCACATCTGTTGACAATAACTGAGCATGGCAGGGTATTTTCCTAATTATGACCGAATTTATGGTGGAATTTTAACTTCTAAGGGGAGTTGGATCCAGCTCAGTTCTGGGTTTAACCAAGTCAGGTTTGCAGGTGACAGAAAAACCGACGTAAGTTGTCAAGTAAGTAAGCCATTAAATAAAAATCCAAAAAAAGCATTGGCCTGATGATTTAACCCATAATTCAGCTCATTTGACAGCATCCCCCATAACTCTGAAAACTGTCACCAAGAAGGACAAGGAGGGCAATTGCATTGGAACACCTTCCTGGCCTGCAACTTCAAATCCTAGTCAAACAGTGTTCTGACTGGGAGCTATGTTGCCATTCCTTCACTGTTACTGGGATGCGAAACAAATTGGCCCAGATGATGCTGTTAACATTTTCAAAAAACTCACTTGCATCACCCAGGAAAAGGCAAATCTGAGAGCACTATTTCAGTGAAACAGACAGGCTGGGAAACCTTCAAACAATGGATCAAAACAGCTGAGGCCATCCCCAGGCAAGAGGCTGTTGTTCATTACACTGCTCTGGAGAATGTAAATTCCTTTGATGTAAATTCCTTTATCTTACTCTGCACTCACTTTCAACTGCACTCAGCCTTCACTGCAGTATCAGAGCAACTTGTGCATCTCAATCAGTTCAACAAGAGGGAGCAGCACAGGACAGCAGCCGTCTCCCTCTCAGCCACATGTTGCTCCACAAACAGGGAGGAACTGGACACAAACACCCAGCTCAAAGCACTGAGACTCCAACAGAGGGCCTGCAGCCAGAGGATCAAAGCTCTTGATCCTCTGATGAGCACCATTGCTTCAAGAGGCTCAGCTTTTCATTGCAGATCATTGCTAGGACAAGACCCATTTTATAAGAGACCAGGTGGACATGCTTGGTCAGTGACCATTGAGGGGTGATTCTCACAAGAGGAATGTCCCACCCTGCTTCCCTGCCTCTCATGGGAATTGTGGGTACTCTCTTCTGCAAGGAGAAGAAGTAGAAAGTTATGACCGTGAAAATTTGGAGATAAGGCAGGGACAGCATTTGTAGAGGTGCTCAGTAAAACATGTCAGTGAGGTGGCACAATAATGAGGGTAAGCATTACCTACCTCACAGCTGACTTCTGAGGAAGGGTCATCAGACCCAAAACAATAACTCTGTTTTTTCCTTCACACATGCTGCCAGACCTTCTGAGCTTTTCCAGCCATTTCTGACAATGGTTAACAGATTTTTTTTACTGAATTCAGATTTCAACATGAGCCATGATGGGATTCGAACCCCGCTCATTAGTGATTGAGTTCCAGATTACTAGTCCAGTGACATTGCTATAATGCCCTGCCTTTTGATAAAATTTGTGCCTGTGACTTGAATTTTCCAATCAATGTCTGACGTTCACTGCTAACCACAAGGAAATCTATGCACAAAGATCTAGCAATCTCTGTTGAGTGGCTTTTCATTTTCCTGATTTTCATGTGAATCTACCACTAAGTCAATGGTCCTAACAGTGGAGATATCACCATGCAGACTAAGCAAGCAAACACATTGAAGCACTCTCACTGACAGCAAAGTAGGAAGTAAACTGCATTGATTATTGATGTATTTGTAAACACCGTAGAAAAATAACAACTCTCTGGTTATTCATGGGGCCCAAATCAATCTCCCAAATTGGCAGTTGCAGTGGAACTGTGGGGTTACTGTTCCTGGTAGAATCAATGCCTCTCGCCTGGCCTTGCAAGGCTGCTGTCTGCCTCGTTCCATCTCCATGGCCTTCCAGAGAGATGGGTCTGCTCTCACTGGTAAAGCTGGAGTGACCGCCAACATGGTTACTGCCTGGTGGTGCTAGTCAGGGAACTTCCACCTCCTGGAGCCACACAGTATGGCGTCCTAGCCAATTAGGCTGCACAAATTTAAAAATCACACTGAGAGAGAAACTCAGTTCTGGGGCAGGGTTGAGCCCCAGACCTTTTCCAAATGTCACCTTCCTAAAAATCTGGCCCCCATTGTTGTTCAAGATTTACAAGACTTAAAGCATAAGTGTTAATTAATTTGAAATAAATGATTTCTAAGAGGTGAGTGATTAGTATAAGGCATTAGATCTAGTACCTCCCCACTCGGTCCTGAAATAGTTACCATTGACATCTTGTGCTTGTGAGTTTTCACATTGAGCAACAGCCTACAACTTGGCAACAGTTTCCTTACTGGTTACCTTTGCACAGGACCATACATTTTTCAAAGTTCTTGCTGTCCTCACATTAGTCGGAGTAACCTGATGTTCAGCACAGTGCCCTACTAAATTAACATTCTGTTTCTTCAGTTTTCTCATGTTACAATAACATTCTATGGTAATATTTCAGAATGAAGTAGGTCTGTTTTCTCTGGTGGCCACAGTTGTAGAATCTGACCCTTAGTCCACCTCCACACCATTCACTTCCATTACTCCTCCAAGCAAGATCAGAGGTCACTGGTTGGCTGACCTTTTGCTGATCTGTTCACAGCTCCCCCACGCAACAAACAAATCAGGAACAGACCCTGCGACAGCCAGGCAATAAAATGTATGCCTCTCTCCCTTCACTGTCAGTCAGGGTTCCCAGCTATAGGAGTGAGTGCTAAAGGCAGTTCAAACTGAAAGCAGTAACCACGTAAGTAGATCTGTCCTGTTGAACTCAGCAGATATCACTGATCAATGCAAAACTTGCCTTCCCTTACTAATGCATAGATTTTAAAACTCTGTTGAGATCAGCTATTTGAAGATTACTAACAGGATTGTTAGAGATGGATGGCTATTATCTTTCACACTCATTTCCGTAGCAGTGACTAAGATTTGCGTCCAAGATACATACCTAACAGTACCTCCTATTGGCTTGCAGTTGGGCAATGCATTAATTTTAAGATCTGTAGCATCGTTTAAAAACATGACCGTGGCATCACTGCCACCCCCCCAACACCAATTTGTCCCCAGTCATCTCCTTTTCCTTAACTAGATGCTGCCCTTCAGCGGTATAATCCTCCATGGAAAACCAACACAGATTGCAAATGTAAAACCCAAAGAATGGCAGATGCTGGAAATCAGAAACAAAAACAGAAATTGCTGGAGAAACTCAACAGCATCTGTGGAGAGAAAGCAGAATTAACATTTCAGGTCCAGTGACCCTTCTTCAGAATGGAGCAATTGAAGCTCCTGAAGCTTGTAAAGACACATACTGGTCTGTCTCATCTTGTATACCTCAAAATGGATCTCCAGCCTCACCAGTACATCCATTTCTTACTGGCTTTTCCTCTGTGATAATGGCAGCAGCTCCCACTTTTATTTTACTGACACTTTTCACTCCAACTCCACTTTTCCTCATTGTTTCTGTGCTGAGAGACAACTGATCCTCCAATTTTGTCTCTCGTCCTTCATTTTACATCAACTGCCATTCCAACAATGCCTCCTCCTAAAGACCTTCCATCTCTCGCCATTGTCGACTAACTTAAACTACTTCTCTTCGCTCTGTCACAAATATTCAGCTTTTGTTGCTTCCCTCTTCTGCTGGATCAATTATGGTGCAGTAACTGCTGTCCTGCCCAACAATTCAGCACAGGCCAGGCTTCAAATCTGGGATTTTCTGGTCTACAATCCTTCATACCACTTAATGTATTTATTCACTGAATTCTCAAGAGAGGTAATTTAAATGTGCCTGCAATAAGCCCTGTTTATCTGGTTCAAGGACAATTTACCTTTCAATATATGCACTTCCAGCCCTGTTAAAGTAGATTGGTAACAGAGTTACTGAAGCCTTTTATTTCCTGAGGAAAATGTTAACATTAAAGTCATTGTATTAGCACTAGAGAAAAAGCAGGAGTATTGCAATGAGTCAGGTGCTCTTGGCATCTGCAGGTCTGTGGAATTAACACCAGACTTAACAGATACATAACAACTGCTCTCATATTTCATAACACATGCAGTAATTTGGGCTAACTGCATTCTGGCCAGTTGTTGTCAGACAAGTGGTTGTGAGCCTGGTACATCTGTTATGCTCATAACTGGGGTCAACAGGAATCAAGAGGAAAACTCTCACTGGTTGGAGTCATACTTGGCACATAGAAAGATGTTTGTGATTGGTGGAGATCAATCATCTCAGCTCCAGGACTTCTCTGCAGGAGTTCCTCAGAGTGCTCTAGGCTCGACCATGTTCAGCTGCTTCATTAATGACGATCCTTCCATCATAGTCAGGAGGGGGAGGTTGCTAATGATTGCACAGTGTTCAGTACCACTCATGACTTCTCCAATACTGAAGTGGCTTGTGTTCATAAGCAGCTCAATGTGGACAACATTCAGCCTTGGACTAATAAATGACACGTAACATTCATGCCACACAAGTGTCAGTAAATATCATCTCGAACAATACACCTTGATGTTCAATGGCGTTACTATCACTAACTCCACCACTATCAATATCCCATGGTTTCCATTGACCAGAGACTGAACTGAATCAGCCATTTACAAATTGTGGCAACAAGAGCAGATCAGAGGTTAGGATTCTGTGGCGAATAACTCACTTATTTGTCTTCTCAGTGTCTATTCACCATCTAAAGGCACAAGTCAAGAGCATAATGGAATAATTTCCATTTGCCTGGATGACTCAAACTCCAACAACATGTACAAAGCCTGACACCATGGAGGACAAAGCAGACTACTTGATTAGCATCCCATCCATCTTATTTAACACACCACCACCAATGCACAGTGGTAGCAGCAGTGTGCACCATTGATAAGATGCGCTGCAATAACTCACTAAAGCTTCTTTGATAGTATCTTCCAAACCCACAATCTCTATTACCTTCAAAGGAACGAGGCCAGTAATACATGGGGACACCACTACCTACATGATTCTCTCCAAGGCACACGCAGGCCTTGCTTGGAAATATATGATTTCTTTCTTCAACAGTCGCTGGGTGAAAATCCTAATACTTCCTTGTGGGGTTTAATTAAGCCCCATGGACTGTAGCAAGTTGAAGAAAACAACTCACTAATAATGTCTCCAGGGCAATTAGGCTTAGGAAATAAATGCTGGCCTAACCAGTAGCACCCATATCTCCTGAATGAATAAAATAATATATCCCACCCACACATAACAACTGCGGCACTCTGCCAATCTGGATTTAAGCTGAAAATTATTTGTATTGGTTGGAGTGGAAAACTTTTAATTCTGAAATTTAAAGTCTTAGAGTTATAAGGCATGGAAACAGATCTTTCAGTCGAATTCGTGCACGCTGACCAAATATTTTAAACTGATCTAGTCCCATTTGCCAGCATTTGGCCCATATCCCTCTAACCCCTTCCAATTCATGTACCCATCCAGATACATTTTAAACGTTGCAGTTGTAACTGACTCCACCGTGTCCTCTGGCAGCTTGTTCCATACATGCATCACCTTCTACATGAAAAAGTTGAACCTCAGGTCCCTTTCAAATCTTTCCCCTCTCATCTTAAACCTATGCCCTCTAGTTTTGGACTCCCCTAACCTCAGAAAAAGATCTTGGTTGTTCACCTCTCCATGCCCCTCATGATTTTATAAACCTCTATAAAGTTACCCCTCAGCCTCCGATGCTCCAGGGATAAAAAAACCCCAGTCTATTCAAACTCTCCCTGTAGCTCAAGCCCTCCAACCCCAGCAATATCCCTGTAAAACTTTTCTGAACTCTTTCAAGTTTAACAACATTTTTCCTATAACAGGGAGATCAGAATTGAATGCAGTGTTCTAAAAGTGGCCGTGCCAATGTTTATTTGTCTCACATCCGAATTTTCTATTGAAATTAACCTTAAATGAGATTTAAGGCATGTATTTATTCACAATGTAATCCCACTATTGTGCTGGAAAGACAGTGAAGGGGACTGTGTCTGCCAAGAAATGAGGGTAGCTTCAAGTATTTTTAGGTTACAGTATTTTAAAATTTTACATTCTCGTTTATTGATACTCTAATACTCCATTTACTATTCCAAAACAGCTTCAGATTTACATGCTAAACTTTTACTGAATCAAATGTCTATTTGGGATAGTAAATATGCTGGAACACTGCCAGGAATGTAAATTAAACCAAATTCACCACTGACAATCTGAGGCTTGAGTCTTTTCAGAGATTTAGGGACATGTTTTTCTCTGCTTATTAACTAAAATGAAAACAAAATGTGAGGTAGCAAGTGAGCAAGGTTTGTCAAAAGTGATAAGCTTTCTAACCCAATTTTACTTGCTACTTTAAGTGTTGTTCCAATAAAATGGGCAAAATAGAATAATATGCTAAAGATACATATGCTTCTTATGGGGTTTTTAGAAAGAGTGACATTCTCTGTCATGTCAAAATTCTTTTACACTGTTACAAGATAATTGTCAATGTGAAATGCCATACATTGCCATCTTGTTAAAGTTGTCTTAACAACATTTTACTCTATTGTTCACCATCTCCACACAAAGTAGTTTACTATTAATCCTTTCATAATTCTGGAGCTTTGCCTTTCATTACCATGTGCAGGAGTTTATGCTGCAGATTAGGCACTTTATATGTGAACAAGTACATTCTAATATCAACTTTAAATTACCTTTTCCTAGTACAAACATAGACTCTGCCTACCCCATCTTATTACCAAAATTTAATTTAAAGTAATATTCTGGGATAATGTTCTTCCATATTCATGCAGTTTTATATTTCTCTATCATAAAACTTTTTGGTTACTTCAGGTTCATTTCAATTTTAGGCTATAATGTAAAATTATGTGATACAGTGGTCATTTTTCAAATCTGTAAATTTTTATTTCTTCCATCTTTTGAGTATCTCTGATTTTTATCATTCAACCATTAATGGCCATGTCTTCAGCTGCCTGATATCTAAACTCCTGAATTCCCATTTTACGCATTTCTATCTCTATATCACTCTCAATTCCTTTAGAACACTCCTTCAATCTTTCCTGCCACGCTCCAAAAATCTCCTTATGTTCTTCTGTGCAAAATTGTGTCCAGTAGTATTTCTGAGAAGTATCTTGCTGCCACCATAAAGGTACTGAATCAATCGAATGATTTTCAAACTGATTTTAATTTCTGTAGTCCGAGGCACACAGACTGTAGAATTTCAGCTAACTGGTCAGCTAATTCATACTTTGCACATTTGTACAGCTTAGTTCTTTGCTTTAATCCAGGAGGAGTGAGAGGGATGGAACTTCAATCTTAAAGAGTTACTTTGTCCATTTGCTGGCAGAGAGATCGAATGGACAAAGCTAAGCATGAATTTTAAAAATAAGTAAGGCAGATTTTCTTTTATTTTTCCACTAATGTTGGGTGTAGCCTTTGCGTGTTTGGTAGGAACAAAAGCAGTTTGAACACCAATGCCATTTTTAAGAGTTTCTCCGAGAAATGACATTAATTATAGAAGACAAAATCTCCTCCGCCCCTGAATGACATGGACAATGGGAAAACGCAGTGAGATAAGCAGAAATGAGATTTTCAGTATCAAGGAAACAACAAGGACATGGTCTGTGGGCAGAGACCACCTGCCCCCCCTTCATCCAGGGAGACTGGCAGCAGATATGTACCAGACTCTTTATATCCTTATGGCACATCTCCAACCTTCTCACAATATGGTTCTCCACTTCAGTTCAGCACTTTGGAACACATCCCTTCATTAGAATGCTGCTGTCAGGGCACTTTGCACAGAGTGATAGGCAATTGGTTCAGGGATTTGAACACATTGCATCTCAGGTCTCCTTCCTTGTTCTTTTAGTGCTCAATCACTTTGCACCGATCTTGAATGCTCATGACAGCCTTACCTTGCCTTGGCCTGCCTTGCCTTTTTGTGTTTTGCCTCCTTGGCCAAAGTTTAAAGGCTCATAGTCCCCCTGTTTTGCAGTGGACGGCATGATTGGGTCCCATAGAGATGTGGTGCATAGCTAATGAATGAACTGGAGAGAACATTGTGAAAAAACAGCCTGAGGCTCAGAGAGAGAAACCCTCCAAGATATTTGCTGAAATTGACATTGAGATGATTTCAGGTAAAAGTCAGGTCACACTATCTCCACCCAAATATTGCCATTGTATAATTAGATGCCGTTTATTTAGCTATGATTCGAACACAGACAGAAAAAAGGTGATTTCCAGGACAAGAGGTAAAAACAATTACCTTCAGCATCAAGGCTGATTGTGCCTGAGCATGGCATCAGGGAACCCTAGCAAAACTGAAGCCAGTGGGAATAGAGGGACGTTCTCCAATGTTCAGAGTCCTGACTTACATGAGAAACAATCAATGATGGAATCAATCACAGAACTGTAAGTCATTGATCTACTAGGAAAAGAAAGTCTTCTCAAGCCGAGCCTAGTTCTTTGCTTGCGTAGCTTTTACATACAGAGATAGTGGGGATCAAGCGGAGGCTTGGGGACCGCTTTGTGGAACGCCTACGCTCAGTTTGTGACAAATGACTGCACCTCCCAGTCACGAACCATTTCAACTTCCCCTCCCACTCCTTGGACGTCATGTCCATCCTTGGCCTCCTGCAGTGCCACAACGATGCCACCCAAAGGTTGCAGGAACAGCACCTCATATTTTGCTTGGGAACCCTTCAGCCCAATGGCATCAATATGGACTTCATATACTTCAAAATCTCCTGCCCCCGACCGCACCCCAAAACCAGCCCAGCTCGTCCCCACCTCCCTAACCTGTCCTTCCTCCCACCTATCCACTCCTCCCACCTCAAGCCCCACCCCCATCTCCTATCTACTAACCTCATCCCGCCCCCTTGACTTGTCCGTCCTCCCTGGACTGACCTATCTTCTCCTTACCCCCCCACCTACACTCACCTTTACTGGCTCCATCCCTGCCTCTTTAACCTGTCTGTCTCCTCTCCACCTATCTTCTCCTTTATCCATCTTCTATCCGCCTCCCCCTCTCTCCCTATTTATTTCAGAATCCCCTTCCACTCCCCCATTTCTGAAGAAAGGTCTAGACGCAAAAAGTCAGCTTTCCTGCTCCTCTGATGCTGCTTGGCCTGCTGTGTTCATCCAGCTCTACACCTTGTTATCTTAGCTTTTACATATGTCCTTACACTTTCTTTAACGTATCTAATTGTGGTAATCTGTCCACATGGACACAATCTTATCCCAAAGTCATTTTATGCACTTCAATCTTACCAAAGTCCACGTTTTCCCAAGTCAAAAGACCCAATTCTCTAAGCCAGTCATGAGAATAAGGTTTTTAAATTAAGTTTTAAATTAAACATTAGTCTTTTGTCCTAATGTGAACACAATTGAGGAGCTCCACTGTACTTAATCACATAGTTTATATTCCTTCATCTCACAGAGAATGTTTTGTCAGCTAGTATGGTACAAGAGGTGTTCATCTTAATTATAATGTCATTTTGAAGTGTATTTAATGTCTATTTTCACCATTAGACAAACAAACCTTGTTGTATCATGCTTATTATGTACCTTATTTGTCAATCAATTGCCTCCCAAAAATGTAATCGATTCTATGTGACATGCTGGAAGTATGCCACAAAGTGGTGGAGCAGTCTGTCTCAGCCCAGAATTGTTTTCTAGGACAACTAAAATCAGTCAGCTCCATAACTACAGCTGAAGCAGCACTTAGACAGCTGTCAGAGGTTGCTTGTGCCATTACACTTACCATACCTGTTGTGGCATGAGCAATTGCAGTGTGGTTGCTACAGTAACATAGAATTTGAGCAAACAACATTAAGAAAAATAACGAATGCCAGGTGGAATCAATGATGTGTTCAAGTTATCATCTATCATTCAGTCAACTGATGAATTCTGTGGGAAGACCATTGAACAGATGAAAATATTCCAAAAATAGAACTGGTATGACTGCTTCGGCAAAACATAAGTCCTGATTTCACCACAGAATGAGAATTTTGTCGTCCTTGCTTTTAAGGATGGGACTTTTGAAAACCTGTATTTGTTTCTCAGTGACTGAAAAAAACATAGAAAGGCAGAAGCACAAATACATTGGAATGTACGCAAGACGAAAGCCTTTGACGTGTTTAATGTCAATGTAATGTGCTTGTTTAAATCTTTCAGCTGCTGTTACTGATTCCAGTTGGTATCGCCACCTATTTTCTTGTCAATTCACAAATTTAAAATCAATACCAAATGCAAAACAAAAATTATATAACATAGGAACTTTGCAGCTGTCAAGGTTTTCATTTCTGTATGGAAACACTAGTGTCCATTCTCTACACAGGGAGTAGGATTTAAGCAGATTATTTAGGTTGTCACTTTCGTGCACTGCTGAGGCAAGCTTGGATGAAACATTAAACAGAGGATTTATCTGCCTTCTCAGGTGGACACAGAAGTTCCCATTGCAGTCTTCTGAAAAAGAACTGTGAAAGTCTCCTAATGTGCTCACCAATATTTATCCCTCAACCCAATGTCACAAAAGCAGATTATCTCCTTTTTTGCTGTACACTTTATTGTACTTCATTGCACAAACTGATTGGTGTGTTTCCTACAGCGTAATGGCAGCAGCACTTCAAAACCAGTTCATTAGATGTCAAACAATTTGGAACATCCTGGGATCATGAAATGCATTATATAAGTGCACAGTTTTATAGTGTTAAATGGCATTTTCAAAATGAACAAACATTATGTTAATGTGGATATTCTATAAAGTGTCATAATACTTGTTGCGGCTTCCTCATGAACTGCTCCTTTCTAAAGCAGCAATGATAGTGCAATTGTAGTCATCAGAATATACAATACTGATGTGTAAAACATAACTGGCTGTATTTCTTTGGAAGTACAGAACTTGAATATTGCTGAAAAGACACATTTTGCCAAAGATTTTCAGTTTGCTTGCAACAGGCTACTCTCAAGAGATACCATTGTAGAGGGAAATCTAAATGCTTTCTTCCTTTTACATTGGTATTTCCTGTCAATTGACTTGATCACTGCGGATGAAAAGCTTCAATAAAATAATTCATTTTTAGCAGTATTTAGTTCTCTGTGTGAGTACCATGCAGCGTGCAAACCCTTTATATATCATGATTTGTGACATACTCAATACACTACAACAAAAATAATCTCAACAAGTACAGGTCATGTATCCTTTGACAATTGGCTTACAGTAGAAAACATTGCCAGATAAACAAACAATATTTAAAATAAAAATTAATGCAGTTTGATGCACAATCCCAAAGTCAAGAAAGGCAGCATTGTGGCGAAAGGTCAGTGTTGCGAAATTGGATAGAGTATTTGTGGATTGGAAGGTAGATGTTAGAATTTGGTGTTTGTAAAATGTTGGTGTTGGTAAAAAGCTGGGGTGGGGGAGAAGTGGTGCGTGGTCCTTTAAAGGATGATGTGCTTTTACTATGTTTAGAGATACAAAAAGGATGCCTGTGGGAGGAGCTTATGGGTTTGTAGGTGCACAGAGCACCTCAATTGAACCAGTTGTATCAAACGGTTGCACAGTTAGCAGGCCAAGCAGCAGTTTTGTTATCGTGACGAGAAGTTTTGAATTTAGCCAATTAATTTGAACCATGAACTCAAATATCAAAAACCAATTAAACTTAAATCTGATGGTTTTGACAACATAGGAACAATCCCATTGTAAGAAATATTGATATGCCATCAATGGTATAAAATTAGGGGCAGTTGGCCAAAGACAGGAGAGTGAACTGCCATCAGCAAGAGTTAACTCTCAAGAGAGAATTGCTAGATCTCACAGTCTTCTCTAAGTTTTAGAGAAAGCACCATCTAAATCAAAGGCTCCTACGGAACAACTAGTTAATATTCCTGACAGAAGAATTCAACAGAGAAGGCGTACCTGACAGAACATTCAACAGAGAGACACAGAACATTCTGGAAGACTTGTAACCTGGCTGCAATTTGAGAGACTAAATTGTTTATTTAATTTAATTTAACTGGTACTTGTATATATTGGAACAGCATACCATTATAATCTTGTTATATTTGTGAATAGTTTGTAGTTAGAGAGGAATTGTTCAGTTTGTTAATAGTTCAATTAATTTGTTCACTGCTAGAGTTAGCTAAATAAATTGCTACTTTAAAATTTTTGAGAAGATTTGTAGCTCGGGTTGTGGATGGGATTGGAGACTTGCTCATTGAACCAGTGTGTTTGGTTGTAGGAGTTTCATCACCCTGCTAGGTAACATTGTCAGTGTGCCTCCGGTGAAGCATCAGTGTTCTGTCCCACTTGTTACTTATATATCTCGGTTTCTGGGATGGTTGGCATTACTTTGGGTTCTGTTTTATTTTCAGTGGTTTGTATATCGAGTCCTGTTCAATGTGTTTTTAGATAGACTTCCGGTTGGAATGCCAGGCTTCCAGGAATTCCTTGGCATGTTCCTTTTTGGCTTGTGCTATTCTGGATATGTTGTCCCAGTCGAATTCGTGTCCTTCTTTGCCCACGTGTATTGAGACCAGTGAGAACTGACCATGTCTCTTGGTGACTATTTAGTGTTCATGTATCCTTATTGTCAGTTTTTTTTCCAGTTTGGCCTATGTAATATTTTATACAGTCCTTGCATGGTATTTTGTATATTACGTTAGTTTTATTGGTTGTGGGTATGGGATCCTTTACATTCGTCAGTAGCTGTTGCAGGGTGGTTGTTGGTTTGTGGGCTACTTTGATACCTAGGGGCATGAGTAGTCTTGTGGTCATCTCTGATAAGTCTCTGATGTACAGTAGGGTGACTGGTGTATCTGGCTAAGTTGTGTCTTCTTGTTGTGGTCTGTCGCAGAGGTAACAGCAGATTGTACTTTTTGGGTAACCATTCGTTTGAAAAACTCTGAATAAGTGCTCCTGCTCCGCTTGATGCATCCTCAGGCTGGAGGACTGTGAGGGAAAAGTAGGACAAGCCACTTACAAAACAAAGTTGGACTTACTTTGTGGTTACTAGCAAGTATGTTTGTCAGAGAGACTGAAAGAAGTTTCTGCATTTGTAACCCTAAATAAGCTATATTAATTTCAAGTAATTCCCTTGAGAATGAAAAATGCACCAGCCACATTTCAAAGACTTATGAACAGAGTTGTGTAGGTTTGACTAATTGTGCCGTCTATATAGATGGCTTAGTGATCTTTAGCCATTTGTGGACAGATCACATGGCACATTTGGCAGAGGTCTTTGAGAGACTACAGAAGGAAAGTTGGTCATAAACTTGGCAAAAACAGAAATCACAAAGACAAAAGTGACGTTCTTAGGGCACAACATTGGACATGGATGGATGACACATGAGAAATATGAAGACAAAGGGCAATGAGGAATTTCCAAGAACATCCTCGAAGAAGGAAGCGCTGCAATTTTTTAGGATTGAGTGGATTCCATGGGAAATTTGTACCAAACTGTAATAGCTTGGTGGCACCACTGACGATTTGTTATAAAAGAACACAAAATTTCAATGGACAGAACAATGCCAGGAGCCATTAGAAAATTTAAAAGCAGTGTTAACTACCTCACCAGGTTTAGCCGCACCAAATGTTTTGAAACCCTTCAAAGTCACCATCGACTCAAGCGATGTAGGCGTTAGAGCTGTGTTGTTACAGGAGCATGATTGCGGAATTGAAAGACCCATTGGTTATTTTAAATAAAAGCACAATATCCACCAAATAAAAATTTAACCATTGAGAAAGAGTTAGTGAGTTTGGTAACGGCTTTACAACATTTTAATATTTATGTTGCTAACATTGTGTCAGGGATGGTTGTTTACCGATTGCAATCCTTTGTTATTTCTGGAAAGATTTAAGGACAAGAACACCAGATTATTTCATTGGAGTCTTATGTTACAAGCATTTAATTTACAGATTGTACAGGTTGCAGATCGTGAAATTGTTATTTTGGATGTTTTATTGCCAGTTTAAAAGAAAAAAATGTTTATAAGGGGTCGAAATTATGGTGTTCAATGTTAGATATATATATGTGTACATAATATATATATAGGGAATTAGTATGAGATGTGCAACTGTAGATTAATGAGGTTTGTATCTAGTAATACATTGGAGTTAAGGTTTTTAAAAAAGTCATCTTTTCAGAATGATGGTTCAGTTTTTCCTTAAGCGGGGGGGCATGTTGCAAAGCTGGGTGGGGTATTTGTGGACTAGAAGGCAGGACATTAGAATTTGGTGTTTGTAAAATATTGGCGTTTGTAAAATGCTGGGGGGACATGGTATATGATCTCTTTAAGAAGATGATGTCCTTTTTCAATGCTTAGAGATTCAAAAGGGATGTCTGTGGGCAGCAGCTTGTGGGTTTGAAGATGCACAGAACACCTGAATTGAAATATTTCTATCAAAAGACTGCATAGATACCAGGCCAGGCAGCAGTTTTGTTTTGTTAACAAGACAAGAAGTTTTGAATTTAACCAATTAATTTGAACCAGGTATGCAGATACCAGATACCAAACACTAATTAAATTTAAATCTGATGGTTTTGGCAATATAGGACCGATCCCATTGTAAGAAATATTGATATGTCATCAAGGGTATAAAAATTAGGGACAGCTGGCAAAGACAGGAGAGCCACCTGCAAGAGTTTACACGACTCAGCTCTCCAGAGGGAATTGCTAGCTCTCACTTTTAGAGAAAGCACCATCTAAACCAAAGATACCTACACCACAACTAGTTAATATTTCTGACAGAAGAATTCAATGGAGAAGGCATTCCTAACAGAACATTTGATGGAGAGACATGGAACATTCTGGAAGACGCATAATCTGGCTGTAATTTCGAGAGACTAAATTCTGTTTCTTTTATTTTATGTAAGTGGGACTGTATTTATTGGAACAGCATTCTATTAGAATAATGCTTTATTTGGGAATAATCAGTACTTAGAGGGGAATTGTTTGATTTGTTAATAGTTTAGTTAATTTGTTCACTGTTAGAGTTAGCTAAATAACTTATTACGTGTTGACAGTAAAGTGAGCAATAGGGATTTCTTTTACTTAACCATGACCCTGGGTTCAATGTTACTGTACTGTGAAAGTAACAACTCAGGAATCATCCCCTCATCACCCCTGAGCTGCAGGTAAAAGTACTATATTGCTCTGAGTACCAGAAGCCAGCCAGCTAACAAGTCTAACAAATGGAAACACGATAAAATAAAAACTGTCTCTCTCTAAGTACTGCCGGGCAACTTCTGTCAAAAGGAAACACAATGAATAGATTTCATCTAACCTGCAAAAGCCAAGAACGTTGATATAATCCATTGTTAGAAATGCTGTTTCGTACCGTTCACACTGAAGCTAAGGCAGAAGCAGCCACGAAGGCCATTACGTTAAAAATAAGGTGCTGTTGAGGTGGTATACTCCGGCAGAGTTAGGAATCTGAAGTCTAAGACAGGTACTCTGCAGTACTCCAATAATGCTTGACCAATAATTTGGCTGATTGATGGAGTTTGGTGGACCAACATTGTGATTTAAAAGTTTCACCATAATCTAATTGAATGGCTGAGGTTCAAGAGGATGTGCAGCTCACTGCAGCTTCTATTTCTTATGTTTTTAGGATAGAATCATAAAACTATAGAACCAAAGAATGTTCACAGCACAAAATGAGGCTATTTGGCCCATTGTGAGTGTGCTAGTTTCCACAAGAGAGAATCAACTCTAAATACACTTTTATCCTTTCCCAGGTGCTCTATCTGTTTTCTCTCAAGGTTTTGTGCAATTCCATTTTGAAAACCATAATTGATCTGTCTCCACTGCACTCTCATATAGTGCATTCCAAATCCTAACCTCACACCATATTAAAATATACATTCTTACTCCAGTCACCATTGGCTCTATTGCGAATCATCTTAGATCAAAGCGTCCTGCTCCTACATCCATCCGCAAACGGGAACAGTTTCCCTTTATCTACTCTGTCAAAGTCCCAGGATTTTGAATATCTCAATCAAATCTCCTTTTAACAGCTTTTTCTAAGAACAATCCTCGATTGGACAATCCAGCCACGTATGTTAACTCTTTCATTCTTGGTACCATTCTTGTAAATCTATTCTGTATTCTCTCCCAAACCTTCACATCCAATTGTATTAAGATGTGACTGTAATAAGCCTTTCCTGAGGCAATATTTTGGAATCAAAGATGACATTTTCCATTTGGGTTTGACAGCTTTTGTGGTTACTCAGTTGTGGCTGAATTGATCAGTCCTTCACACTTGATAAAACAAAAAAGACTTCCATTTATTTACACTTTTCATCCACAGGATGGCTCAAAGTACTTCAGAGTTAATTAGCACTCAAAAAATGTTGTTACTACTGTAATGTGGGAATGCAGCTATCAGTTTAAGCACAGAAACCTCCCACACAGAGCAACATCATAATGGCCTGATAACCTTTTTTCATGATGTTGACTGATGAATAAATATTGTGCAGGACAATTTGGAGAACAAATCTTCTCCTTTTCAAGACAGTGTTTTGAGATTTTTCATGTCCACATGTGGGAATATCAAAGCCACAGTTTCCGAATAAGTGTCACCGGACCTGAAGCATTAACTCAGCTTTCTTCCCGCAGATGCTGCCAGACTACCTGAGTTACTCCAGCAGTTTCTGTTCTTGCCACAATTTAATGTGTTATCCAAAGACAGCACATTTTACATGCAGCTCCCCCCTCAGTAAGGCATTGCTGTATCAGCTTTGATTTTTCTGCCATAGACAGACATATATGTCAGACACACACTTTCACTCTCACGCTGGCACATACACATATATGCACATTCACAATTATATAATCACTCAAATGCACAATCTAACATGTAGCCACATCTCACACTAAAACACTCATCTCACACACTCTCTCAACCTCACACAAAATCACACTTGATGTTACTCACTTCACACACTCATCTCTCATCCACATACACACACACACAAACATTGACAAACTAACAGAGGCAAAGTTCTAATTACTGAAACACGGTACACATTGGGAAAGAGGCAATTAAGAAGAGTATTATGGGGGAGCATTCATTTTGCTTTAAATAATACTGTTGTCTGGCTTCTTCTTTTTCCCATCAGGCCACTACCTTTGTAACAAGTTCAAATAAAGTGAAATAATATATGGGAGCAGATGGCAAAAAGACAAGCAGAGCTTCGGCAAAGTGACTATTTTAGACATCTCGGTATCAATTATCAAACCTTTGACCCCTTATTTATCACTGTATTCTGCCTGAGGGAAGAGAGTGGGGACTTTCTTGATGTCATAAACTATTAGCCAAAATAGCTGGCAATGGCAGATTTGAGTTGAGGTGGTATACTCTGGCAGAGTTTGGAATCTGAAGCCTAAGACAGGTACAGTGCAGTATTCCAGTAATGCATGACCAGTAATTTGGCTGATTGATGGAGTTTGGTGGACCAACATTACCATTAGGGCAATATGATACAACTTTCCCTTTCAGTTCATTTGTCCCTTCAAGGCAATGTCAGAATGAGGTAATAAAATGAAGAACTGTGGCTGCTAGAAATCTGGAACAAAAACAGAAATTGCTGGAGGAGCTCAGCAGATCTGACGGCATCTGTGGGGAGAAAGCAAAGTTAATGTTTGGGTCCAATGATGCGTCATCAGATGCTGCCAGATCTGCTGAGTTTCTCCAGCACTTTCTGTTTTTGTGCCAGAATGAAGTAGTTATTGAAAAATTGAGGCCAGAATTCTGTACTTTTGGCTAAACATCACTGCTTACTTAGAAGTTCTGAAGCTTCAGCTCTGAATGTAGTTTAGTTTAGTAATTAGTTCAATCTGTTCTTGAGTCATCACTAGGAATGTTGCATTTTCATTGCCCACCCTGAATTATCCTGAGAAGGTGGATGTAGCCTGGGGATGACCTAATGATTCGAAAGGTAAGTGGTTTGTAAACTGCTTATGTTAGGCTGAAGGAATGTGTGGTTGTGTGCATGCTTAGCTTGAAACATGGTAACTTAGCAAAAATGGATAGAACTGTCACAGCAACTCTGGAAAAACTGACGTTTTGTTAATAACAGATACAGTGAATCAGTTGTGATAATGTGCATTATTTATGAGCTGAATTTTGATTGACGTGATTTGATTTATTTATTCTCACATGTATTTTGTTACAAAATACAGTGAAAAGTGTTGTATTCTGTCACCACTCCCTAGCACCATCTTAAAACACTGAAAAATAAATCAAAACATAGAATATAAAGGCAGAAAAATGAAGAAGTGAAGAAAAAGTGTTCATGGGTTATGGGCCTGGTAGCCAGGCACAAGTTCCTTTCACTGCGCCATCGCTGGAACAAAAATCACCATGTCTCGCCTCCACTGATGCCCTCGCCACTATGTGTGTTTGCCGGACCTTCCCAATGCAAATGCCACCAATGCCACCAGGTGCCACACCGGCCCAAACTCGACTCTGCTGCCACCTCAATGAATCTGCGCCGGAAGCAGGCACCACTCGGAATCCAAACTTGCCTCTGCTGCAGCAGCCATGAGTTGACGCTAGGACCACCTCAAAGATGCAGCAGCCGCCGTGTACCTAAACCTGCCTCTGGTACCACTGCCACGAGTCCATGCCGCTAGGCCTACTCAGGTTCTTGATAATAAGCATGGGGCTGGATGAACACAGCAGGTCAAGCAGC
>JAHRHZ010000012.1:29363588-29419343 GCA_024137785.1 Ginglymostoma cirratum | reverse complement strand
CCAGTTCTGAAGAAGGGTCACCGGACCCGAAACGTTAACTCTGTTTTCTCCTCCACAGATGCTGCCAGACCTGCTGAGCTTTTCCAGAAACGTTGTTTTTGTTCCTGATTTACAGCATCTGCAGTTCTTTTGGCTTTTAGCTTGCTCTTATCTTCCTATTACGTGAATACCTGGGTGTGAAATAGTTTATTTCTTAACTCAATGACAATTTCTCCAGAATCAATCTCCTGGTTTAATAGTTAAACAAAGCCTGTCAGTTAATTGCCAGTCATAATTAACCAGTGCATTTTCCATAGCAATGCTTCTACTAATCAGAGCACACTTAGAACGTAGAACAGTACAGCACAGTATAGGTCCTTCAGCCCACGATGTTTTGCCGACCTATTATCCTACTCTAAGATCAATCTACCCTGCATACCCTACATTTTACTATGCTCCATGTACCTATCCAAGAGTCGCTTAAATGTCTCTAAAGTATCTGACTCCACTACCACTGCCTGCAGCGCATTCCACACACCCACCACTCTCTGCGTAAAGAAACTACCTCTGACATCTCCCCTATCCCTTCCTCCAATCACCTTAAAATTATGCCCCCTCATAATAGTCATTTCCACCCTGGGAAAATGTCTCTGACTATCTACTCTGTCTATACCTCTCATCATCTTGTACACCTCTATCAAGTCACCTCTCATCCTCCCTCGCTCCAATGAATAAAGCCCTAGCTCCGTCAACCTTTCCTCATGAGACCTGCCCTCCAGTCCAGGCAGCGTCCTGCTAAATCTCCTCTGCATCCTGTCTAAAGCTTCCACATCTTTCCTATAATAAGGCGACCAGTGTGTTCCAAGTGTGTTCTAACCAGGATTTTATAGACCTACAGCATGACCTCGTGGCTCTTTAACTCAATGAAAGCCAACACACCATACGCCTTCTTAACAACACTATCAATGTGGGTGGCAACTTTCAGGGATCTATGGATGTGGACCTCAAGATCCCTCTGTTCCTCCACACTCCCAAGAATCCTGCCATTAACCCTGTATTCAAATTTGACCTTCCAAAATGAATCACTTCACACTTTTCTGGGTTGAATTCTATCTGCCACTTCTTTGCTCAACTCTGCATCCTGTCAATGTCCCGTTACAACCTACAACAGCCCTCCACACTATCCACAACTCCACCAACCTTCGTATTATCGGCAAACTTACTAACTCACCCTTTCGCTTCCTCATCCAAGTCATTTATAAAGATCACAAAGAATAGAGGTCCCAGAACAGATGCCTGTGGAACACCACTGGTCACCGAGCTCCAGGCTGAACACTTTCCATTTACTACCACCCTCTGTCTTCTATTGGACAGCCAGTTTGTATCCAGACAGCCAAATTTCCCTGAATCCCATGCCTCCTTACGGTCTGAATGAGCCTACCATGGGAAACCTTATCAAACATCTTGCTAAAATCCATATATACCACATCCACTGCTCTACCTCCATCAATGTGTTTTGTCACATCCTCAAAGAATTCAATAAGTCTTGTGAGGCATGATCTGCCCCACACAAAACCATGCTGACTATCTCTTGCCAAACAATCAACACACTTGTCTCACACAGTATAAATGTTGGTTTTCCTCTTAAACTGGTATCGTTGCAAATTGTTCTGATGAGAGTAAAATGAAAAGCTTGAACAAAATGTGACTTTTTAAGGTAATTTCTGACATCGGCAAATTTAGCTACAATAAATTTGATCTCCGCATTCAAGTCATTGACATCATTGTAAAAAGTTAAAGTCCAAACACTAATCCCTGTGGAACTTCACTAGTTATAGCTTGCTGACTAAAAAAAAATCTATTTATTCCTACTATCTGCTTCCTGATACCTAAGCAATCTTTTATCCATACTAACATGTCACCCTTATACCATGAGTTTTTACTTTGTGTAGTAAACTTTGATGTGGCACCTTATCAAATGCCTTTTAGAAATCCAAGTACTCCATATCCACAGATTCTCCTTTATCTACCTTACTTGTTACTTCCTCAAACTTCATTAAACCATTTAAACATGAACGTGCCTTAGGATGCCCTGGAGTGCTTTACAGCCAATAAAGTAATTTTGAAAAGCAACTAAGGAAATGTGGCAACCAATTTACATGCAGCAGTTCTCCACAAACAACAATGAGACACTGGGCCAGATAATTTGTATTGCTGGCAGTATTTGAGGACTAAATATTGCCTTGGATATTTCTGCAAAGCCACTGTTTAAATGAAAAAATGGCATATTTATTTATTCTGTGCCATTATTTCTATTTAGAGGCCATTAACTATTGACTATTAATTGTTAAATCACTTTAATTCCATTAATCCACCCCTGGGTTACAAGTCCATGGAAGTCGATCCAGGAGGCATATAAACGGCCATGTTACAGAAATACAGAATGTTATACATTTTAAAGAACAAGAATAGGGTTTGTTGAATCAAATGAGCTTTACACTAAAAAGAGTTCTTGGGTAAGGTGGCTGTAGGTGTTGAGTCAAATGAGGTGATGGTTCTTTCCCATTGTCTGCAGGGAAAGATCCAATGACATCAAATTAGCACTGCTGTTAATATATTGGTGTCATGTTATTCAATGTTCAAACTGGCTCAGAATTTCCTGAGAAGCTGGATATCTTTGAGCTGCACCTGTTCATTCCAGTATTGCTACAATAACTATCAGAACTGGTTTACTGTACAACTATTAATGTTTCTCAGCTGAAAATATTCTCATCAGTTTGAAGAAGCTCAGGTGAATATTCTGTCTCTTGCTCTGTGTTTTTCTCACTGATATGCTATTCCCATTCAATGTCAATCACCTCTATGAACAGCTGACAATGCAGAACCGTGGGAACAGACAGATCAAGAAGTTAACAACCAGCCACTAATCACCATGACTGTCACAACATCTCCACGGATAGAACTTTCAGCTTTCCACAGAGAATAGGCATTAACCTACCAAAGCCTATATTACACATTTAAGGAAGCGTCAAGGTTTGCACTTGGCAAGGGGACTAAGGGTGTTAACAAACACTGATTTGCAACTATTGCAGCTACATCCTGAACTAGGAAATGGTTGCCTAACTGAATAGAGCTGAGTATTGTTTGAACAACTGTTAACATTTATTACTTGATCTGATTTGTATTTCACTTGTAATTTTACATCTCCTATAAATTATATTTTGAGGTGCTATCGCGTTGAAATGCAGGCAATCCAGGTGGCAGCCTTTGTTCAGCTATTGTGCACTTGTCCCTCTGATTCAGAAGGTTCTGGGCTCTAAACCCCTATGTGAGACTTGAATGCATATTCTGTAAGACCATCCAGTACAGCACTGAAAGAATTATGTGCTGTCAAACGTGACATTCAGATGAGATGAGAATACCACAACTCAAGGTGTACTTTCATGTGGTCATAAAAGATAATATTGCCCTATTTTAAAGAGAGTTGAGAGAGGTCTGGTGTTCCGACCTATCCCTCTGACTAAAATCAGTAAAAGCAGATTTCCTTGTCATTTATCTCATTAATGTTTCTGGAATTTTATTGAATGCAAATTGTCTGCTTCATTTTTTATAATAGAGACCATACCTCACTAGTGCTTTGGGACATCCAGACATTTTAAAATCTGCTATACTTAAATGTATATCTTTCTTTGATTTTATTACTCCTAAACTTGTGACTCCTTAAAAAAGAATGACAGCAGATGGACAGACAGTGTGGTGCTGATCATAAATACTTCTGTTAAATTGTCAAAATCCTTGCACAGCATCCAGCACAGGATAAAATTTCCTCCAATGAAATATTGGGAAGACTGGGACCATTTCTTTCCAACTAAAACCATGTGTTTTATATTCCATTTTCACGCTTTTCCTTGGATATTGTCTGAGTTTGAACCAGACTCTTCAAAGCCATAGTGCCATATTTGACTCTGAAATGAGCTTTCAACCATATATTCACGTCCTCACTGAGACAGCATGGGCTGAATTTTACCAGGATTCACCCAAGTGCCAATTTTAGCAAGCTTACTCGAGACCTGGTGAGATTTTTCATGCTATTTTCCAAAACTCACCTCACTAGCAATGCACCATGCCTCTGTGGTTCCCACTCGTCCTATCTTCCCTCTTGCCAGAGGCAGAACTTCTTGCCGCTGCCGGCATCTCCTGGCGTTCCCAGCCCCGGCACCATTTTTAAAACCCAGTCATGTCCCTGGTCACATGCTGCCAGCTAGGAGCTGCCCTTCACGGTGCATAGAATACGAAGGGAACTTAAAAAAAGAAATGTTTCTCAGGACAAATAGGTCGCACGGCTGACACTTCATTGCACATGCAAGAGTACCTTCATTATTGTACTGCTATTTATGAAACAGGCTACACAGGTTACCTGTCTTTAGTGTCATCCCATCCTGGCATCCTGTCAATATAAGTGCTACTCTTTCCTTAGTGTTTAGTGTAGCTTAACATTTGCTCATTGTGCAAAATGGGACCATCACAAACAGGAAAGTCTTCAAACTATTGAAAATATTAACCTTTTTCGGCAACAGCAAAAGTGAAGAATAAACCAACAGAAGCTGCATTTGCCTCTGGGAACAGACAGGCATTGCTCGCCTTCTGAGCAGGAACAACTTTACAATCATTGAGTGATCACTGTACCCAGCTCTCATCTGCTCGGATTGGGTATCAATTAAGTTCTGTCTGATTTATTGCATGTGATGCAGCAACATTCTGGAAGATGCTTTCCTCCTGCTCAAGGTCCTCATCTCCCTCCTGGGAAGACTGTTGCTGCTCTCCCATCTCATCAGAGTCCAACACATCCTCTCTTTGTCCTCTCCAGTTGTGCAGGGTGTAACAAACAAGGATTATGAGGCACACTCTGTCTGGGATAATCTGCAGGGCCACCCCAGGCCAATCCATGAGTTGGAATCTCATCTTCAACAGGCCACCTTTGCCTCCCAGTAACCATCTTTGTAAGACACCTTGGCCTTGTAAGTATGGAATACTCCTCCATATAGTGGGGACATGGAAGAATCTCACAAGCAGGGTTATGGATGTTTCTACTTAGACCTTTGACATAGGGATCTTAATCTATTGACTACAGTTACCCCTTAACCCTGAATGACCAAGCAGCTGACTGATTATGTTCAAGCCCCTGGATTGATAATGGATGCTGCCCTTGACTTACTGTGCTTGCATCCCCCTCTCCCCGCCCCGGACAGAAGGCTGTCTCTAATAACTTAACTGAGGACTACTCCCCTTAGGCTTTGAGATATGGCCATTGGGTAAAGTTCCTCAGGGTAGCATCCTAGGACCAACCATCTTCAGCTGCTTCATCAATGACTTTCTATGCTCCTTCCATCATAATGTCAGAAGTAGGAATGTTCGCTGATGATTGCACAATGTTCAGCACCATTCATGTCTCTTCAAAAACCGAAACAGTCCATGTTCAAATACAACAAGACCTGGACAATATCCAGACTTGGGCTGACAAATGGCAAGTAACATTTGCACCACACAAATGGCAGGCAATGATCAGCTCCAATAAGAGACAATTTAATCACCTCCCCTTGACATTCTTTGACCAGAAACTCAACTGGACTCACCATATAAGCATAGTGACTACCAGAGCAGTGCAGAAGCTAGGAAAACTGCAGAGAGTAACCTACCTTCTGACTACCCAAAACTTGTCCATCATCTGCAAGGCACAAATCAGGAGTATGATTGAACTTACCTGAGTGGGCACAGCTTCAATAACACTCAAGAAGCTTGACACCATCAGGACAAAGCAGCCTGTTTGATAGGGACTACATCCACAAATATCCACTCCCTCTACCACCGATGCTCAGTAACAGCAGTGTGCACTAGCTACAAGATGCATCACAGAAAACATTAAAGATCCTTAGACAATGCCTTTCAAACCTACAAGCACTTCCATGTAGAAGGAACAGGACAACAGATACAGGAGAACACCACCACCTGCATTTCCCCTCCAAGCCACTCACCATCCTGACTTGGAAATATATCACCATTCCTTCACTGTTGCTGGCTCAAAATCCTGGCATTCCCTCCCTAATGGCATTGTGGGTCTACCTACAGCAGGTGGACTGCAGCGGTTCAAGAAGGCAGCGCACCACCATCTTCTCAGGGTCAAATAGGATGAGAAATAAATGCTGGTCAGTCAGCAATGCGTACACCCACAAGTTATAAAAATTATGTAGTGCATTTGCCACGTAAACTGCATGCTATAGGTGTGACATTAACAGAGCACAGTGCCATTCAGCAACTTTTCCATTCTTGTGAATGATGGCTGCTAACAACCATGACAAGGCTTTGTGTACACACTAAATGGGAAGGCAAAACCAAAGTATTCTAAACTCGTGTTCAGGCTGCAAGGCACAATGTACAAGGCTGCGCAAGGCAACGATGCTGTGAGCATTGAAGTAGGCGCAAAGTGAATGAGTTTTAAGAGAGAAAGTTGGGGGTCCTGAAATATACCATAGTCAAATCTGTGAGATGGTTGCTTGTTCCTGCAAACAAAATATCCTAGCAGCAGAATTCCAATGAAACTGGCACATTCCAAAATGCATCATTGAATTGCAGAACCATATTGTAAGTGGATTAGAGATGTGCATGAGGGTGCAGTGAGGCTGGTACGTATCCAAAGCCAATGTCCCCCCTGCTGCAGCTAATTAGAATGTGGTAACTGTCTTCACTGTAAACAATAAGGAGCCAATTAAAAAATTTTCTTGCGTTACTCAAACAGAAACTTTATTACTGGCTAACAGTCTTGTTTACTAAGTGAGAAATGCTTAAGATTTGAAATACTTGCTGCCAGGTACCATTCAATCTCAATCACACTTTGAAGAGATTTGTGGTCCAACATTTGGGATGACCTTGCAGAAAGTTGAAATCACCCGCTGATTTTTGACAGCAAACGCTGAGTGATGACCACAATGCAGCAAGCACTGACTGTCAGTGTGAAATGCTGCTGCTTGGTATTGATCTAATTGCCTCGTAAGGAAATCAAAAGAGGATTCCAATGCAGAATTCACGGTGAAATGCTCAGAAATAGTGGCATGGCACATATCAGAGGATGTAAAACTACAGCCTGGGAATGTTGCAGGAGGAAAGATACACCTTCAATAAGAAAAAGAGCACCAACATCTACTAATATTGTGCATTTAAGGTAATAAGATGTCACAAGGTACTTTACAGATGTGTTATAAATAAAATTAGACACTGAGCATACAATGCTATATTAAGGTAGATTATGGGTAGGTTTCAAGGAGCAAAGAGAGATAAACAGATTAAAGGAACTCTGGAGCTTAGATTTAAGACAGCTGATGGTAAAGGCACCAATGGCGCTCAATTAAAATCAGACATTGGGAACAAAAATAGATGACTACAGATAACTTGGAGGGTTTGGGGTTGTAGGAGATTTCAGAGATATGACAGGGTTAAGACCAGGGACGGATTTGAAAGCAAGGGTGAGAATTTTATAATTGAGGCACTATTTCTCATGACAGTCAGTCAACACAGGAATATCGGGCAAACATCACTTGGTGAAAATGAGAAAATATCCACCAGAGTTTTGGATGAACCCAAATTTCCGACGGCAGGAATGTGGGAAAGCTGTATAGAAGTGCATTGAAGGAATGGAGTTTAGAGGTAATTGAGGTATGGATGATGGTTTCATCCTAAAAAGTATTTAAACCTGTGTTGCGATCAACTGGGGACATTCATGTCCAAGATAACAGATCAATGACTAAGAGAAGAACTGGATTGGCAAAATAAATTGTTCCTTCAAAAGCCATTTTTTAATAAAAAGAACGATACAAAGGTTTTCTTGGGTCTATAAAACAGAAGTGCTACGATTGCCATGCTTTTCTAGAACAAGAGCAAACTTGTGAAAAATTCTTGGAAGAAATTCTTGGTTTAGTTCAGTACACTGAGAATGAGCTAAGAACTAGGAAATCAGAAATTACAAAGCAAGACATCCACAGTTAAAAACTGAGAATACTGAAATGGATACATTAAAATTGGAGCAGCAGAGATCAGAAATAGAATTCCAACAGAAAGAAGGAAAGTGAATTCCTGGAATGGGAAAAAGCGAGAAAGAGAGAGATAAGAAAATGAAAATGAGGGAAAGAGGCATGATCAAGAACAGAAAAAGAGAGAGAATTCCTGGAAACAGAAAGGAAGTTTAAACGGAAATAGCTCAAGCTTAGGAGTATCCGAAAGTGCTGTTTGAATATACCTTTGGTGAGGGAACCATTTCTAACTCAGACTTAAATCCTAAAGTATTCTAGCTCATCCATTTAATGTTTAAGTTAGATGAAGAAAAGGTGGATGTCTTCTTTAACGCAAATGGTTATAAAGCAGTTAAAATGGCTCATCCAACAATGGGCACTGTTGTTGCAGAGTAAGCCCATGGAAAAAGTGCACAGAGTATAGTCCATCCTATCTGACGAGTGTAGCCATTTATGAGTCAGCAAATTAAGTGCATTGCAGTTTGTCCCAGCAAAGATTCCATACCCTCAGGAAATGTCCTGGCCAGGCACATATATCTGCAATTTGGCAGCTTATGGAGTCTGCTTTTGTCTGATGAGTATGAACTTAAAACTGAGGTCACTAACAAAAGTCTTCATGAGACGATTCTCATCAAGGAGTTCAAAAACTCTGTACTTCTCCCAATCAACTCTCACATTGGGGACAGAGGGTGGCTCAGTCCAGACAGGCAGCTATTCTGGCAGATAAATATAGTAAACATTGGACCATAAACTGAGGTAGACTGGGGTCTAGAATGTTTTACAGACCAGAAAGATTTTTTTTGGGGGGAGCTGGCAATTCAGCACTGACCAGGGATTGAACTGAGCGTCTGCTGGTTGGATTGGCTCAGGATCAAAGCATGCAATACATTTAGCTGCTGAGCCTTTGAAGGGCTAGAAAGAAGTAAATACCCTGACACAAAATGGAGAGAAAATGGAATTAAAGAAAAAATCTATCTAATTTCATATGACTGAATGAATTATAAAATTAATTCAAGTATTAGAATACATAATTACTAGTAAAATTCAATGCCATGTTCTGTTTAGGCTTATTCTTTACAGATTTGGAAACAAACTATTGCCTCTATGGCAACACGGTGTGGAGCTGGAGGAACACAGCAGGCCAGGCAGCATCAGAGGAGCAGGAAAGCTGACGTTTCGGGTCTGGACACTTTTTCAGAAATGGGGGAGGGGGAAGGGGGCTCTGAAATAAATTGAGAGGGGGGAGGCAATGATGGAAGGTGGATATTGGAACAGTTAAGTGGAGAGAAGTCAGACAGATCAAGGAGGCGGAGATGAAGCCAGTAAAGGTGAGTGTAGGTAGGAAATTAGGATAGGGGTTGGTCAGTGAGGTGTCAGTGGGCTCACTGACCAGCCTCCAACCCAACTCCCTAGCTACACTCACCTTTACTGGCTTCATCTCCGCCTCCTTGATCTGTCTGTCTTGTCTCCGCTTATCGGCTCCTCTATATCCACCTTCTATCGTCACCTCCCCCTCTCTCTATTTATTTCAGAGCCCCTTCCCCTCCCCCATTTCTGACAAAGGGTCCAGACCCAAAATGTCAGCTTTCCTGGTCTTCTGATGCTGCCTGGTCTGCTGTGTTCCTCCAGCTCCACAGCTTGTTATCGCAGACTCCAGCATCGGCAGTTCCTCTTATCTCTGTTGCCTCTATGGCATTTGTTTACTAGGAAAAAGACAGATGTATTGTATTGAAAAGTATATTGTTTATTTTGTCCATTAAGCCTACCACATACATATATTAGCGCAGCGCGGTGGCTCAGTGGTTAGCACTGCTGCCTCACAGCGCCAAGGTGCTCCGGTTTCCTCCCACAGTCCACAGATGTGCAGGTTAGGTGGATTGGCCATGCTGGATTGCCCACGGTGATTGGGGGAATGGGTTGGGTGGGGTGCTCTGGGGGTCACTGTGGATTCGTTGGGTCTGGGTGGCCTGTTTCCACACTATGGGGATTCAATGATTTTCTAACAGAATAAAGGAATCCATGTTGTAATAGCATTTGCAGTTCAGTATCTGAACGCATTCTGTCAAATATTACTGTTCTGTCCCAAGAACTTCACAATCTTGAGCTTGAGAAAAGTGCTTCATTTATGCATATCACTCCTTTATATTAAGTAAAGATTTTCAGGATGCCATAAACATGTGAGACATACACAATTTTTTCATGGAGATTCTCTGAAGGTTCTTGAAGGTCACAATTTAATCCTACAGCTAACTTCTAGTGTTATACCCCAAAACTGCACTGTAGGGACTCTATATTAAAAAGCAATGATAATTAGTTGGTCCATTCCCATTTCTAAAATATTACCATAAGACATAGCAGATGAGGGAGCAACTATAAAAAGGAGGGCAGTCAAGCAGAACTGAGTATGTTGTTCTGAAATACACACAGTGTATGAACCAAGGTAAATGAGCTGGTAGCACAGATTGAAATTGGCAGCTATGATGTTGTGGGTATTGCAGAGCTGAGGCTTCAAGGAGATCAGGGCTGAGAACTAAATATCTTAAGATGTGTGACCTATCGAGAGAACAGCAGATGGGCAAAGGGGATGGGGTTGCCTTGTTGGTAAGAAATAAAATCAAATTGATAGCAAGAAGTGATATAGAGTCAGAAGGTGAGGAATCTGTGTGAGTGGAGTTGAGGAACTGCAAAGGGAAGAAGTCCCTGATGGAGGTTAGGTACAGGCCTCCTCGCAATAATCAGGATGTAGGGCAGAAAATAAATCAGGAAATAGAAAAGGCATGTAAGATAGGCACTAATACAATCATTATGGTGTATTTCAATACACAGATGGACTGGGAAGATCAGGTTGGTAGCTGATCTCAACCAAAGAGATTTGTGGAATGCCTACGAGATGTCTTTTTGGAGTAGCTTTGTGGTAGAGCCTATTATGGAACAGGCAATTCTGGATTTGATGATGTGTAATGAGGCAAACTTGATGAGGGAACTTAAGATGAAGGAACCCCAAGGGGGCAGTGACCATAATAGGATAGAATTCACCTGCAGTTTGAGAGGGAGAAGCTTGGATCAGATGGAATGGTATTACAATTGAGTAAAGTATCTACAAAGACATGAGGGAGGAGCTGACCAGCGGTATTGGAAGGGGAGCCCAGCAGGATAGACAATGAAGTAACAATGGCAGGAGCTTCTGGAAGTAACTCAGGAGGCACATTAGAAATTCATCCCAAGGAACATACCAAGGAGAAGACAAGGCAGCCATAGCTGACAAGGGAAGTCAGGAACCGTATAAAAGTGAAAGATAAAATGTACAATGTGGTGAAGATTAGTGGGAAGCTAGAGGATTGGGAGCCTTTAAAAACCACCAGAGGATAATTAAAAAGCAAGCGAAGAGGGTAGATGAAATATGAGGGTAAGCTAGCTAGTAATATGAAAGAAGATTGCAAGAGTCTTATTTTTAGATATCTAAGAGGTTAGAGAGATGAAAGAATGGATATTGGACCACTGGAAAATGAGACTGGAGAAGTAGTAATGGGGAACAGAGAAATGATGGAGGAAATCAATACATACTTTGCATCAGTTTTCACAGTAGAAGACAACAGTGACATACCAGAACTATAAGGGAATCAGGGGACAGGGGTGGGTGTAGTGACCATCATGAAAGAGAAGTTGTTGGGGAAGCTAAAAAGCCTGAAGATTGATAAATCATCCTAACTGGATGGATTACATCCTCCAGAGTTCTTAAGGACATAGCTGAGCAGATTGTGGAGGCATTGGTGGTGATCTTTCGGGAATCACTGGAGTCAATGAGGGTCCCAGAGGGCTGAAAAATGGCTAATGTAACACCCCTGTTTAAGAAGGGATGGAGGCAGAAGCCAGAAAATTATAGGCAGCGTAGCCGGATCACCACTGTTGGTAAGATTTTAGAGTCCATTATTAAGGATCAAAGAGCAGAGTGCTTGGAAATGCCTGGTAGAGCTGAGCCAGCATGGCTTCATCAAGGGGAGGCCATGCCTGACAAATCCGTTAGAATTCTTTCACGGGGTAGCAAGAAATTTAGAAAAAGAGTGTCAGTGGATGCGAACTATTTGAATTTCCAGAAGGCCTTTCATAAGGTTTCACACAGGAGGTTGCTAAAAAGGCAAAAACTCATTGTTTTAAGCGTAAGGTACAGGCATAGATAGAGGATTGGCTGACTGGCAGAAGGCAGACACTGAGGATAAAGGGGTCTTTTTCAGGATGGCAAATGGTGACTAGTAGAGCTCTGCAGGGTTCCGTGTTGGGACCATAACTATTTACATTATACACTAACAATCTGGAAAAAGGAACTGAGGGCATTGTTGCTAAGTATGCAAATGACACAAAAATAGGTGAAGAGCCACGTATTGTTGAAGAGGCAAGGAAGCTGCAGAAGGAATTGACAAGCTAGGAGAATGGGCAAAGAAGTGGCTGATGGAATAGAATGTAGGAAAGCATGAGGTCATGCACTTTGGTAGAAAGCATAGAGGCATGGACTATAAATGTGGAGCTGTAAAAGCACAGCAGATTACTCAGCATCCAAGGAGCAGAAAAGTCAATGTTTTGGGCTGAAATCCTTGGTCAGCCCAGTCCTGACGTAGGGTTTTGGCCCGAAACATTGACTTTCCTGCTCCTCAGATGCTGCCTGACCTGCTGTGCTTTTCCAGCTCTGTATTTATTGACTCTAGCTTCCAGTATCTGCAGTTCTTACAGTCTCCAAGGTGCATAGACTATATGCTGAATGGCGAAAGCCTTCGGAAATCTGAATCACAAAGGGAATTAGGAATCCTAGTTTAGGATTCTCTTAAGGTTGAGACTGTATAAGGCTCTGGTCAGACCTCATTTGAAATGTTGGGAGCAGTTTTGAGCCCTGTAACAAAGGAAGGATGCACTGGCCTTGGAGGGGGTTCTGGAGGAGGTTTACAAGAATGATACCAGGGAATGAAAGACTTGTCATATGATCAGCTGTTGAGGACTCCAGCTCTGTACTTAATGAGGCTTACAAGGATGATAGGGTGTCTCATTGAAGCTTCCAGAATACACGAGGCCTAAATAGAGTAGACGTGGAGAAAATCTTTCCATTAATAAGAGAGACTAGGACCTGAGAGCCTCAGAGTGAAGGGACAATTCTTCAGAGCTGAGATGAGGAAGAATTTCTTCAGCCAGAGGGTGGTGTACCTGTGAATCTCATTGCTGTTGAATGCTGGGGAAGCCAAGTCATTGAGTGTATTTAGGACAGAGATAAATATGTTCTTGATTAGTCAGGGGATCAAGAATTATAAGGAGAAGGCAGGAGAATGGGGTTGAGAAACAACAGCCATGATCGAGTGGTAAAGCAGATTTGATGGGCCCAATGGCCTTTTTTTCGCCATTCATTAATGGCATGAGGACGTTGCTGGTTACTCAGCCTTTATTGTCCATCCCCAATTGCCCAGAGGGCCATTCAGAGTCAAGTACATTGCTGTGGGTCTGGAGTTACATGCAGGCCACACCAAGTAAGGATTGCAGTTTCCTTCCCTAAAAGACATTAGTGAACCTAACTGTGCTTCTATATCTTATAGCCTTATAATCTGTGGTGTATCTGCCTAGGGTTCATCTTTAGCAATGTAAGGCTGAACTCTCGGCTGCACAGTGTGGCGTGTCAATGGCGGGTGTGGAGCCAGGCCCTGGTGCAGACTGGAAGCTAGTTGCCAGCCTGGTCTGTTGGAGTCAACTTTTATATCTGTAGTTCTGGACATTCCATTTCTCTATTCTTGCTGATCTTGTAACTAAAGAAGCTGTGCTAAGGTACATTTGTATCCAAGTTGGCGCTGTAATTGGCAACGTATAAAATTTTTGCTATGCTGATTGAGTATATGTGACAATAAAGCCTACTCTAATCTAGTCTATTCTTAGTTAACTACAAGAGTGTGAGAGAATTGATGGTGCCAGAGCTGGACATTCATGTCTATGCCAGGTCTCAAGATATATTTCAACAAATGACTTCAACAGCCATCATTACACCATAGATTTATTTGTTTTTCTGCCACCTGATCAACAGAATGTAACTCTGGTCATACAAAGAAACGGCTAGTATTTGGACAGCATATATAAGGTTTGGCTGCTCTAAAATAATGCACAGTCAATCAGGTATTTTTGAATAATTGATATGTAGGCAGTTGACAATATGCACACGGCATGGTCCCATAACTAATAATGATATAATTGAATAGATAATATGTTTTAGTGTCATTCATTGAAGGAAAAATGATGGGCAGAACTCTGAGATTACACTTTATTCTTCCTTCAAAAAGTGTGATGAGATATTTTACAAATGTAGCCATGATGTGAAGGTGCCAATGTTAGACTGGGGTGGACAAGGTCAGAAGTCAGATGACACCAGGTTATAGTCCAACAGGTTTATCTGAAATCACAAGCATTCGGAGCACTTCACCTAACGAAGGGACAATGCTCTGAAAGCTTCTGATGTCAAATAAACCTGTTGGACTATAACCTGGTGTTGTCTGACTTCTGACCATATTTTACAATTGGCAGAAAATTGACCTGAAAGACAGCACCTTTACATTGCAGCACTGAAGTAGCAATTTGAGTTATATAACTAAGTCTCTGCAGTGGAAATTGGACCCATGGCTTCAGACTCAGATCCTGGAACATTAACTCTCAGCCAAGGCTAACACCTAAGGCTGGAATTTCAGTCTCAAGACAGGTCAGGAAAATTCCCAGCTCAGTCCACCTGTCTTGGCGGAAAGCACTGCAGGGAGTGGATTTTCAGCATGCATGCAGTCTCTATCAGGCTGGCTGACCTGGTAAAGATTTTGGGGGCAACATTATTATACATTCTTAGCTAAGAGCCAAGATATTCATTAGACTTTTAAAATACATGAGAACTGGGAAAAATTGCTTGATTGATCACTCTGACTCTGACTCTTGACAGCTTTAGATTTTGAACTTCTTCTGTTAATTTCACACAAGGAAAAGAAAATTTCAAATGTTTATAGTTTCTGCTACAGACACTTCAAAGGTTTTGTGGATGATTGACACTTTTGCTGACCTGGAGCAAAAGAGTTTTTTTAAGAAGGTGGAATGCTATCAAGGCATGATTTTTATTAAAAAAGAAATCATGTTTTGCACATTATATTGTCAGTATGGTATTCATTGATTCTACACAGTGTATACAGTTTGGAGGCACTATGACCTGGTATGAAGGGAATTATGATAAATAAACATATGAAATATTATTATTTGGAAACTTGGATTCTAATGTAGAGGTTGATGGACTATTTTGTTTTCAGTGCTGTGAAGATTTGAACTGATTTTTCTTTTAAAAAAGGGTTCAGAAAGTCATTTGGAATAGTCAGCCTTCCAAAGGAGTCTTAACTGACTTAACAAGCTACCTAATGAGATAATGGCTGCTTACTGTTGACTAGAACATCTTTGGCACACATAAAAGACTGTAGCAGGTTGCAGTTTGGAATAATAGATCATATTAACAGTTGCGCTGTTTAGCAGCTTAGATATAGTTAAAGTCTTGGGTTTATCTTTTAGACTTCAGTGAGAAAAGTCAATGAGTTAGCCTATGTGTCTCAGGCAGTAAGAGTAATGGAGACAATCACACCTGCTGAATGTGCAGAAAGTGATAGAAAGAAAACATTTGTCAGTTCAGTAAGAAATTTTAAAATGAAGATAAGAGTAGCACTTGAGTATGTGAAAAGGATATGTCCAGCAAGATGTTGAATCTTTCTTTTTGCTGTTTGTGATAAGATGTTTCCAAATTCTCTTGTATGTATAGCTTCTCATTTCTTCTGTGTAATAAAGTTGTGTTGTTTTGTTAAAAGTACATTGATAGTTTCATGTGAATATGTACAGTGACTGCTCTCCACAGTAACCAAATTCCAAAACTAAAACTTATGGTCTGTCAAGCCAAGTTTCAGTCTGGAATCTGGTTTGTCCAGTATTACCATCAACTGGGATCATACCAGTACTAAGCAGCCACAGGCAGTGAATGGGAGGCATAACTTGCCATGTAGAGTCATGGCTATTATCTTTGAGCTTAATTTTCAAGAAGCTCCCTCATCAAGATTACATTTCTTCATAGCTCTGAGGAGTTGTGAACCACAACCATTTTTAAAAGCTGGACCAATTCTATGAGAATTGCAAAAATAGATAAAGAGGTGCATACCTCGAGTCATAGAGCTGTGTAGCACAGAAACAAACCCTTTGGTACAACCCATCCGCGCCATCCAGACACTCCAATGTGACCTACTCCCATTTGCCAGCATTTGTCCCATATCCTTCCTATTCGTATAGCCATCCACCACTTCCTCTGGCAGCTCATTCTGTACACGCACTACCCTCTGCCTGAAAAAGTTACTTCTCAGATGCTTTTTATATCTTTCCCTTCTCACCTTAACCCTATGTTCTCCAGTTTTGGACTCCCCTACCCTGGGAAAAAGATCTTGCCTATTCACTCTATCCACGTCCCTCATGATTTTATAAAGATTTATAGGCTCACCCCTCAGTCTCCGATGCTCCAAGGGAAAAAGCCGCATACTATTCAGTCTCTCCCTATAGCTCAAATCTTCCAGTCCCAGCACCATCCTTGTAAATCTTTCCTGCATCCTCTCCAGTTTAACAATATCCTTCCTATAGAAGGACAACCAGAATTGTACGTAGTATTCCAAAACTGGCCTCACCAATGTCCTGTATAATTTCAACTTAACATTCCAACACCTATACTCAATGTTTTGACCAATGAAGGCAAGTGTGACAAATGCCCTCTTCACCATCCTGTCTTCCTGCAACTCCACTTTCAAGGAGCTATGCACGTGCACTCATCAGGTCTCTTTGTTTAGCAGCACTCCCCAGGGACCCACTGTTACTTGTATTCTTCCTGCCCTGGTTTGCCTTACCAAAATACAACACCTCACATTTGTCTAAATTAAACTCCATGGCCACTCCACCCACTGGCCCATCTGATCAAGGTCCCATCATACTCCGAGATTTTTTTTTCTCACTACACTACCTATTTTGGTGTCATCTACAAATTTACTAAACATACCACCTATATTCACACCCAAATCATTTATATAAGTGACAAACAGCAGCGGACCCTGGTCATAGGCCTGCAGTCCGAAAAACAACCCTCTGCCACCACCCTCTATGTCCTACCTTCAAGGCAATTTGGTTTCTAGTTGACTGGCACCTGCTCTCCACACCCCACCCCTTACCCCATCACCACCACACACCCTGCCCCCTTATGGCCTTTCTTAAGTAATGGCAACACATTAGCCAACGTCCAGGCTTCCAGAACCTCAGCTGTGGCTATCGATGATGCAAATATTTCAGCCAGGGGCCCAGCTATCTCTTCCCTAGCTTCCTACATAGTTCTGGGAAACACCTGACCAGGTCCCTGGGATTTATCCAGCTTTATGTGTTTTAAGACCTCCAGTACCTCCTGTTCTGTGATATGAATTCTTTTTAAGGCATCACTATTTCCCCAAGTTCCCTAACTTCCATGTCCTTCTCCGTAGTGAATACGGACACAAAATATTTGTTTAGTTTCTCACCCGTGACCTGTGATTCCTCACCTAGGCAGCCAAGTTGATCTTTAAGAGGCCCTATTCTCTCCGTAGTTTCTCTTTTGTCCTTAATGTATTTGTAGAATCTCTTTGGTTGCTCAAAGCTATCTCATGTCTCCATTTTGCCCTCCTGATATTTCTCTGAAGTATAGTCCTACTGCCTTTATACCTTTCTAGGGATTCACTCTGTCTCAGCTGTCCATATCTAACATATGCCTTCTTCTTTTTCTTGACCACAGCCTCAATTTCTTTAGTCATTCAGCATTCTCTACACCCACTAGCCTTGTCCTGCACACTAACAGGAACTCTGTCTCTGAATTCTCATTATCTCATTCTTAAAGGCCTCTCACTTCCCAACCATCCCTTTACCTGAGAATAGCCTCCACCAACCAACTTTTAAAAGTTCCTGTCTGATACCATCAAAATTGGTCTTACTCTAAATTAGAGCTTTAATTTTTTTGGTCAGTTCTATCCTTTTCCAGCACTGTTTTAAAACTAATAGAATTATGATCACCTGACCCAAAGTGATCGCCCACTGATACTTCAGTCACTTTCCTTGCCTTATTTCCCAACAGAAGGTCAAGTATTGCTCCTTCTCTAGTAGGTACATCCACATATTAAATAAGAAAATTCTCTTGTACTGACTTAACAAATTCCTCCCCATCCAAGACTTTGAGATTATGACAATCCCAGTTTATGTTTGGAAAGTTAAAATCACGTACCATTACAACCCTCTTTTCCTTATAGATATCTGAGATCTCCTTACATACTTGCTTCTCAATTTCCCACTGACTATTGGGGGACTTATAATCCAATCCCAACAAGGTGATCATCCCTTTTATATTTTTAAGTTCCACCCAAATAACTTAATTGGACGATATCCCAGGAGTATCCTCCCTAAGTAGAGCCTTAATGTTCTCCCCAACCAAAAACGCCACTGCCCCTCCTCTTGACTCTCCTTTCTATCCTTCCTATAGCATTTCTACCCCAGAATATTAAGCTGCCAGTCCTGTCCATCCCTGAGCCATGTTTCTGGGATAGCAGTGATATCACTGTCCTATGTTCCCAATCATGTCCTAAGTTCTTCTGCCTTACCATAGGCCTCTTGCATTGAAATAAATGTAGTTTAATTTAACAGTCTTACCTCATTCTCTGTGAAGTTCCTGTCTGCCTTGACTATTAGACTTGCTCCCCTTGTCTACTGCACCAGCCTCAGCCTTTTCTCTTTTCTCACTATTTGCTTGGTTCCTGCCACCACATTCTTAACTTGTTTTAAAGCCTCTCAATTAGCACTAGCAAATTTCCCTGTGAGGATATTGGTCCCCTTTCAATTCAAGTGGAATACATCCCTCTTAGCAGGTCATTTCTTTCCCTGAAGCGATTCCAATGATCCAGAAATGTGAATCCTTGTCCTCTGCACCAGCTCCTCAGCCGTGCATTCATCTGTCTGTCCTCCTACTCCTACTCCCAGTAGCATGTAGCACTGTCAGTAGTCCAGATATTACTACGCTCAAGGACTTAATTTTTAACTTCCTGCCTAGTTTTCTATGTTCTCTCTGCAGAACTTTATTCCTTTCCCTCCTTGCCCTTGGCACCAAAGCACATAACGACTTCCTGCTGGTCACTCTCCTCTTTCAGAATATTCTGCACCCTCTCCGAGACATCCTTGATCCCAGCACCAGAGAGGCTACACAGAAATGCAGACGACGGCAGAAACATCTGTCTGTGGCCCAGACTGCAGAGTCCCCTACTACAACTGATTGCTTGGAACCTGATTCTGCTATGGAACTGCTTAGGTCAGCAATAGACGGTTCAGGCTCATACCCTGAATCAGTATACTTCTCTAAAGGCACTCCTGAAAATTGGTAACCTCATGAAAGGTTTCAGTAATCCCAGTCATCATTTTCACCCACTCATGAAATTTCCCTAGCTCTAAGAAAATGCCTTATAGTCTGTAAACTGTGATGTGGGACAGTGCCATTGTTGCCTCACTTGAAAAGAGAATGTTTTGCTTCCTTGCAATGACCTACCCAACGATCCATTGAAGCTATTTCGGGTTGGAGCAGGTAGATTCATGTAGCTCTGACACTTGCTGGTTAAAACACCTGAGGTCTGCGCCTTATCCTGTTAGGCCATATCATTTTGTTTCTTTTGAATTGCAATTACCATTCTCTCCTCTGACACTTACTGCAAACGATAGTAATATCATGACTGGAGAAACTACATATACCCAAGTTGAGTCTACATTAAGTTTAGACAGTTCTTATAGTGGAGTGCATAAAACTCTTCATTTGCACTGATGTATAGCTGATATTGTTGCATGCTGTACATGTGCAAAGATGTGGCAATTGTATCAATCAAAAGCCAATTTTATATTGTTGGTGCTGGATGCCAGCAAACTCTGTCAAAAGCTACTCGTGTTTTGGACAGATCGTCTCTGAAAGATTAAGTAATATGTTGACGTGTTATTTTGAATTATCAAACAATTAATTGAAAATGTAAAACAATTAATGGATTTATCACGAAACCAACATCAGTAAGCATTTGTTTGACAATCTGCATCCTATGCTGAAAGAAATTACTTTGCATGTCAACAGAGGGAAGTGATTAAGTATCAATCCTGCCCAGTATTCAATAAGAAAATGTCTGACTTGAAACCCAGTGCCAGAAATCTACCTTTGTCCCATATCCCTTCAAATCTTTCATTTAAAGAAATCTACGAATCTTAGATTTAAAACTAAAAATTGATCTGGCATCAATTCCCTTTTGCAAAAGAGTTGTAAACTGCTGTCATCGTTTGCTTGTCGAAGTCCATCTGAATTTTGCTCCTGAAAACTCTGCTTCTGTTATTTTTTGTTCTCCAACCCAAGGAAATAGATTTTTTCCCTAACTTCCCTGTCAGCTCCCCTTGGTCTGATTCTTATATTCATTAGTTCAAATCTATAATTAACAATGCACATCATTACCTTAAAGTACATTTATAAGTCATTCCTTTAAAGCCTACCCTGAGAACAGTTTTCCTTTGAAGTTTTCTCAGATAATTTGCACATAATTAAACAATTATTGGTTTTAGGGCAGGTCTACTAGCAAATAATATTTGTACAGATTCTAAGAAAAGCTTGATAATTAAATCTACTTAGTATGGTTTCCAGAGGCAAAAGTACTACTGAAGAACTAAAGCTCCCTTCAGGCGCTATGTACACTATGTTCACTTACAACAGGCAGCTACTATCTCGTCACTCAAAATTTTGATCTTAGAGACATCCTACCAACATGGAGTCATAGAGTCACGCAGCATGGAAACAGACCCTTTCAGTCCAACCAGCCCATGCCACCACATTATAAAACTAAACTAGACCCACCTGCCTATGCTTGGCCCATATCCCTTCAAACCTTTCCTAGTCATTAACTTATCCAAATGTCTTTTAAATCTGGTAACTGTACCTGCATCCACCACTTTGGCAGATCATTACACATACGAACCACTCTCTGTGTAAAAGTGTTGCCCCTCATGTCCTTTTTGAATCTTTCTCCTCTCATCTTAAAAATATGCCCCCTAGTCTTGAACTCCCCCAACCAAGGGAAAGACCCTTGTCATTCACCTTTCCTATGTTCCTCAGGATACACAATCAAATGACTGTCCCTATTATTAGCTACTGTCAACATTGTATTTGGTTGTATCAATTCCTAGCTCTAAATACCAGGCAACAGCCTGCACTAAAACAAGATGGCCCATGTATAGTGATGAACTGCAGAGGACTCCTGGTCATCTCTTGGCACTGAAGATCACCACTGAAGATCATCTGTCAATTTGGTCACTTAGTCACTGGCAGCAAGCTTTAGGTCATAACAGAGCACTAACCGGGAGGAAGGGGCTGAATGGAAGAAGGGTTCAGGAAACAAGTTGGGGGCCAGGCAGCCAGCTTCAACAATTCAACAGTAAGAACAATGATTTGAATTTATCCAGCTCCTTTGGCTTTGTCAAACATCCCGTGTTGGACTGAAGGGTCTGTTTCCATACTGAATGACCATGATTCTATGACTGTAAACAGATTATGACACCAAACCATATTAGATATTAAGGGAGGTGACCAAAAGCTTGGGTTTTGAGGATTGTTTTGAAGGAGAAGAGATCGGTAGGAGGTTCAGGGAGGAGACTGAGAGTTTAGGGCTCGCAGCTGAAGGCACGGCTACCAATGGTCAAGCAATTAATTTGGGGTACGCAAGGTGCCAGGATTAGAGAAGTGCAAAATTGAACAGAGTTACAGTGCTGGAGAGATTTCAGAGATAGGAAAGGTTATTGAACAAGTAGTTTAAGGATACAGATACAGCAGAGGGATTGAGAAGTAATGGTGATGGAGAGTAGGCTGTAGTCGGCAGTAAGTAAAATCACCATAACTTTATGAGACCATAGGGCTGCTCTCTCAATAGATAGAGATGACCGGGCATGGTTTAACCTGAGGGTCATCATGCCTCGTGGGAGGAAGAGGGGAAATTGTACAGGAGAATTCTTCATGCAACCTCAGTTGGTGTATGAACTGAACCCAGGCTGTTGGCTTCGCTCTGCAACACAAATCAACTGTCCAGGTAACTGAGCTAACTGACCACTTGGCTGTAGGCAGCATCGATGTGGCAGCTGATTTGTTTGGACAATGTCACCAGGCGACCACATGTGGATGAGAAATGGCAAGAGGCCAAGGATAGATCCTCAGGGCCTTCAGAGGTAATGGTGTAAATGAGCAGCCATTGCTGGCGGTTCTCTGTCTGTGACTACATAGATAAGGACAGAATGAGGAGATTGCAGTATCTCTCTAAATCCAACTCCCCAACCCCACCCACTGTCTAAACATGTGGTCAACTATGCCACAGGCTACTGACACGTCAAGAATCACTTGGTATGCCACTGAGGATTTTGACAAGAGACTTTTCGGTATAATGGTCAGATGAAAAACTCATTTAAAAATGAAGTTCTGGGAAGCAACTGTAAAACAAATTACCTGGTATTATTACATTGCTATGAGAATTTCAGTTTCCCACATTTTCTATATTGCAACAGTGACCATGTTTTAAAGGTACTTCAGTAAATCACATTTGGATGCTCTCGTAATGAGTTGACGTCTATTAAAGGACTGTAGGCATGACACCTATTAGAGAGCAAGAGCCTGTTGTTACAGAGCTGGAAATTTGGTCCATGTTAAGCCTGAAGCAGCACAAGGCAGACTCCCAGGAATTACCATAACTATTAAATTAATTCTGTTGGCACCATTCTCCATCACAGTTTAGACAACTGACCCCAAAGCAATTTGACCAGAAACTTCTCACTGGGGAAATTGAACCCTGGTCTCCCATTTGACAGACAGGAAAACTTAGAGTGGAAAAGCTGGGAGAGAGAATCTGATTATGGTGTACAAAGTTCTGAGGAACACAGAGAAGATAGACAGGGAGAAACATTTTCCCTTTGTAGAGCGGTTAATAGCCAACAGAACAGTTGTAAGGTAAGGAGCAGAAGGTTTAGAGGAGATTTGAGAAAATATTTTTCACCGAGAGGGTTGTGAAAACTTGGAACTCACTGCCTAAAAGGGTGGTGAATGCAGGAACCCTCAAGACATTTAAGAACTATTTAGATGAGCACTTGAAATGCCATAGCTATGTGGCAATGGATCAAATGCTGGAAAATGGGGTTAGAACAGACGGATGTTTGATGACCAGCATGGAGATAGTGGGCTGAAGGGACACTTTCCATGCTATAAAACCTTTATGGCTCTGACTAACCACTATGCTAATGATAGTTATCTCCAAATTCAAGGGTCCTTTTAAGCCTTTCATGGTACGGACCCTGCTGCTATTAGAGATTTGATGATCCACCAGGACAGCCCACAGAGATTGACGTGGCAAATAGAAGACAAGCCTCAAAAGCAGGTAAAATGATCCAAACAGGAAGGATGATCAGATCTTAGATATCAGACTGAAGCAGTTGAATCTACCACTTGAGCACAGGCAGAGGGGTGATGGCAGATTTGAATTTGTAGGCGCTGATATGAAACTTAAAAAGCATGCCCACATCTCCCAACTCCACCTTCAGGTTTTTTTTAAAACTTGCCTTTTTGGTCACTGCTCACAGCATTCCCTTAAAGAGTGCTGGTTAGGCTAACTACACACACACACCATGTTATTCTCAATGCTGCTGTGCCCACGGCAGCACATTTTTACTAAACTACTCTCAAACTGTCATTACACCCTCCTATTTACATATATAGGTGTTCTAATACCTATTTCAGACTTGGATTCTGTACACCCTTTTTACTGCCTCAACCAATAGAGCAGCACATGTCCCATTCTTCCATGTTGGATACTTTGGCTTTCATTTCGTACCTGAAGTACAGTTGTCATGGCACATCGATACCAGAATTTAGTTTTAAATCAAGAAAATTTCAGTAAGTTTCTCAATCTATAATTCAAATATTGATTTTCAAGCTGTTAATTGTGTGTTTCTTTGTAAGATCTTGCCAGTTTATTCATGGCTTAATTCATGTGTTAATAAATACATCATATAAACCCACTTCCTTAGTTACGTCCCTTGTCTGTCGTTTTCCTGAGCTGTAAATGACATGATTTGCATAGCAGCCCAATAGATCCCTGTGGCGAGGCACATTCGTCACCAATTCCAAACAGGAAAGATAAAGAAATTGGGGACCCCACAGTGCTAAGTTCCACATCTACCTGCTTGGATCACAATACTTTCCAACAGTTTAGGAGAGTGGAGAAATTCAACATGCTTATTACTTGAGTGAGTGTTTTACTCAGCAATACATGTAGGAACTCAGTAAAGGGTTTTGACACATGACTTTTGGTGGCAGTAGGACAGCTGGCTGTATTCAAACAGTGCAGAAACTTGGCAGCTGTTCATTTCACATTCTGCTCAGGGTTCTTGCCCTCCAGTTCGAAGCTGTTCTTGCAGGTATCCAATCTGAAATGGCACACATCCAGTCACAGATGTGGCTTCCTTTTACACTGATATTTGCATTTTCATTCTGTCTTCTACAGAAGTCTTTTGTTTTAATATTTCCACCATCATTTTATGAAATGAAATATTGCAAACATTTGTATTTCTAAATTGGACAAATTTTCTACCTTCTTCCCCTTCTTAGGTGATTCAATAACACTTTCAATATGTACTGAAACATTTTCTTTCCTTGAATTAACTCAATATCCCAAATATACAGAAACTGTAGCTGGGAGTCTCTGAAACAAGCTGCAGAAGTGTAGCTGCAACTTGCCTTTCTCTGTTCCAATAACCATGCACCTTCGGGTAAAGGGTGCAGGTTGTCAACAATGATAACTGAAAATCTTTACAAACAAAAACAGGTCAAACTTCATAGCTATGTAATGTTCTTCTGATGTTTTGCTTTTTGGACAAAGCGCAGTAAATTAAAATCCAAACAGTTGCAGGTCAAGGTTTCGGGTTTCAGGGAATGTTGGTGGCTCTCCCAGTTTGAAACATATTAATCACCTTAACTTCTGATGTTGAAATATCTCTGATCTGTGTAATTTGGCATGAATCCAATTGACTTTGGCATCTGGTCATGTGCTTTTGCACAGCATTCATCTGGTGAAAATTCAGCAAGTCACAGCAGTTGCTGAGATTTGGCTGTGGCATGTTGTTTTAAACATTCTGCAGGCTAGCCAATAAATTGATTCCCAACAATAAAGAATCTCATTTGACACTGAAATAAGAGTTTTGTCATGTTTTTATCTGGATGGTTTAGACAGTGCAGACCAAATAAGATTGGTAAGGAGTTTGATCTAACATTGTTATAAATCACTAGCAGGGTAGGCCTGAGATGAGGAACCATTGTGGAATTTGCAAGCTTTGAAAGTTGTGGAGACCATGTCACTGAGTCAATTCAAGACAAAGATTGATCATTTTTTAGATATTAAAGGCATCAATGAGTATGGAGAGAAAGTGGAAATATGGCATTGAGATCAAGGATCAGTCATAATCATATTGAATGCCAGAGCAGGATCAAAGGATTGAGTGGGCTACTTCTGCACTTTGTTTCTAAGTTTCACAGTAAACAAACAATGAACAGGAATTTTTGAAAAAGTGCGCCTTAGAGATTCAAAATATTTTCACTCAACCAAATACCATCCATAACATTGCACTGTTTTCCCACTTAGAGTCATGGAGTTATACAGCATAGAAACAGACCCTTCAGTCCAACCTGCCTGCGTCGATCAGATGTCCTAAACTGATATAGTCCCATTTTCCAGTATTTGGCCCATATCCCTCTGAACGCTTCCTATTCATGTTCCCACCCAGATGCCTTTTAAATGTTGTAATTGTACATGCCACTACCACCGCTTCTGGAAGCTCGTTCCATTCACACACAATCCTCTGTGTGCAAAATGTGCCCCTCAGGTCCCTTTTAAATCTTTCCCCTCTCTCCTTAAACCTATGCCATGTAGTTCAGGACCCCCCCACCATGGGAAAAAACAATCCTTGGTTATTCACCTTATCTATGCCCCTCCAGATTTTATACAACTCTAAAAGGTCACCCCTCAGCCTCCAATGCTGCAGGGAACAAAAAAGACCCAGCCTATTCAGCCTCTCCCTATAGCTCAAACCGTCCAATCTCAGCAACATTCTTATAAATCTTACGTGAACCCTTTCAAGTTTAACAACATCCTTCCTGTAGCAGGGAGATCAGAATTGAATGCAGTATTCTAAAAGTGGCCTAACTAAAGTCTTGCACAGCTGTAACATGACATCCCAACTCCAATGCTCAATACTCTGACCAACGAAGGCAAGGATGCCAAATGCCTTCTTCACCACCCTGTATACCTGAGACTCCACCTTCAAGGAAGTATGCACCTGCACCCGAATGTCTCTTCATTCATTGGAATACTTCTTCTGCACTCAATCTGTCCAATTTTCTGAACTTTCAAGTTATTTCTTTGGGAATTTCAATGTTAATCTATGACTTAGGAAACAATTTGCTTTGAAAATGAATGGCATTTATTCCCCAGTAGTGATCTTTGAACATTTATGCAGGACAAGTAGCTTCCTTTTGCTTATGTATGAAAATTAGAAGACTTGGCACACATCCCTTTGGAGTTTGATATATTGGAAATCACTTAAATTTGTCTCTTGTAAAAGGAAAGGCTTTTTCCACACTTCCCTCCTTCATAATAGCTTTTACTTTTTATGAGGTTGTTAAACATGTTTCTAGCTTTTATTCCAAGTGGGCATTTTAAAAATTATGGCTTTTACAGCTGTTAGGAATTCATTTTCCTGTATTAATCATACAATAACAAATTTTCACTGGACACAATTCACTGCATTGCTATACTCAGGACTTTTCCAGATATCACAGCTTAATTATTCAGCTAAGAAATCATTTCCCTCACCTAGAAAAGAACAAAGGTTGTTATGTAACTTATTTTTAACATTTTGCATTTTACACTGAAGTTAACATGTATTAGGTAGTATTCCAAATTACAACAGAAAAGGATAGTTGGTAATAAAGAATTTGAGTATTGCTGAAAAAAGCTTTGTCAAAGTTTTTGGTCATACACTCAACAGAACAACGAGAATCTATTCTTCTTTCTTAAAAATATTCAATGACCATACCTCCATCACCTTCCAAAGTTAGGATTCCTATTTTCTGCTATTCCTATCATACTCTCCTGTGTTGGCAGTTCTGAGTGACTGAAAATATCCAAGATAAGGGAGAAAGTATCTTGTGGAGAAGACATAAAGAGAGAAAAACATTCTCCTCATCTCTACCCTAAAAAAGCAATCCCTAATTATAAAACAGGGCCCCATAGTTCTGGGCTGAGCCATGAGAGGAAACATCCTTTATACATTCACCTTTTCAAGACCATTCAGGATCTTGTACACTTCAATCTCATCATTGCTCATTCTTCTGAACTCTATTAGAAACAAGACCAGTCTTTTCAACCCATCCTCATAAGTTAACCTGCTCATTCCAGATATCAATCTAGTAAACCTTCAATGAGTCATGTCCAATGCATTTACATTCTACCTTAAATACGGAGACCAAAACCGCACACAAAGTACTCAACAACTAAAGCATAACATCCTTACTGTTAGATTCAGTTCCTCTCATGTGGTGCAATTTTGGAAAGGGATAGAGTTGCAATCATTGAATATTTTTAAGAAAGAGGTGAATCGATTCATGTTGTCCTGATGAGTGCACGACAATAATACAGGATAGCATCCCATTTGCCCTTTTGATTACTAACTGCATACTAACCTTTTGCAACTCATGCACCAGAACAATTAAATCCCTCTGCATCTTCTGTTCTGTACTCATTCCCAGTTTAAGTAACACTCTGCTTTTTTAATTCTTCTGCCAAAGTGAACATCTTTACATTTTCCCATATTTTATTCTATCTGCCTGAATTGTGCTCATTCAACCTATCCATATCCATCTGCAACCTCTTTATGTTTCTTCCTTATCTTGGATATTTTCAGTCACTCAGAATTGCCAACCCAGGAGGCTATGATAGGAATAGAATAAAATAAGAATGCTAACTGCCCTACAAATTGAAAACCAGAAAAAAAAGAACTTGTTAGCTGAATGAATCAGAACCCTGCGGTCCTGCTGTTTCTTTCTGTTGAACAGCTATATGGAAAGTGAATACCAATAGAAGGCAAGATGGAAAGGATTAAAAGCAGAAAATTTTTATTTCTGATCACCAACATCAGCAGTACTTTGCTTTAATTTAAACAGAACAAAAGAGTATTATTATTTCAAAACTGTTGGCTCATGGAGCAAGTGCTTTTCCTCTTCATGTTCTTCCAGAAGAAAATGGTACACTGGTGCTTGATGACAGTAGTACAAACAGATCCATGCCTTCCATGGATTCAGATATAACTTGGATAAAGAATATTACCTTGGTTATATAACAAGCCATATAGAGGTAACCACATCACTACACACATTATCCCAAAATTCAACCTGTCAAAAACCTCACTTCAAAATATTCCTTTTTAACTCTTCCAAATTTGTTGACAAAATTTTAACCGAATTTGAAAAAGCCATGTCTTGAATGTTGTGTTTCAAAAACATAGTGTAAGCCTGCAAGTAAAAGAATAGCTAGGGCATGTGAGATAACAAGGTGTAGAGCTGGATGAACACAGCAGGCCAAGCAGCATCAGAGGAGCAGGAAAGCTGACGCTGCTTGGCCTGCTGTGTTCATCCAGCTCCACACCTTGTTATCTCAGATTCTCCAGCATCTCAGTTCCTACTATCTCTGAAGCTAGGACATGTGTTAACTTTGAATTTGTTTAAGAGACTGCAAATAATAGCACTTCTATCTCCTTAATTTTTCATCATTGTGTTGGTAGGTTTTTGATCCTTCTTACCGTGAGCAATCAGGAGTAAAACAGAATAACAGGCAGCTACAAAGTAGCCATACTTTTGTAACAGAGAAGCTACTGAGGCAGAAACACCCAGGAAGGGCAAAACTCACACAAAATCGGAATTCATGGGAGTTAATCTGCTCAAGTCAAGCAAAGATAGCACATATGCTTTTTCAAGGGAGATGACAGCCTAAGTGGTATTGTTGTTGGACTGTTAATCCAGAGACCCAGGTAATGTTCTGGGGACCTGGGTTCAAATCTTGCCACAGCAGATGATGGAATTTGAATTCAATAAAAATCTGGAATCAGAAGTCTAATGATAATCATTGTCAATTGTTGGGAAAATCCATTTGGATCACTATTGCCCTTCAGGGAAGGGAACTGCCATTTTTACCTAATCTGGCCTGCATGTGACTCTAGACTCACAGCAATGTAGTTGACTCCCAACTACCCTCTGGGCAATTAGGGATGGACAATAAATGCTGGCCTAGTCAGTGATGCCCTTATTCTGTGAATCAATAAAAGAAATGTTAACACATGAAGACAATTTGAATTCATAGAATGAACTAAGTCCAAAGGCGCCTTCTTGTGAAGCAATGGTAGTGTCTCTACTCCTTGTCCAGGATGCCCAGGTTCAAGTCCCACCTTCTCCAGAGGTGTGTAATAACATCTATGAATGGGTTGATTAGAAAGAATAAGTTCAATAAAAAAAATTAAAAATTGAAGTAAGTTCAATCATCATCACTGCTGATGTGCATTCAGCTGACTGTGTATTACAGGAGCTTATTGTGTCAAACCAAGCCTTGCCTCATCCAGTGTTAACTCAATTGATAGCAACAGTGATTGAAGAAATGTACATGTGAAATATACAAAGATCAAGTTGAAATCAAAAATGGATTCTATAGTTATAGTCCTGGATTTTTGCAATCATAATTTTAGAATTGGGAGCTTGAGGGATCATCCATGAAAACAAAATGCTCAAACTGTTTAAGGGAGTGAGTAGTGTCATTCAACGCAAGGGGGCATGTACAGCGGATCTCAGATTTCAACACAGTCAATACATCTTTCTCTCACCATAACTTGTGCTATTCCTTCCTTTGCCTGAACCTATCAGTTTTCTCTAATATCTTGACACTTTTCTTCATGAAATACTGTATGTGGAATAAGATATTTTCTTTCAATAAACTTGGGAAAATACAGAATAGGTAAATAGCATTGAGAAATATTTTATAGGGACTTAAATGATGTGGTGTATAGCAAAAAATGTAGCAAAATTGCACGAGGAATCCAACGAGGCCTAACTCAAAATCAGGAGTAACACATGGTATATTTTGACTATGTTCTGGGTGTCAAGTTGAGATTCTCAATAGACAGCAATGAGTTGTTTATTAAGGGAGATTATTGTCTGTTAATGACCTTAGCACCTTCATTACTATGCAGCTTCCTATCCTACCATCTGCCATGAACAAAACTGGATGTTGAGAATTCTCAACATGGTCATCAGCACAGGTACCTGACAACTTCAGCTCACCTCTTGCTCCAAAGGACCTCCATATTTGACATCAGGTGCCAAAGTTTTAGAGCTTGCTCCATGGCTGCTGGCCACATAAAACCCACATCCATGACCATCGGTATCTGAAATGTGTCAGCCTCTAAGGACCCTCAAGGCACATCTCCGATTTAGTTATAGGACACATCTGTATTTCAATGTTGCATCTCGGGGCACGTGGCAAATTACATTGCAATGTTGCAGCAAGGACACTTTAGCCCAGGGACACACTCCCAGCCATGGATTGAACCAGGCTGAATCTGGGTCTCTTTGCTTGCTTTCTTAGCACTCATTCATTCTAAGCCTACCTAGATGCTCACAGCAACCCTGTCCACACTTGATTTGCCTTGTCTTTTTGTACCTTTCTCCTCAACCAGAGGTACCAGGTATACTGTACAGTGGTACAGTGCAAATAGTATTGTCATACTGCTTAGTGCAGACACAAAGCAAGAAAGCCCATCCTGATTGTCCGAAGACTTCAGTCAAGTCAAGAAAGATAGACTTTTGTCAGGAGCACCTGGCACAGTAAGTCATGGGCAGCCTCTGATATTAGTCCTGGGGCTTGTATGTAGTTTATTTTTAAAAATTCATTATGGGCTTCGCTGGCTGGGCCAGCATTTATTGCCCATCCCTAGTTGCCCTTGAGATGGTGGTGGTGAGCTGTCTTCTTGTACAGCTGCTGTCCACCTGCTGTGGCTTGACCCATAATGCCAGTAGGAAGGGAAATCCAGGATTTTGATCCAGCGACAGCAAAGGTACGATGACATATTTCCGAGTCAGGATGGCGAGTGGCTTGGAGGGTAACTTGGAAGTGATGATGTTCCCATATATCTGCTGCCCTTGCCTTTTTAGATGGAAGTGATCATGGGTTTAGAAGGTGCTGTCTGAGGATCCTTGGTGAAATCAGACCTTCAAAGCAGTCAAAGTCAGGATCCTCTTCACATAAGGGGTGCATTGCCAAATTTTGGGCAGCCCAGCTCCCATCTTGATACTTTCTGCCCTAGTGTGGGCTGTTTTCCTCTTGGAATGAGAGAGAAGCAGGTATCAAAGTAGAGGAAAGTGCATGGACTAGCTGCTAATTTTGGCGCACAGGGGAAGTGTGTATCAAGGTGAAGAAGGTAGATCTTATCATGTTTAAAAGTTACAATGAGCCATCTCACGAGGCCTCATGGGAAAAAAACCCTCCTTGGAATCCAATCATACTGGCACTTAGCCAAACAATTGTAGATACAGCCCATTGAAACCATTAAGCATGTTTTTTTCCTATAATACATAGACATAGGAATATTGAAATGCCTAAGTTATTCTGCCATCCGTTGAGATCATGGTTGATGACTTCTAAGTCCATCTACCTACCTTGGCTGTAAATGCTGTAATAAAAGGCACTGCTTTTGAGTATCTTCTTTGAAGAAAGAACTTATAAGAGGACAAAATCTATGAAATGTCACCTCAATCTTCAAACACAATCAAGTGACACTTCAGTTGGCAACCAGTTTGAAATTGTGGACAGCATCACATTTCAGCTTTAGTAACGACATTTTGTTTTGCTCAGGTGGCATTGACCATAGGCCACAGGAGTAGAAGTAGGCTATTCAGCCTATTGAGTCTGCTTTGCCATTCAATGAGATCACAGCTGATCTGATAGTCCTCAACTCCGCATTCCAGCCTTCTCCGCATAACACTTCATTCATTTCCTGATAAGAAATCTATAGATAGCCTTGAGCTTTGACTTGAAGTCCCAGTGTGCAAACTGGCATAGCAATGCTGCCTATTCTCCCAATCACATAAATGAATAATACAGCATATAAATTCCGTGATGCTAGGCTATTTGTCATAGGTACTGACAGATCATATCAAACATCATATCCCTTCAGCTGTTTGCAACAAGTGAGGTTCTGACCATTCCCAACCAAAGCTGTACACTTCTAAGCTGTATGGCTGCTCCAAGAGTCAAAGCATGGCAATCAGTGTTGGCATGCCGATCATGGGCATTGGCTTCCAGTTCTAGATATTACTGCCACATAAGGACCTCAAGCAGCTGGAAAGAGAATCAGAGGGAGCACTGTATCAACCAGTCTGTGCTTGCAAAACTCACAACATGCTGTCTGACCACTTTCACCTAGAAGGTCAAGGGTAACACTACCAACTGAAAGTTTCCCTCCAAGCCACTCACTATCCAGACTTGGAAATTTCTCATGATTCCTTCAGTATCATGGATCAAAATCTTGAAACACCCTCCCTAACAGCAATGTAGGTCTACATACAGCTCATGGGCTGCAGTGGTTCAAGAAGGCAGTTCACCACCAGCTTCACAAGGACAACTAGCGACTGGCAATAAATGCTGCCTCAGACAGTGATGTCTATATCCAATGAGTGAATAAACAGAACATTGTGATTCCGCAATTGGACAACATTTGCTAAATAATCCTGTGCAAAGAATTATGCTGGCAAATAATTTAGGATTGTCAATTGGGCTCACAGTGTGACACATTCGTATATAAAGGAAGATACATACTTCAATACATAGGGCCCTGCTGCTTGCAGGGAGAAAGAACTTATAAACACTCCACATCTGTTTCACATCAACAAAATAAGTAACAACCATTCTCTGGTTCATTCGCAGGTTAATGCCTTGATCAACTAGAGTTACCCTGTCTGGTTTGAAATGTAAACAAAGCTTAGCAGTTCTGAGCAGTTAGAGTCCTGAGGAAGGGTCACTGGCCCTGAAAAGTTAACTGTGATTTTTTTCTTCACGGATGCCGCCAGACCTGCTGAGCTTTTCCAGCAACTTCTGTTTTTGTTCCTGATTTACAACATCTGCAGTTCTTTTGGTTTTTGTAAAGCTTAGCAGTTAATTGCCAGTCATCATAAAGTGGTGCATCCTCCATTCCCTTTTCCAAGTAGTGTGCACTTGCCGACTAGTCAGTTTTTTCCTCTCTTGCAGTATAAAACAGAACTCAAATTTGAGAAACAGCACCTTAACTTCCACCTGAACATCCTACAGCCCAGAGGACTTAACATTGAGTTCTCTAATTTCAAATAACCTTCCCTCCCATCCCCCAGCTTGTTTTTCAGCCCCACATCCTCCCTTCCATTCCACCTACTGACCCTCCCTTCCACCTATCAACTGAATTCATCCATCCCATCGACCACCCAGGTCGTACCTACTGCCAGTGTCTACCTACCACCACTATTTCGCTAACCTCTCCTCCCCTTCACCCCCCCCACCTCCACTTCTTTATCTGCAGCTTCCCCTACCCCACGTCCAGTCCTGAAGAAGGGTAAAACCCGAAACATTGACTGCTCCTTTCCTCCAAATGCTGCCTGGTTTGCTGTGTTCTTCCAGCTTCCTGTTTGTCTGCCTTGGATTCCAGCACCTGCAGTTTTTTTTTGTCTCTAATGCATATAAAAGTTGTTTTGCTTTTACTTTAGTATTTCTTGTGAATTGTGCTGATGATTACAAAATAAATACTTCAATGGTATATGCCTTTGTGGGCAATACTGTAGTTCCATACTATAATGACTATTTATTGCTGTCTTTTTATAAAAAAAAGTTACTCTCGTAGTTTTCCATTTGAGCTCTTGAACTATGAGCTTCTTGTTAAGTATGCCAGATATATACCTTAAGTATTGCATAGCAAAGTCAAGCAGCAGATGTCCCAGTGGAATTATGCAATTCAGAAAGGTTGTCTCATTTAATCCTTCAGATTTATATGAGCATAAGTTTAGCAATCGACTGTAATTAAAACAACAGTATTAATTTGAGCTATAACATTGGTGCAGATTCCAGAAACCTTCCTTAAGACTATGTCACAGTCAAGAAGGAGTGTACCAGGAAAGTGAATGAGCAGGTGAAAATACAGGTGAACTTGAAATTCCACAGATATTACCCAAGTCTGGAGTGAGAGATGTGGGGGAAAATGAAGCAACCCTTGAACTTTCCAACAATGGGCTCGAGGTTTTTTTATTTAAGTTGATGTATGAGAAGGGCCTCTAAGAATAACTGGTTAATACTTGGCACAACTGAATGGAGCATGCAAAGCATAAGCATCATACATTTGCACCTGAACATTGTGTTTAGGAATATATATTTATTGTGAGATTCCAATTTGCACATGAAAAGACCCTGATGTGCACTTCAGACAATTAATAGACTCCTTGGTTACTATAGCATCCTGGCATTCAGAGCCATAGATCAAGCTATGAAAGTCAGGAGGTCTAACATCAGCCTTAGGCCAGCTGAATGAGCAGCCATAAGTTGAATTTTCTCTGCCTTCACTTTGCACAATTTATAGATGTTAAATGTGGTATACAATTAATAGAGAAGACAGTGAAACTTCATTAAATGGCTGAAACAAAGTAAGGAAACTAAAAACAAACACAGAAATTGCTGGACAGACTCAACAGGTCTGGCAGCATCTGTGGAGAGAATGCAGAGTTAACATTCTGAGTCCAGTGATACTTCTTCAGAACTAAGGGAATTAAATACTTACCATAAATTGTTGAGAGCTTGACTTGTAGCCTTGCACATAAGATGTTCGACTGGGTGTAGTAAATTTCTCAAAAGTAAATCACTGTGGGACAATGACTACAGAACTTATTTTCTCAAAGCTTATTAGAGCTATTTTGTGATTAACCAACATTCCTTATTTTGTACAGTACCCTTGCTCATAATTGCCTCTCAGTAAGGGTTGGCGTTGATTGCTTCACCCACAAACCTTCTGGGCACAAACAGCATTTATAGGCTTAAACTCTATTTATTTAGTTCTAGAATACCACACGTCCCAAGCTCCATTTATCTGAAGACCTGTTTAAGTTTATCATGGCTCGCACATTAACACGTTAGCTGAGATAACAAGGTGTAGAGCTGGATGAACACAGCGAGCCAAGCAGCATCAGAGCAGCAGGAAAGCTGGTGTTTCCGGCCTAGCTTCCTGCTCCTTTGATGCTGCTTGGCCTGCTGTGTTCATCCAGCTCTACACCTTGTTATCTCAGATTCTCCAGCATCTGCAGTTCCTACTATCTCTGTAACACATGTTAGCTGATTCACTTTTAGTAAAAAGAAAACATGATCTTTTCAATTTTAGCTATTATTTACTGAGACATGAGCAATTATTGAGGTAATTTACAGTTCATATGTTTCTACTGTAGTTCCTCATGTTGCAAAATGTTATTCACGTTGATCTCTTGCATTTCTATCCTGGAGGAAAATTACAAACTTAATTATGAGAAACTAAAGAACAAACTTATATACTTGATATACAAATCATTTCTGCTTTCCATTGTGAAAAATGTCCATTTATATCAATCCTGCTTCTTCTAATTGCCTGACAAATGTAATTTTGCCCTAAATTCCGGAGTCATACTCTGGAAATCAATTGTATGCTTCCAAGAGGCAATAATGACAATGATCTCAACAACTGAAACTACAGAGTTCTGAAGTAGAATTTTTATATCAGAACCGATGAATAATTCTGTAACATATTTCCTCCTTTTGGTCATGAAATTTTACCTCTTGTTTTCTGAGAAATCTCCCTTTTGTTGCCATGTATCTAACTGATGTATAGTTTTCAGGTTAACTGCATGTTTTCCTTTTTAAATCAAAAACATTTGTTATTTTTCAATCCTTTGATGCTCCCCAGTTTCCAACGTACTGGGAAATCGCTGCCCAGCCTTCTTCTATTTCCTTCTTTTAATATTGTTGAACATATTCCACTGGGACCTGCTATACTATTAGCCTTCAGAGACCCCGGCTCTGAATAACTACTTCCTGGCTAATCTGATTCTGTTAAATACATTGTGGGTACCCCCGAGAACCTGATTATTGGCTCTGCAGCATTGCTTTGTTTTTCACTATGAATACTGATGAGAAGAATGATCAGAAATGATAAGTGAAGCCTTGCTCTGGTGCCACAATATCTTAACTGATTCTACTTATCCTTTAATACCATGTTGACCATGAGCATGACAAAAGAGAATATTGTGATGATCTTATCTACTTCTATTTTCAAATTTTCTTTTATTCCCCAGATTGCATTTTAATAGGCCTTTCTGTTTACCCACATTTTCAATACAATCCCACTTCTCCAATCTCCTAAATCTTTTTAAGGTTGCCTCTCATACAAACTTTAAATATTTTATTTGACCATTGCAATTTGCTCCTGAGATTATCCCCCAGATACTCTAACTGGCTAAACTCAATTCACCTTTTAGAAACAATAATTGAAATCAAAGCCACAGTGGTTTATTTTTTAATATTTAAAAGAAAATCAACAGAGAGTAGAGAAATCATTTTTACCACATTGACATTATAAGCTAATAACTGTATCAGTGCACTTTTTCTTTAACTTTTCAGGCTAAAGAACAGGTATGTCAAGTGTGAACTAGCTACAATTAAACTAATTTAGATGAATTACAAGTCAAAATGTAAGTCAAAAAGTCTATCTACACCTCTTTAGAGCTTCAACTAGAATAGTAGTAGTCCCTTGATGGGGAGGTGATGGCCTAGTGGTATTATCACTAGACTGTTACCCTAGGGACCTAGGGAATGACCTGGGGACCCAGGTTCAAACACTGTCATAGCAGATGGTGGAATTTAAATTCAATAAAAATCTGGAAGAAATAGTCTAACAATGACCATAAAACCATTGTGGATTGTCAGGAAAACCTCATCTGGTTTACTAATGTCCTTCAGGGAAGAAAGTTGCCTCCTTACCTGGTCTGGCCTATGTGTGGTTGACACTTAACTGCCCTCTGGGCAATAAATGCTAACCAAGCCAATGATGCCCAAATCCAATGAATTAATTTAAAAGAACTCTCTTGAGTGGAGAATTCCAGACATACACTCCCTGCTGGAAGAAGAATTTTTCTGGTCTCCATTTCAAATGATTGTTCCCTTATTCCAAAACTATGTCCCCTTGTTCAAGATTCACCCACTAGTTAAAATATTTTCTCAACATCTACCCCTGTCAAGCCCCCTCAGAATTCTGTATGTTTCTTTAAAGTCACCGTATTCTTTTAAACTTCTAAAGAATAAAAGCCTAACTTACTTAGCCATTCTAGATAAGTCAACACTTTCATTCCAGGAATCAGACGAATAGATCTCTTCTGTGCCACCTCCAATTCCAATATGTCCTTTCTTAAACGCAGTGACCAAAATTGCGTGCAATACTTTCAGCACAGCCTCACCAAAACCCTATACAGTTGTAGCAAGGCATCTTTATGTTTAAACTCCAATCCACTACCAATAAAGGCCAAGATTTATTTGTCCTCTTAAGTACTTGCTGCATCTGCATCCTTGTGTTCTATGTGAAAAAACACCGAAATACCCCTGAACTGTACTTTGGAATTTCTCTCTTCATCTAAATAATAGCCTGCCATTTGGTTTATCCTACCAAAGTGCATGACCTCACACTTGCCTTCATTAAACTCCATCTGCCAAGTTTGGCCACTCATTAGCCTAACTATATCTCCTTTGCAGATTCCTTATGTCTTCATCACAACAGGTCCTCCCACTTAATTTTGTATCATCAACAAATTTGGATGTGTTACACTCTGCCTCTAAGTCATTAATATAGTTAGAAATAATTGAGACCCCCGATACCTTCTTTCTTGTGCAATAACCTTTTATGTGACATATTATAAAATGCCTTCTGGACATTCAATACACTACATCAACTGATACAACTTTATCAACCCTACTTGTTATATCCTCAAATATCTCTAAAAAATTTGTCAAGCATGACTTCCCTTTCACAAAACCATTTTGACTCTGTTTGACCGTATTAAACTTTTCTAAATATCCTGCTATTTTTGCCTTAATGATAGATTCTAGCATTTTCCCCAATCACAAATGTTATGCTAACTAGCCTAAAATTTCCTGCTTCCTGTTCGTCTCCCTTCTTGAACAGGAGTGTCACTTTAACAGTTTTCCAATCTGCCAAAATCCTTCCAGAATCAAATCAGTTCTGGAATACTTTGACCTTTGCCTCCACTATCTCTGCAGCCACTTACTTTGAAACCCTTGGATGTAAGCGATGAAGTCCTGGAGATTAATCTATCTTTCATCGTAGTAGAGACTTGTAAGATCTTTTCACCCATTAGCACTTGTTTCTCTACTCTTGGAATGTTTATAGTGTACTCCACTGTGAAGACCAAAGCAAAGTATTGGTTTACATTTTTTGCAGTTTCCATGCTCCCTGTTACTAATTCCTCCAAGAGTCCCATTACTACTTTAGCTATCTCTTTCTTTTTATATACTTACAGAAGTTCTTGATGTTTGTTTGTATATTTTTTGCCAAGTTACTTTCATAATCCGTTCTCCCTTCTTTATTAGCTATTTAGTCATCTGCAGCTGGTTCCTAAAAAATTCCAAATCCTCTGGCCTACCACTGGCTGGTACAACTTTGTTTGTCTTAGTTTTTGATTGGATATACTCCTCGACCATTTTCTTACCTTCAGATTGTTCACTTTTCTCATTGAATCCTTCTTTTTCACCAGAATGAGTGTGCTTCTGTGTTATAAATATATGCTTAAATTTTGTTGCAGCTCAACAGTGAACTTTCTTCTGAGTTTATCTTCACAGACCACTTTAGACAACTCTTTCTTCATGCTTTGGTTAAGTTGAAGATACTGAGTTGAGACCTGAGTTTCCCACCCTCAAGCTGAATTTGAAGCTCTACCATGTTACAATGGCTACCCCTACAGAGGATTCATAACTATGAGAATTCTTAAGGAGGGAGAGGGCTCCCAAATATCCTGATACAGTGCTCGAGTTTGAAAGAAGAAAGACATGATGCATGGAACTTTCCCATTTTCAGTTAGAGTGTTTGTTGAATAGGATTCATGGCTCACAGCCTCGTAGTAACTTTTCCCAAACAATTTTCTACTCTTTAGCTCCTCAATTACATATTTGGGCTCTTGGGCGTCTTCCTTGGGCAATTGCACAGCCAGAGAGGCAGAAGCGCTTGCCACGGGTGGGATTTGCCAGCATTCATGCTTCTGATGCAATATTTAAAATCCAACTGCATGCCACTTCCTGCTGCTCTAATTAAGAAACAGACCTCATGCTGCTGTGATCAAGACTTTCCATTCAGGGCATGGTCCAGAGGAAAAGAAAGCTCACACCTCACTTCACTCCATGGAGAGGGACCTGAAGGTCTTTGTGGAGGGGGTGGCAGAGAGGATTGCAATCCTTTCTACACATATCTGCCAAGGGGGCCATACAGCTTGGTTCAGTGCAGCGTCTGAGGTGAAGCAGGACATTGAGCAGTGCAGGATGAAGAATCTTTTGCACTCTACAAGTTTAAGCCACATGATCTTAGATCATAATGATAAGACACAGGAGCAGAAGTAAGCCATTCAGCCTATTGAGTCTGTTTCATCATTCATATGATCATGAAAATCAACACTATTTTTCTGCCTTTTCCCACAAACTTTGACTCCCTTACTGATTAAAGGCTATCTAGCTCAGCCTTGAATGTATTTAACAACCCTCAGCTTCTACAGCTCTCTGTGGTACAGATTCACTACCTTTTGAGTGAAGAAATTCCTTCTCGTCTGTCTTAAATGAGCGATTCTTTATTCTGAGATTATATCCTCTGGTTCTAGATTCTTTCACAAGGGGAAACAATTATTTTGCATCCACCCTGTCAAGTCCCCTAAAAATATTATATGTTTCGATAAAGTCATTTCTCATTCTTCTGAAATCCAATGAGTGCAGTTGCAATCTACTCAACCTCTCCTCATAAGACAATCCTTCCATACCTGGGCACAACTTAGTGAGCATCCCTGCACTGTCTGATATGACCTATATGTTTCCTTGATAAGGGGACCAGAACTGTTCACTGTATTCCACAGCTGACTGACTAATGCCTTGAATAGTTTGAGTAAGACCTTCTGATTTTCATGCTCTAGTTTCTTTGAAATGAAGGCCAACATTCCATTTTGCTTCCCTATTAACTGCTGAATTGTATAACCTTTCTGTGGTTTATACTCAGGGACTCCTTGATCCCTCTGTTCAGTGGTTTTCTGCAGTCTTTCCTCATTTGAATCAGCTTCCCTAATTATGCACCTATCAAGGTGCAGAACCTCAAATTTTCTCAATGATATTCCAGCTGCCAAGTTTTTGCCCACTTGTTTGATCTGTATATATCTCTCTGCGTACTCTTTCTGTCAACCTCACCAAATGCCTTCCCACCTATTTTTATATCATCTGCAAACTTGGCTATAGGTCATTCAACTTCCCCATTAATAAATGATATAAATAAATGTGGCCCAGCACTGATCCCTAATACAATATTTTGGCATCAGCTGCTTTCTGTGGCAAAAATTCCACAGGCTCATCACTCTCTGTGTGAAGAAATTTCTTATCTCAGTCCTAAAGGGCCTACCCTGTATCCTTAGATGGTGACCCTTGGTTCTGGACTCCCCGGTCATCGGGAAAATCTTTTGTGCATTTGCCCTGTCTAGTCCTGTTGGAATTTTTTATGTTTCTATAAGATCATTCTTCATCCTTATAAATTCCAGTGAATATAGACTTAACTGCTCCAGTCTCTCTTCATACATCATTCCTGTCATCTCAGGAGTTAGTCTGGTAAACGTTTGTATCTGATGATCAGATGTTTAATGTTGAAACTCCTTTATTTCTCTTTATAACTGATTAATGATTCTTCTTTGTGGTCAGTGCAACAGTCAGGGTTGTATTTCATGCACTAAATTGGGCCTTAACATTAGGCAGGTAAAGATTTAGTTCAGATGCGATATTCTATGTGGTTAAACAGTTCACTGACACTCACTGGCACTCCTATGAAAAATTGCCAATTGGTAAGACTGATGGACTGTTATGACTGAATTATTGACTGTGACCAAATCTGTGGAAAGAACTCTTCTTAAAAGCTGTTTCTAACATTTCATTTGCCATAGAAATCCTAAAACTCCCTCCCTAACAGCATCATGAGAGTACATACACCAAATGGACTGGAATGGTTGAAGAAGACAGCTCTCCACCACCTTCTTAAGGGTAATTAGGGATGAGCAATAAATGCTGGCCTAGCCTGCAATGCCCACATTTCACTAAATGAGTAAAAGAAAAGAAAGTTTATTAGATCAACTCTCCACTAATTGTAAGATGTTTGTAATCTAGAATTTTCATTTGGATGTAAAAGCAATATGAAATATATGAAATGTAATAAATGTTTTTGTTGATTTTAATTTCCACTTACTCTCCCCCATAAAATCTGTGTTTATAAATATCCCCAAGTAGTTAAATATCTGACTGCAAAATAGGTTTTTTCAATTAGTACACTGACATTTTACTTACATTAATGTCTGTTGGGGAATCTCATTATTCTCTACAGTATAAGAATTCAATTATAATATGCAAATACATCAATTTACACCTACGAGATGAACGACTTTAAATATCTACAAAGATAGTAGGAACTGCCGATGCTGGAGAATCTGAGATAACACGCTGTGGAGCTGGATGAACACAGCAGGCCAAGCAGCATCAGAGAAGCAGGAAAGCTGACATTTCGGGTCGAGACCCTTCTTCAGAAAAGATATTAAATATCTGTTTTAATTCAGTTTTGGCAAGGCTGCTCTTAAATCAGTCATAGCAAAAGATATTTACTCTAATGTGGATTTCCTTCTCTATTTTAATGAGGAGGAGCCTTCATTTGAAATGCAGAAAAATCCGAGAATACTCTCACTAGTGACTCTGATTTCATATTGCTAGATTGGTGATTCTCAGACATCCTTTGTTGAGTATTTTGTGCTTTATTTTCTTTGATAATGCTCCTGTGAATTACCTTGGGACATTTTGCTACATCAAAAAGACTATATAGATGTAAAATATTGTTGTTTAGATTGGTGTTCATGGGTAATTTCTGAGCAGATATTTTGAATTACATTATCATCATTTCATGAAAGGGAATAAAAGGTAACACTTCCAATTTGTGAGTATCGTTTGAATGCTGGATTCTGCAGAAACTGACAGATTCCTGTTACTGAAATGCATAAAGCAGCAATGACAGAAAACTAGAGGCACAGCATCGTCAGTGTTAATAGTAAAGCAGCTTCCTAAAGACAAAGGCACCAGTGTTACTACTTCTTTGTGCAACAATGGCTAACTATGCAGAAGCTGAAAATCTGAACTAAACACAGAGAATGCAGCAATATACTCAACAGGTCAGGCAGCATCTGTGGAGAGAAAAACAGAATTAAATGTTGATGACAGTTCACAGTTTCATTCAAAGTATATTTTCACGCAGATGGGGGTGTGGAAACCACTGCCAGTGGAGCGCGGTGGAAGCAGGCACATTAGCAACATTTAGAACGTATCTTGATAGACACATGGCCAGGAGGTGGACAGAAGGATAGAAACCACGTATGGGCAATAAGTAGTGGGTCTGAAAAGGGACTAGGAATCAGAACTGGCTTGCTGGGCCAAAGGGCCTTTTCCTATGCTGTTCTGTATTATTACTGTATAATTGCATACCTCCAATGTGATGTCCAAATGCTTGTTTTTTAAAGGCTAAGAAGTCTCTTGGCTCATTCGTAAAATGCACACATTTAGAACATACAGACTTTGGCTAAAAATAGTTACATATTAATGACTAGAGGAACATCTCTATACATTCTGGAAAATACATAAGCACTGGGCTGCTTCCTGGGCAGGTGAGTTCCTCTCAAGATGAAATTATAAAGGAGACAGCTGGGCCAGGTGAGCTACCAGTCTCCCTTTAGTTAAAGTGTCACCAACCTGTAATAACCTGAAAAAGTCTTTTAAAAATAGTTGCTTAAAATAAAAGCTTTAGGGAGTCTTAAAACAAAAAATTGGCGTTTCTAAACTAAATATGTGGCAAATTGCTAAATTTCTCTGGTAGGGTTGCTCACTTACATATACCTGTAGAATAAATAAAATATGGGTACTGAATTTACCTATCAATAAAAATCGACATTAAAATAGATCTAACTAATTAATCACTTTTTTAATAATAATTCTGTCAGTAAAGTCTTCTTTAGGACAGGCTTTAACTTAAAATGCTTTGGCTCTTGATTCCTTTGATTAAGTAAAGCTTCTCTTAGCATATTCACAATAATTTATTATCTAAGTATTAGAAACAAACATAAGACCTGTTCCTCAAATCAAAAACCAAAATTATCTATTATCCCATTGAAACTATAGCAGTCAATAAGATTTCTTTAGATTATGATAAGGCTTCTCGTTAGAATAATTATTTAAAGCCCTAAAGTGCAACTTGGCGATTAGTCTATTACCCTCAAAATAAATACACAGATCTTATTCTTATTAACTTTTAAAAGGCCTTTTCAATTTATTGTGCTGCAACTGAAAAAGATTGAGGGCTGCAAATGAGAAGCTAAGAACATAAGAACTAGGAGCAGGAACAAAAACAAAGTTGCTGGAAAAGCTCAGCAGGTCTGGCGGCATCTGTGGAGGAGAAAACAAAGTTAACGTTTCGGGTCCGGTGACCCTTCCTCAGAACTGATGGTGGCAGAACTGATGACAGTTCTGAGGAAGGGTCACCGGACCCGAAACGTTAACTTTGTTTTCTCCTCCACAGATGCCGCCAGACCTGCTGAGCTTTTCCAGCAACTTCGTTTTTGTTCCTGATTTACAGCATCCGCAGATCTTTTGGTTTTTAACTAGGAGCAGGAGTTCCTTCAGTTCATTGAGCCTGCTCCACCATTCAATGTGATTATGGCTGATCTCATCTCAGCCTCAACTCCACTTTTGTGACCACTCTCCATAACCTTTAAACTCATTGCTAACTAGAAATCTCGCAGTCTCCTCCTTAAATTTACTAAATCCACCACAATCTGGGGTAGTGAATTCCATGGATTTACAATGCTTTGAGAGAAGTAATTCTCCCTCATCTCTGCTGCACCTTATCCTAAAACTATGACCTCTCGTTCTAGATTGCCCCACAAGAGGAATTAATAGCTTTACAGCCAGTTTATCAACCTGCTTTAACATTTTATTACTTCAATCTGGTCTCCTCTCATTCTTCTTAATTTTAAGAGACTATAGACCTAAACTACTCAAACTGCCTTCATAAGACAAACTCCTCACCTCTGAAATGGATCGAATGAACCTCCTCAGAACTGCCTCTCTCCTCAAGTGAGGAGATCAAAACTGTATGCATTACTCCAGGTGCAGTTTCATTAATGCTTTGTACAGTCATAACAAGACTTCCCAACTATTATACTTAAGCCTTTAGCAATAAATGCCAAAATTCCATTTCCTTCATTTACCTGCTGTACTTGCACACTAGTTTACTGTAATGCAAGCATTAAGACACCCAGAACCCTCTGCACTGAAACACTCAGACATTTCTCTCCATTTAGATGATAAGCTGCATCTCTTTCTTCTCACCATAATGCAAAAACCTCATACTTATTCACGGTAAACTCCATCTGCCAAAATTTGGCCCATTCTCCTAATCAATCCATTTCTATTTGTAATTGTTTTATTTCGACATTGCAATTTACTTTTCTACCAATTTTAGAGCCATTTGCAAATTTGACTGTAGCACCTTCTATCCATGTATCCAAGTCATTAATATAGAGTATAAATAGTTGGGGCCCAAGGATCAAACTCTGTGGCACCCCACTAGTTCCATACATAAAAGACTAATTTATTCCAAATCTCAGTTTTCTGTTGATTAGCCAATCCTCTATCTAAGCTAATGTATTACCCCTAACCCTATGTTACCTTACCTTGTATATTAACCTTTTGAGCAGACCTTTATCAAATGCCTCTGGACTTCAGGTAGAATATGTCTGCAGGAACCCATTAGCCACTTTGCCAGTTACATCTTTGAAGAGCTCTGGCAAAATAGTCAACTATGATTTACCTTTCATAAAACTATGCTGACTCTGAGGAATTCCCACGTGTTACTACTTCCTTAAAAATGGATTTTTAATAATTTCCCAAACAGATGTTAAACTAACTGTTCTATTGTTGCCTACATTCTGCCTCCCTCCCTTTTTGAATAAAGGTGTTAAGTTTGTGTTTTCCAATCCTTGGATCCTTTCCAGCATTGAGGAAATTTTGGAATATTTTGACTAACGGAATAACTATCTCTGCTGCCACTTCCTTTAATACCCTAGGATTTTGGCTATCAGACCTTGGGGACTTGCCTGCCTTCAATCTGAACAGTTTGTTCAGTACTTTTGTCCCTAATGATGCAATTTGTTTTAAGTTCCTCCTTTTCTATAATATCTGCATTACCTGTTACTGTGGGGATGGTACTAGAGTTTCTGCTATTTCTATTTTCCCCATTATTAACTCCTCAATCTCATCCTCCAAGGGACCAACATTCACTTTAGCTACTCTTTTCTCTTTTACATACTTATATAAGCTTTTGTTATCTGTTTTATATTTAATGATAGTTTTCTTTCATACTTTACCTTTGCTCTTTTTATGACTTTTCTGGTAAACCTTTATTGATCTTTAAAATCTTCTCAATCTTCCAACCTACTACAGGCCTTAGCAATATGGTATGCCTTAGTTTTTACCTTTCTCTTATCTTTAACATCTTTGCTTAGCTATGAATGTTTTTCCCCCCTTTTGCAATCTTTCTTGCTCTCTGGAACATATTTCATCTGGGAAGAACTGAAAATCTCCCTAAATATCTGCTACGGCTCACCAACTGTCCTAACTTTTAATCTTCCAGCCCAGTCCACTCAGGCCAGACCTGTCCTTATGCCTAAGTAATTGCTTAACTCCAGAATACTAGTGTGAGACTCAGGTTTCTCACCCTCAAACTGAAATTGTAATTCTTACATGCCATGACCACTCTTCCCTAGTTATCTATTGAGATCACTAATTAATCCCATCTCATCATACAATACTAAATCCAGATTAGTCTGTTCCCTGGTAGTTCCACAACATATAATTCAAAAAAACAATTTCTAATAATTTAACATTTGGCAATTTCATTAATCAAGACTATATGCATGTTAAAATCATCCATAATCATTGTCGAACCTTTCTTGCAAACTTGCAATATTTCCTGGTTAATACTGTTTCCTGCTACAGAACTATTGGGCAGCATGGTGGCTCAGTGGCTAGCACTGCTGCCTCACTGTGCCAGGGACTCAGGTTTAATTCCAGCCTTGGGTGACTCTCTGTGTGGAATTTGCATTTTCCCTGTGTCTGCATTGATTTCCTCCAAGTGCTCAGTTTCCTCCCACAGTCCAAAGATGTGCAGGTTAGATGGGTCGGCCATGCTAAATTGCCTGTAGTGTCCAGCGATGTGCAGGTTAGGTGAATTAGACACAGGAAATGTAAGGTTACAGGGTAAGGGAGGTGGGCCTAGATGGGATGATCTTTAGAGGGTCCATATGGAGTCGATGGGCTGAATGGCCTGCTTCCACTCTGCAGAGATACTATGATTCTACTGTTTGGGAACCTACAGATTATTCCCACCAGGGACCTCTTTCCTTTGTTAGTTCTTATTTCCACACAGATTCTACTTCTTGAGTTCCAGTGCCTATATAATTTCTCACTACAGCACTGATCTCTTCCTTTACTTACAAAACTAGACCACCTCCTTTTCCTTCCAATACACTGTATACCCTTGGATATTCAATTTCCAGACCTGGTGTCCTGCAAACGTATCTCAGTAGTTGCCATTTAATCATACCCATTTGTCTACATTTGTGCTATTATCTCATTAATTTTATTCCGAATGGTTTGTGCATTCAGATTCAAAGCCTTTAAGTTTATTCTATTATAAAACTTCCCTAAGAGCTGTATGTGGCTCCACAGCCACAGTTTGCAAGGATATTCAACGTTTGCTGAACATTCTAAATGTGCTAATAGCTAACAAACAATTGAAGATAATCAGTTGGGATTATAACATAAATCACACTTTCTATATCTAATCTACATTCATACACTGCAAACAAAAAGAATATGTTCAAACCTTGCATCTAATTTGAATCACTAGGCAGTTGTGAAGCCTTATAGTGCCACATTGCTTTCACTACACCAATGCCTTGGCCAATCAAAGTTGACTGCCAACTAATCAGCCTGTTCTCTTGAAATTTGAATTGTTGTGATTATTTTGATCATTTGACATTCTTGCATTTGTCCTGATTAATGGAATATCAAAACAATTTGGAAACAGTCTCAGTTTACAGCAATTTTCTTAATTCATTCATGGGACATCGGCATCACCGGTTAGATCAGATTTATTGCCTGTCCCTAACTGCCTATAGAACGATAGGGTTAGATTTAGGTAGATTACTGTCTGTGATCTGGAATCACATGTAGGCCAGACCAGCAAGTTCTTTACCCTAAAGGACATTAATGAACCAAATGTGTTTTTCCTGACAATCAGCAACATTTTTATGGCTATCTTTAGGCTCTTAAACCCAGATTTGTTTTAATTGAATTCAAATTTCAGCATCTGCCATGGTGAATTTGAACCTAGGCTGCCAGAACATTATTTGGGTCTCTGGATTAATAGTCTAGTGATAATATCACTAGGCCTTCACTTTCCCTTTAATAATATTTGCAATTAATGGAAAATCTACTTCCATGAATATCACCTTTTAGCAGCTTCAAAAGTCTTCACAGCTAGTGATCTAGGTTTGGAAACATGTTCACTTACGTAATGAAAGAAAGCACCCAGTCTGCACATGGAAAAGGCCCATAAACAGCAAATTGATAATTGATACATATAAAGGATAAAATTAACTGGGATGCCAGGAGAAATCCCTGTTCTTTTTTATTGAGGAAGTGTCAAGGGATCCTTTATATTCATTGAAAGAAGTGAACAAAGTTCAAGCTTCATGTTTCATTCTAAAATCAGTCAATACCATAAGCTTGAACTCACTCTGTTTTCCCTGAGAAACAGAGCAAAGATACCACTTATGAATAATATACTTCTCTCTAATGTACGCAGATAGAATTTTTGCGCCATACCCAAGATTCTTTTGTCTGCATTTTTTTACGCACTGAGATAATTTGCAAATTTATCACAACCCTCTGTTGTATGCAAGATTTCATTGTGACAGATTTATATTTTTTACCTATCTTGTCAAGGCCTATCTCGCATTTCCATAGTAACCACCAAATGAGCAGATTTCCCTCTCATGTGACACTTTGACATTTCGAAACATTTATCTTTGCAGTCAACCTCACTGCACTGACTCAATGCACAATGAAGTCCATGGATATAAAAGCACATTACTATTCTAGAGGGAACAGGTTTTTCATTCTCTTCCAATTTTTCTCCCCTGGAAGCAATGATTCTTTTTTAAGTTATGGCTTTCCTAGATAGATATCTAGGAATCTCAAAATGCATTATCATTTTTCACAAGACTGTATCTCAATGAAGCTCGATATTATTCCTATTAAATGCTCTTAAACACAGTTCTAGCAAAAGTCTTTGGAAGGTGATCCAAATCAAAGCCTATTGCCAAATGTTCCCTTGCACCAGGGAATGCTAAGGCCATTATTTGGCAGATTGCTTCAAAACAGTCTGTATGAATGAGTTCCACATCACATGATACCATTGGCTGTTGTGTCATCAGATCAGGTGACTCCAGAGAGTTGAATACAAACCCTAAGGTGACACTCCAGGGCAGAAGGAAGTGCTGTACCATCAGAGCTGCCACTTTTCAGAACGGTTGCTAAACCAAGATATCCCCTCCAGAGCCTGCAGGCCCACTGTAACCTCATCCTACCCCAACAACCCATTTCACCTGACCATTCCACCAAGAGTGGAGACACATCTCATTGAACTTCATCTACAACTTCCTCCCTGTCTCCTGAATCCTGACATTACACGTTGGTGATATCCCTGTGGTGGTCACAGTCAATAACCTCCCCGCCCATAGCCTACCATACCCTGTGATGTAATTCTGAATTCTGCCCATTAAAAGTGAGTTTCCCACTTTCAAAGTCCTTAGTCCATAGAATCCCTACAGTGTGGAAACAGGCCATTCAGCCCAACAAGTCTATACCAACCCTCCAAAGAGCATCCCAACCAGACTCAACAACCCACCCTATCCCTGTAATACTGCATTTCCCATGGTTAACCCACACATCCCTGGACACGAGAGGCAGTTTAGCATGATCAATCCACCTAAACTGCACATCTTTGGACTGTGGGAGGAAACCCACACAGGCCAGGAGAGAATGTGCAAACTCCACACAGACAGTTGCACAAGGCTAGAATTGATCTCAGGTCCCCGGCGCTGTGAGGCAGCAGTACTAACTGCTGAGCCACCATGCCACCTCCATTTCCATCACCATACGTACCTTTGCTTGTCCCCCAACTCCTTCTATCACTTATCCCCCTGTTGCCCCTTTAGACCACCACACCTGAACTCTCCTAGAAGATTGACAGATGAATACCTATGTTTATATTTGCCCCAGACCCTTCACTGACTTTGTGGACATGACTGAGCCCCCAGACCCCTAACTATTGTGTTAGCATCTCCCCAAATAACAATGCGTGATTCCCCTGACTGCTGGTACTGGCTCTACAAGTCTGACTGCTGATCAACCCCCAGACTGCACTGGGACAGATCCCCTGAACATGAACATCCAGAGCAGATGACGTACCATGTTAAAATTCCTGGACTGTTTTCAGACAGTTCCCCTGACTCATGGAACAGGGTGCCCCTGAGTGACAACAGCCCCCTTTACTCTACTGAGAATTATCCCCTATCAGTTCACAATGTCTCCATTTGGTTAGATGTTTATGCAATGTGTTTGCCACACAGGCTAGCACAATCTCTACCATACAGCAAGACATTCACCACCTTTCGCCCCACCCCAGCCCTGGCACCCTGCACCATACCCAAGTTGTTCAATCCTGATGGGCTGCCTAACTGTGTGTCCATGCTAAACAGCCCCCTAAAATGGTAGTAGTGAGATGCAACCTGGTCCAGTCCTAGAGCTGGCCTCGTGTATATAGCGTTCCTGCTGCAGCCTTTTCAGTGTTAGTTTCTGCACCCTGAAGGGTACATCTGTAATATCGTGCTCCTGCATCAGACAGGCCACAATGGTCACCATAGCTTGGCAGATACTATGTGCCAATGTCTGGCGGACAAAGGGTGCAGTTAGAGGCATTGATCATTCCCTGAAGACCTGCAGCTCAATGTCCTACACGGAGGTTGTCCTGAGCAAGCAGCGAGCTCAATCCGCCAAGTACACACTTCGGTTTCCCCATCGACTTTTCCCTATATCGAGCTTGTCTGGGGACTTTGGAAAGATGGGAGTCTGAATATTAATGAGGCAATTTGGGCTGTTAATAAGGTATTTGACAAACAACAAGACAATCAATTGACATCTTACCACTGCCTCATGAGAACCTCATGAGAACATGAAAGATGGAGTGAGATGAACTCAATTGTGAGAAAGACTTTGTCAGACTGCTTGCTTGATTCTGCCACAAACCTCGCCCTAGCCCATATTCTTTACATCCCATTACTTTATAGATCCACTGGTGGTAGCCAATATATAAAATATGTTGTCAGAATTTAAGTTTCTACCTCAGTGTATATAGATTTGGACACCTTCTAGCTTTTAGATATTGGCAATTTGATATTAATGCCATAAATGAAACCCTTTGCCTTTTTTTGGAAATGAACTGTGAACTATTCACAGCTTTCATTAAAGTTGAATTAATTCTATAGCAGGGATTTACTTGTGTATATGTTATCATCTATCATTGCATTAATTAAATGCAAACATTCCCCTGCAGTCATCCTTGAATCAAATATAAACATTCCAGCAGAAATGATTTCGCATATGTTGTGCTAGGAGAGATTGTGAACACTTGATTGCAGTCAATGAGTCTTCAGCTCCCTCAAAATATGCAGTCCAAAAAATTCCATCACCTTTAAATTAAATATCAACTTCATCAATATGCTGTTATAGAGTCACAAATGATGTGGTGTTTGATGGAAGCAGACTCTTTGGGATACATATGGATTCGGAATGTATCACATCATACATGTGGGACATGTCATAATTTGTCCCTGTAACCCTACCATCTCTCTCAATGCTGGTTCCTTCTAAACTTCACGAAATCAACTTTTACCTCACCAGCCTGAACTCCCACTCATTAAAAATTATAAGTTTCATTTATGCTGAGTCCCTTGAGCTTTTCTATCTTGCAGGGAAATTGTCTTTGTGTATCCAGACTGAGACCATTTGCCTTCGTCTTTACATCTTCCAGAACAACTACACAAACAATTGACACCTCAGGCTGGATTTCCCTCTTTTCAGTAGGGAAGACTCCGTCAGAGATTCCTCTTGCCCCTCTGAACCTAACTGCAACTCCAAAACAGTTTCCTCTGTTGGAACCCTTTAAACATTTATTGGGTGGTGTCCGTGTGGGGCCAGTCTACTGCCTGTTCAGTATTGGAAGGTCTTCACAGCACCTTTTAAAGGGCCAAAAGCTTTCATGTGGAGAGAACAAAATAGGTGCTAGTCTTATCAGTCTCAGCTGTGTTGAAGGCCTACAAAAGTAGGTGCTGAGCACAGAGAGAGAGAGAGAGATTCTTCATTTATACCCAGTCAGTCTGTGCGTCAGCATGCTACCTTAAAGCAGTCGTGGGGGTGTATTAAGACTGTCACACATCTCCCGCTAGAATGTGACTTTGCAAAGGAAGTCTGGAGAAAGATGCAGTAGTGTTTGTCAAGGTTCATCCCAACACAGCTCCGTGATGTGGAACTCTGTGTTCTACAGTCTGTTCCCCTGGATGCACACTGAGACAAACAACAACTGTGCCTGAAGGACCATCAACCCAATGAAAGGCTCTCTTTGATCTGCCCGAAACTTGTTGGTCTTCCAGAATAAGGAGTTGACTTCGACTGACTGTTGCAGACTGGCATATTCCAAAGTCCAGGACTACATGCTGAGAGATGCACTAAAGCTTGGGGCAGCTGCTGTCAAGGCGCAGTGGGGAAAGACCACCGTCTGATGTCCCAGAGAAAGTAGGAACTGCAGATGCTGAAGAATCTGAGATAACAAGGATAACACAGCAGGCCAAGCAGCATCAGAGGAGCAGGAAAGCTGACGTTTCAGGCCTAGACCCTTCTTCAGAAATGGGGGAGGGGAAGGGGGATCGGAAATAAATAGGGAGAGGGGGGAGGCGGATAGAAGATGGATAGAGGAGAGGATAGGTGGAGAGGAGACAGACAGGTCAAAGAGGCGGGGATGGAGCCAGTAAAGATGAGTGTAGGTGGGGAGGTATGGAGGAGATAGGTCAGTCCAGGGAGGACGGACAGGTCAAGGGGGTGGGATGAGGTTAGTAGGTAGAAGATGGGGATAGGTGCGAGGAAGGACAGGTTAGGGAAGCAGGGACGAGCTGGGCTGGTTTTGGGATGCGGGAGGGGGAGGGAAGATTTTGAAGCTTGTGAAGTCCACATTGATACCATTGGGCTGCAGGGTTCCCAAGTGGAATATGAGGTGCTGTTCCTGCAACCTTCGGGTGGCATCGTTGTGGCACTGCAGGAGGCCCAGGATGGACATGTCATCTGAGGAATGGGAGGGGGAGTTGAAATGGTTCGCGACTGGGAGGTGCAGTGGTTTAGTGCGAACCGAGCGTAGGTGTCCCGCAAAGCGGTCCCCAAGCCTCCGCTTGGTTTCCCTGATGTAGAGGAGGCCACAACGGGTACAGCGGATGCAGTATACCACATTGGCAGATGTGCAGGTGAACATCTGCTTGATGTGGAAAGTCTTTTTGGGGCCTGGGATGGAGGTGAGGAGGGAGGTGAAGGGGCAGGTGTAGCACTTCCTGCGGTTGCAGGGAAAAGTGCCGGGTGTGGTGGGGCTGGAGGGGAGTGTGGAGCGGACAAGGGAGTCGCAGAGGGAGTGGTCCCTCCGGAAGGCAGATAAGGGTGGGGAGGGAAAAATGTCTTTGGTGGTGGTGTCGGATTGCAGATGGCGGAAGTGTCGGAGGATGAAGCGTTGTATCCAGAGGTTGGTGGGGTGGTACGTGAGGACGAGGGGGATTCTGTTTTGGCTGTTATTGTGGGGAGAGGGTGTAAGGGATGAATTACGTGAAATGCAGGAGACGCGGTCGAGGGCGTTCTCAACCACTGAGGGGGGAAGTTAAGGTCCTTGAAAAACGAGGACAACTGTGATGTTCGGGAGTGGAATGCCTCATCCTGGGAGCAGATGCGGCGGAGGCGAAGGAATTGAGAATAGGGGATGGCATTTTTGCAGGAAGATGGGTGGGAGGAGGCAAATTCGAGGTAGCTGTGGGAGTCAGTGGGCTTGAAATGGATATTGGTTTCCAGGTGGTTACCAGAGATGGAGACAGAGAGGTCCAGGAAGGAGAGAGAGGTATCAGAGATGGTCCAGGTGAACTTCAGGTTGGGGTGGAAGGTGTTGGTGAAGTGGATGAACTTTTCGAGCTCCTCGTGGGAGCACGAGGTGGTGCCGATACAGTCATCAATGTAACGGAGGAAGAGGTGGGGTTTAGGGCTAGTGTGTAGGTACGGAAGAGGGATCGTTCCACACAACCTACAAAGAGGCAGGCATAGCTTAGGCCCATGTGGGTACCCATGGCCACCCTCTTTGTCTGTAGGAAGTGGGAGGAATTGAAAGAGAAGTTGTTGAGAGTGAGGACGAGATCGGCTAAGCAGACGAGGGTGTCAATGGAGGGGGACTGGTAGGGCCTGCAGGACAGGAAGAAGCAGAGGGCGTTTGGGCCATCTGCATGGGGACTGCAGGTGTATAGGGACTGGACGTCCATGGTAAAGATGAGGTGTTGGGGACCAGGGAATTGGAAGTTTTGGAGGAGGTGGAGGGCGTGGGTGGTGTCATGAACATAGGTAGGGAGTTCCTGGACCAAGGCGGAGAAAATGGAGTCAAGATAGGTGGAGATAAGTTCGGTGGGGCAGGAGCAGGTGGAGACAATGTGTCGACAAGGGCAGTCAGGTTTGTGGATTTTGGGATTTTGGAAACATCACCATTAAACCCGCGGACAAGGGAGGCACAGTTGTAGTATGGCGCACTGACCTCTACATCCATGAGGCCAGGCGCCAACTCTCCGACACCTCCTCTTACTGCCCCCTTGATCATGATCCCACCCCGGACCACCAAACCATCATTTCCCAAACCATCCACAACTTCATCACCTCAGGTGACCTCCCACCCACAGCCTCCAACCTCATCGTTCCCCAACCCCGCACCGCCTGCTTCTATCTCCTTCCCAAAATCGACAAACCTGACTGCCCTGGCCAACCCATTGTGTCCGCCTGATGACATGTCCATCCTGTGCCTCCTGCCGTGCCACAACGATGCCACCTGAAGGTTGCAGGAACAGCTCCTCATATTCCGCTTGGGAACCCTGCAGCCCAATGGTATCAATGTGGACTTCACAAGCTTCAAAATCTCCCCTGCCCCTCCAGCATCCCAAAACCAGCCCAGCTTGTCCCCGCCTCCCTAACTTGTCCTTCCTCCCACCTATCCCCTCCTCCCACCTCAAGCCCCACCCCCATCTCCTACCTACTAGCCTCATCCCGCCTCCTTGATCTGACCATCCTCCCTGGACTGACCTATCCCCTCCCTAACTCCTCACCTACACTCACCTTCACTGGCTCCAAACCCGCGTCTTTGACCTGTCTGTCTCCTCTCCGCCTATCTTCTCCTCTATCCATCTTCTATCCTCTTCCCCCCTCTCCCTATTTATTTCTGAACCCCCTTCCCCTCCCCCATTTCTGAAGAAGGGTCTAGGCACGAAACGTCAGCTTTCCTGTTGCTCTGATGCTGCTGGGCCTGCTGTGTTCATCCAGCTCTACACATTGTTATCTCACCGTCTGATGTCTTCCTGCTGAAGGTAAATAGGGGTCAGTTCAGTTATTAAACTGAACGTATCCCTCAAACGTGTGTAAATATTGTATTGTATGCGTAAGAGTGGTCTTTGGTTTTTTGGATCGTGGCAAACTCCAATGTTTGTTTGTTTCCTTGATATGTTACTCCACAGAACTGAACTGAGTTTATGACGAGAGATAAAAGGTACTGCAGATGCTGGAGAATCCGAGATAACAAGCATGGGGCTGGATGAACACAACAGGTCAAGCAGCATCATAGGAGCAGGAAAACTTGACGTTTCAGGCCTAAACCCTTCATCAGAAATGGGGGAGGGGAAGAGGGTTCTGAAATAAATAGGGAGAGAGGGGGAGGC
>JAHRHZ010000012.1:29332238-29363188 GCA_024137785.1 Ginglymostoma cirratum | reverse complement strand
CCCGCCCCCTTGACCTGTCCGTCCTCCCTGGACTGACCTATCGCCTCCCTACCCCCCTACCTACACTCACCTTTACTGGCTCCATCCCCGCCTCTTCGACTTGTCTGCCTCCTCTCCACCTATCCTCTCCTCTATCCATCCTCAATCCGCCTCCCCCTCTCTCCCTATTTATTTCAGAACCCTCTTCCCCTCCCCCATTTCTGATGAAGGGTTTAGGCCTGAAACGTCAAGTTTTCCTGCTCCTATGATGCTGCTTGACCTGCTGTGTTCATCCAGCCCCATGCTTGTTATCTCTGAGTTTATGACTATGTATGTGTACAAAGATATTTTTAATGAATAAAGTATATTTTTGAAATTTAAAAAAAAGGTGCTGAATTTCCAAGCGAGAGAGAGAGAGAAAGCCTCTACAAGATACTAATCTGGAGTCTTCAGAGCCATTACTGCTGTAACTCAATTTTACCGCCACCTTCATGGGCTTTCAGTAAGGAGGGTATATGGGAGGAAAGCCAGCTGTGGACCCACACAGAGGGACCAGCAACATTTGGAAATGAACATGCTGCTCATACTGGAGCTCAATTGTGAGATACAGAAGACCAATCAGACTGTCAGTCATAAGTTTTATTGTATTTTTTTTCCCTTCTGGGCATGTCCAAACTTGAGTTGGTATTTCCATGTAGTGGGCAGAACAAGGCCAGCCAGTAACATTCCTCGTGAGTTGGGGGAGTTGGGAGGGAAGAGAGAAAAAGCCAGGTCTGGATAAGAACGTAGCAAAGGGTCTCACTGCTCCAGTTTTCCACTGCTTTCTGTAGCTTTAATGTCAGAACAAACATCTGGCTACTTAATAATATCTGTGGACGTGTTAATTTTCAACAGCTGGAAAGGGTTAGAATTTAAGCAATAAATCTTTGAGTAATACACTTCCCATATATTCACAACTCCCTTAGGAGGTAAAAGTCTCTAGTTTACAAACTCAGACACAGCTTCTACTTCCCTCCTGAGTCTCCTCAGCCTTTGACTTTCATCAAAAGCATTTTTTAATCAGTGTTCAAGAAAAAATGTAATCCAATATTGACCATTGGGATAACAGTGGGTTATCAGACAAATCACCTGCCTCACGTTCCACTCATTGTAATTCTTACTGCAAATTATTCAAACATAGCTGCTAAGTATTAGGAATCTAGGAATATTTAGGACAGAGATGAAGAGCAATTTCTTCTCTCAAAAGATAAAGTAAAACAAAAATGCTGGAGATCTGTTAGACAAAATCAGAACAAGAAAGGTTCTTCTGGAAAAATAGGCCTGAACCGTTCCCATCCACCACAACACTCCTCCGCCTGGTCGAACTCATCCTCACTTTGAACAACTTTTCCTTTGACTCCGCTCATTTTCTTCAGGTCTAAGATGGGGCCTTGGATACCTACTCAGGCCCCCAACTATAGCTCTTTCTCCAGTATATCAATGACATCATTGATGCTGCTTTCCTCTCTCATCTGGAATTGGAGAAGTTTATCGTTTGATTCCAATTTCCATCCTCTCTCACCTTCACCTGGTCCATCTCTGACTCCTCCCTTCCCTTCCTTAACATCTCTGTTTCCATTGCTGGGGATATAGTGGCCACCAATATCCACCTCAAACCCACTGACTCTTAGTTACCTTGACTATACATCCTCACACCCTGCTTCCTGTAAAAACTTCATTCCATTCTCCCAGTTCCTCCATCTCCAACATATCTGTTGAGATGATGCCAACTGTGTCGGGCCCATCGCCCACACTTCAGCTCTCATCCCCTCTCTCACCTCTCACAACAGCAATAGGGTCCCCATGTCTTCACCTACAATTCCACCAGCATCATAGAATCATAGAATCCCTACAGTGTGGAAACAGGCCCTTCGGCCCAACAAGTCCACACCTAACCTCAGAGCATCCCACCCATACTCATCCCCCTGTAACCCACCTAATCTACACATCCCTGAACACAATGGGCAATTTAGCATGGCCAATCCACCTAACCTGCACATCTTTGGACTGTGGGAGGAAACCGGAGCACCTGGAGGAAACTCACGCAGACACGGGGAGAATGTGCAAACTCCACACAGACAGTTGCCCGAGAGTGGAATTGAACGCGGGTTGCTGGCACTGTGAGGCAGCAGTGCTAACCACTGAGCCAACGTGCCACCCACATGCAGAGGATCATTGGCTACCATTTCCACCACCTCCAGTGGGATGCCACCAACAGACACATATTCCCCTTCCCTCCTTGTCCCCCTTCCACAGAGACCATTCCCTGCGGAACACCCTGGTCCACTCCTCCTTCATTCCCAACACACCCCAACAGCCCCACAGCATCTTCCCCTGCAACAGTGTAACTCCTGCCCATTTACCTCCTCCCTTGGCACTATCCAAGGCCCCAACACATCTTCCAGATTAAACGGCACTTTACCTGTACTTCACTCAATCTAGCCTACAGTCTTTGCTGCTCACAATGTGGTCTCCTCTATTCTGGGGAGACAAAACGCAGACTGGGTGACTGCTTCACAGAACACCTATGATCTGTCCACAGAAATGACCCTGAGCTTCCTGTTGCCTGCTATTTCAATACACCACATTGTTCCCTGGTCAACATCTCTGACTTGGGCTTATTGCAGTACTCCAGAAAAACACAGCATAGGCTAGAAAAGCAGCATCTCATTTTCCACTTGGGGACCCTGCAGCCTTCTGGACTCAATATTGAGTTCAACAATTTTAGGGCTTCAGCACCTTCTCCCATGTCCTTACCCAGCAATACACCAGTACTTCTTATCACATGGGCTGCTAACACACACTACCCATTGTCAGCTGTTAATAATCCCCATTAGCAGCAATTAATTCTTCCAGGCTTAATTTTACCCATTCATTTATCTGCCCAACAGTTTCTCTCTCTCTTTCTCTCTCTTTCGCTGGGGTCCATCTCCACCTATCACTTACCCACATCCCTTCCCTCTACCCCTTCATTAGCATTTTTATGAACCTTTTCCTAGCTACTATCAGTTCCGAAGAAGGCTCACCGGACCCGAAACTTTAACTCTGCATTCTCTCCACAGATGCTGCCAGGCCTGCTGAGAATCTCCAGCAATTTTGGCGTTTGCTTGCATTCAAAGAGCTGTGAATCTCTGGAATTCTCTGCCTCAGAGAACTGTAGATGCTCCATCATTGAATATCTTCTTTTGTTCATCCTTCAAAGTGAAGAGGACCATGTTGATTATCAGGAGAGTTTAGTAAGGCTCCAATGGGTGCAGAGGTAATTGCTCAGGCTGATCAGCATCTGATCAGCTGCAGATCAGGTTCTGCTGCAAATAGGACAGGAAACAAGTTGTTGGCTCAGAATTTCATCTTCTCATATTTCTATGTAACTTGATATGCTTTTGCTTTTGAAGGAGGCTGCATAGTTTCAATTTGTTTGTGCAAAGTGTGATAATCCCCCACCATCAACACCCTGGGAGTTTACATTGATCAGAAACTGAAGTGGCTAAATAATGTGGTTACAAGAGCAAGTCTTTGTCTGGGAATTCTGTTTTGTAACTCACCTCCTGACTTCCCAATGTTTGTCCACCATTTACAAGCCACCAGTCAGACGTGTGACGAAATATTCTCTATTTGCCTGGATGGTTGCAGCTCCAATGGTACACAAGAAACTTGACACTCTTCAGAACAGATTAACCAACTTAGCTGACACCATATCTACAAATATTCACTCTCTCCACCAGCAACACAGAGTAGTAGCAGAGTGTATTCCCTACAAGTCACACTGCAGCAACTCATCAAAGACAAAAGTTTCACACCTGAAACTGCTACCACCTAGGAGGACAAGAGAAAAGGATGTACCACCCCATGCAAGCTCCCTTTCAAGCCGCAGACCATCCCGACTTGGAATAATATTGCTGTTCCTTCACAGGTGCTGGGTGAAAATCCTGGAACTCCATCTTTAACAGCACTGTGTACCTACACAACATGGACTGTGGCAGTTCAAGGCAGCAGCTCGCCACCACCTTCCTCAGGGCAATTAGGGTGAGGCAATGAGTGCTGGTCTATCTGACACCAACCACATCCATGAACAAGTGAAATAAAGATCATATAAACTAAAGGTACAATATTAAATGGGTGTAGGAGCTGTGCTACCTGGCTATTCCTGTGCATTAATCATTGAAGGTGGCAGGACAGGTTGACAGAATGATTGACAAGGCATAGAGCTTCCTCGACTTCATTATTAGGAGCAAAGAGTACATAAGAAAGGAGGTAATGTTAAACATGTATGTAGAACATGATAGAGCCTCAAAAGGAGTTTTATGTCCAGTTCTAGGTGCCACACTTTAGGAATAGTGTGTATACACTGGAGAGAAAGTACAGGAATGATTCACTTGAGTTGTCCCATGGATGAGAAACTTCAGGTAAAGGTACAGTGGAGAAGTTGGGTTGTCTTCCTTAGAGAAAAGAAGTTTGAGAGGAGATTTGATTCAAATTTATGAAGTGTCTGGGCAAAGCTGATGAGGAAAATCTGAGAACAAGGGGGCACTAATATAAGGCAATTGACAATAGAAGAAACATGGCGGAAAACTTTTTCACTCCGCAAGGTTTAAGATCACGGATGACTGAGAAATTGGTGAAGGCAGGTATCCGTTGTGGTATTCAAGATGGAATTCAATTATCTGACAACAAAGAACGTGCAGGGCTACAGGAAAAGGCAGAGGGAGTCAATTGCTTCAACGGAGAGCATTCACGGAAACAACAGGTTGAATGGCCTCCTTCTGTACTGGAACACTTCTACAATTCTGATTCTATCGAAGGCCTTCTAGCCCTGTCACCAATTGGCCCCCTCAAGAGGATAATTAATAGGACCTCATCATGGTACCAGTGGCATTCCTCAATCCTTTGGTGAGGGTCTGCTATGTGAAGATCATGCAAAGTTGCTTACAGGATCCTGGGTGAGGGAATCCTCATTCAAAGGCGCTCAGTATCTGGCTGAGAGACCCATGATCAGTAAGGGGGTTTCATGCCCGCCTCCTTGACCTATCCGTCTTCTCTCCACCTATCTGCTCCACTGTCCACCTTCTATCATCGCCTCCCCCCTCTCTATTTATTTCAGATCCCCCTTCCCCTCCCCCTTTTCTGAAGAAGGGTCCAGACCCGAAACGTCAGCTTTCCTGCTCCTCTAATGCTGCCTGGCCTGCTGTGTTCATCCAGCTCCACACCTTGTTATCTCAGTAAGGGGGTGTCCACTGACAGTTAACCCATACTCTGCTGTCAATCAACAGAGCTGTATGCCACTGTCCAATTAACATGAGGGATTTGTATCTTGGGGTTCTTGTCTTTGTGGAAGTCACAGTACTGTCTGGTTAAGTTCCTGAGTGGCATTTAATATGCAAACCTTTCCAAAAAGAAACGATCCTGGGCTCTTGCTGGGCCTACAGCTGGCAGGCAACACACAACCCCTCTCCCCGGGCCCTTACCTTGATTAATATTGCCTATTAACTCCGTGTCTCTCTCCACAGATGCTGCCTGACCCGCTAAATGTTTCTAGCATTTTCTGTTTCCAGAACCATCATTAAGGAGTGCAGAATACATCATTAAACAAAGCTGTTGAGAGGTTTTTGGTCTGAAGGAGTGCTGAATTAGCACAGATGACGGAGAAATTTCACACAAATGACCAGCACTTAAACTGATGTAATCAAACAATTGATTGTACCTGCTGTCTGGCGCAGTCATTTAACACGCCACAGGAAAATGAAAACATCAGTCACTCCCACAGAATAATCTCCATTACGCAGCCAATTATTAATTTCAGGACAATTAAGTTCTGCAGGGACCATTTTCACACCATTTGAAAATCCAATCATGGTTTCAGTTTTACTAGGGAGCGTCTGTCAACATTCTGAAATAAAGGAGTATTCTTGGCTTCATTTCATTTGCTTATTATCTTTGGTCTGCATTAAGATGTTGTACATTTCATTTCCCTAAGGGACATTCATTATGCTTATCAGACGACAAAGCCTATTCTGAACAGAGATGGGGGAGGAATGTTGTAAGTGGAGCGTTTTAATAGTCACTATACTAGATGATTTCCTGTGATTTTCTTAAATTCAGACTAGCCCATCCCCAAACTGTCTTCCTCTTGTTTTGCACTTCTTAATGTTTTCAGGCTCCTTTCTTCACCCTCAGCATTCTGACTTTTTGAACCACTGCCTAATTTAGGCATAAGATATGTAAACTAAGCGACAAGCCGCCAATTATGAACAATTTCAGGGTTTATATAATTCATTGAGAAGTAAAGGAGACAGGGTGAAAACCCATTCCAAAATGGATATTTTCATTCTGATATGACAGAAACATACTTGCATGGCTACTACACAATTATTATATAAGGTAGTCCTGCTTTGATAATAAACATGGTAAAAATGATATGATTTACTCCCAGTCTCTATCAAGAAATGCTGTACTCCCAGGGACTGTATATCCTGTATCTCACACCCATGAATTGCAGCGCAATGACTCCAGTCAAAACCACTTCCGAGGTGCCACCCTTTCCCCTTGACCTCCAACAGTCACATGACCCATTTAGACACTTGGCTCTCTAAATAAAAGTTGCCTGGTATGGCTTTTCAGAGCAATAATTCATACAAAAGTATCTATTGAATTTTAAAATGTGCTCCTCCTAATATCTATATTTATTTTCTAAACCCCAACAAAGTATTAAAAAAACTCCCTCTTTCCTTGACACCAGGAAAGAAAATGCTTAAATTTTATGCAGTTTGTATTAATGTTTCGATTTAGTAAGTGTTGATTCGTGCAATGCTTTTATGTTGTTGTAAATTAAATGTTTGCATATATGCTAATTAAGAAACAATAAAGTAATTTCATTTGAAAGTATGGCATAATGCAAGAAGGCTTATTGCAAAATATATGTTTTAGTTAGAATTAGCTTTTTGTTACACTTTTGCTGATGTATACATGCAAATATAAAATTGTGATATTTCTATTTTGCATTGTTCTTTCTGTTAGGACAATGCTTTGTTTTCGTAATCATATGTGGCATCTCAAACTTGACATAATTTAGGGCATTACCATATCACAGTTTAGTCCTGCCTCACATATTTTCTCTTGATTTTCCTACACCTCTATCTTTGATTGTAGTTCACATTCGTATTTTTTTTGCCTTCCTCTGCTTTACTCCATTTCTTTAGCTCTCAAATCTTTTCTGTACATGTGTATGTGTCCCTCAGTGTGTCCTTTTCTTCTGTTTCTAAAATTCAATGTCTTTCACTTTGTATGCTACTTGCACACTTTATTTTGCTTTCTGTATATATCTGACCTTCTCATTCTTTCTATCCATATCCCTGTGGCAAGTTTTTTGCTTGTTACAGATACTTTCTCCAGTGCAACGAAGCTAGTAGTTTCAGTAAGGGTGCTGAGCTTACTATATATCAAACCATAGAATATTGTAGCACAGGTATTATTAATAATAATACAGGTATCAATAATATATTGTCAAGATCTGAAACTGCTAGGAATAGCTTCAGTATTTGACCTGCCATGTCTCTCCACATTTTTTAAAGATAGATAAAACAGTTGTCAAGGTGAGGCCAAATATGAATTATTAAGCTGGTTTACTTTGTAGCAAGCAAACGTACAGTTATGGTCATACACATTTACTTCAGTCAGCGCAGTTTGTCCTTGTGTATTAATACAAAACATGAAACAGTGAAATGGGAGTGCTGCTGGGACCTGTTAATATTAATTCCCAATCCCATAAATTTTCATGGCCTCAGGTCAAGCAAGGTCAAAGAAATCTCCTACTGGATACCAACTTGCCCCTTAACTGACAAGTCAGTGCTGATCTTTGTTGAACATTGGCTGCTTAAATGTCTGAGGGAAGCAAGGGCATCATCCGTGGTTAACTATAGACCAGAAAGTCAGATGAGGAGTTCATAGAATGTTTTCAGGATGGTTTCTTGGATCATCATGTTCTAGAATGGTATCAGAGATAGTAGGAACTGCAGATGCTGGAGAATCCGAGATAACAAGGTGTAGAGCTGGATGAACACAGCAGGCCAAGCAGCATCATAGGAGCAGGAAAGCTTGACGTTTCGGGCCTAGACCCTTCATCAGAAATGGGGAAGGGGAAGAGGGTTCTGAAATAAATAGGGAGAGAGGGGGAGACGGATAGAAGATGGATAGAGGAGAAGGTAGATGGGGAGGAGACAGACAAGTCAAAGAGGCGGGGATGGAGCCAGTAAAGGTGAGCGTAGGTGGGGAGGTCGGGAGGAGATAGGTCAGTTGAGGGAGGATGGACAGGTCAAGGGGGCGGGAAGAGGTTAACAGGCCACGGTGATGAAAGATAATCAGTGTTATTCAGGCTTGAAGAGTTGAGATTAAAATCAAATCAGCCATGATCTTCTTGAATGACAGAGCAGACTTGAGGGGCCAAATGTCCAACTCTTGTTTCTTGTTTGTATGTTCATATGACCAAAGAACAGGATATATTAGACCAGCTACTGTACAATGAATAGGATAAACTCATGATCTCATAGTGAAAGTGCCCCCAGGTAGGAGCAACCCTATATAATTGAATTTTACATTCAGCTTGTGGATGACCAAAATGGGTTTGAGGCTTTTATAAAATTTAAATAAGGGATATAAAAGCAGAGCTGGCTAAAGTGAATTGGCAAATTAGGTTAGAAGATCATTCAATAAAGATGCAGTGGCAGACATTTAAGAGGGTCTTTCAGAATACATAGAAAAGTTACATTACAACAAGTAAGAAAATTTCCAAGGAATAGACCCACCATCCTTGCTTAAATAGAAATGAAAAAGATAGTATCAATCTTAAAGAAAAAGCATATAATTGTGGAAAGCAAGCTGGCAAGTCAGAAGGTTGAGTAGTCTATATAAAAAGAAAGTTAAGAAGTAAATAAGGAGAGAAGAATTACAGAATGACAGAAAGCTAGCCAGAAACATAGGTAGTAGCATATTCAATAAATATTTATAGTCTTTGAGTCATAGAGTCAGAGAGTAATACAGTGTGGAAACAGGCCCTTCAGCCCAAACAGGCCCTTCAGCCCAAACAGGCCCTTCAACCCATGCTGACCACAGTGCCCACTCAGCTAGTTCCAATTGCCCACATTTGGTCCATATCCCTCTAAACACTTCACATCCATGTTCCTATCCAAATGTTTTTCAAATGTTGCTATTGTACTTGCCTCAACCACTTTCTCTGCCAACCCATTCCATATACACACCATTCTCTGCATGAGGAAATTGCCCCTCAGGTCCTTCTTAAATCTTTGCCCTCTCACCTTAAACTTACACCCTCTAGTTTTCAATTCCCCATCCCTGGAAAAAAGACTATATGCATTCATCCTATCTATGTCCCTCATGATCTTATGCACCTCAGCAAGGTCACCCCTCATTCTCCTACATTTCAAGGAGTAACGTCCTATTATGGCCAACCTCACCCTATAACTCAGGCCTGCTAGTCTTGGCAACATCCTTATAAATCTTCTTTGCACACTTTCCAGTTTAACTATGTCTTTCCTATATCAGGGTGACCAAAACTGTACACAATACTCCAAGTGTAGCCTCACCAATGACTTATACAACTGTAACGTAACATCCCAACTCCTGTACTCAATGCCTTGACCGATGAAGGCCAGCATGCTAAATGCTAACTTCACCACCCTGTCCACCTGTGATGTCGCTTCCAAAGAACTATGTGCTTGTACCCCTAGGACCCTCAGTTCCACAACACTCCTCAGGACGTTACCACTTACTGTAAAATTCCTACCTTGGTTTGATTTTCCAAAGTTCAACACCTCACACTTATCTGTATTGAACTGCATTTGCCAATCCTCAGCCCACTTCCCCATGTGATCAAGATTCTCTGTAATTTTTGATAACCTTCCTCGCTATTAATGATACCTCCTAATTTTGTAACATCTGCAAACTTACTAATCATGCCTTGTACATTCACATCCTTATTTATGTAAATAACAAATAACAAAGGTCCCAGCACCGACCCCTATGGTGCACCACGAGTCATAGTCCTCCAGTCCAAGAGACAATCTGCAACTGTCCCTCTCTGCTTCCTACCATTGAGCCAGTTTTTAATCCAATTAGCTAGCTCTCCCTGGATCCCATGCAACCTAACCTTCATGACTAGCCTGCCATGAGGGACCTTGTCAAAGTCCTTATTAAAGCCCATATAGACAACATCCACTGCCCTACCCTCATCTATGCTCTTGCTTAACTCTTCAAAAAACTGTAAAAGATTTGTCAGACATGACTTCCAATGCACAAATCCATGCTAACTATCCCTAATCAAACCTTGACTATCCAAATATCAGTTGACCGTAACACTCAGTGCCTTCTCCAATAACTTGCCGACCAATGATATCAGGCTCACTGGCCTGTACTTCCCTGGCTGATCTTTACTACTTTCTTAAACAATAGACCAACATTAGCCACCTTCCAGTCTTCTGGAACTTCACCAGTGGCTAAAGATGAAGCAAAAACCTCTGCAAGGGCATCTGAAATTTCTTCCTTAGCCTCCCACAACATCCAAGGATGGACTTGGTTAGGCCCAGGGGATTTATCCAGCTTAATGCGATCTAAGGCTGCAAACCTCCTCTCTGGTAATGTGTATGGGGCCCAAAACATCCCCACTTGTTTCCCTTATTTCCTTAGCATCCATAATTCTCTCTTCGATAAACACTGAGGAGAAATATTCATTAAAAAATCTCCCCCATCTCCCATGGCTCCACACATAGACAGCCATGCTGATCTTTAAGGGGACCTATTCTCTCCCTAGCCACCCTCTTACTTTAAATATAGCTATAAAACCTCTTGGGATTATCTTTAGCCTTATCTGCCAGATTTAAAGAAGATGAGTTAATAAAGTAAGACTAGCAAATTAATAATGGAAACTAAAAAAATGGCAGAAGAATTGAATGGTGTTTTAAAAAAGAACTGCAGATGATGGAAATCTGAAACAAAAACAGAACTCACTGCAGAAGCTCGCAAATCTGGCAACATCTGTGGAGAGCAAGCAGTACTAGTGTTTCAGGTCCAGTGACCTTTCTTCAGAACAGTGATGACCCAACTATCAACAACCTCAGCTCATGCTGATAAATTGGTGTTCCGTTTCCAAATCTGGTCAAATGTACACTAATCCTGATCAGTTCAGGATGAAAGGCTTCAACTTTGTGTCTCCTGTTAGCAAGGTTTGTCTCTCTATTACTCCAAAGAGTTAAGTTTTCAACTGTATTCTGAACTTCGGTAATACCTTTGCCTCCAACACCTTCCCTGAACTTCAAAATCTGTGGTCAGGATTTTTCACACAGCAGGATTCCCTGCCCTGCCACTGAGTCAGCAGGGGCTGCATACCTATTTATCATGGCAGCCTCGTGGTCATGGATTGTTACTGGCTGGAACAGAGAATCCCATTCCACACATAGGCCTCAAAGAGTTTATATGATTGAACTGGCCAGTGGTTCGATAAAGAATGAGAGCGCACGAGAGTGAGTGTGAGAGTGAGAGTGTGTGAGTGTGTGAAAGAAAGTGAGTGAGTGTGAGTGGAAGTGTGTGTTAAAGTGAGTAGAAGAGTAAGAGTGAGTGAGAGTGAGTGTGTGAGACAGTGATTGTGTGCAAGTGAGTGTGCATGCGTGTGAGAGTGTGAGTGTGTGAGAGAAAGTGAGTGGGAGTGTGTGTGCGACAGTGAGTATGAGTGTCTGTGTGAGAGTGTGAGAGGCCATGGACAAGGAAAGGCCGTGGTGAGGACAGAGAGCACACCACAGGGGCATTCCTTGGGATGTTGAGTGTGCAGACAGACTCTATGAAGCTTTCAAGTCCTCAGTTTGGGGTGAGGTGGATGGGGTACCCTAGGCCTGGGTCAGCCCACTCAAGAGACTGGTCGGACAGACAGGAGGGCAGTGGAAAGGGAAAATGGAGAATTTTACGGGCTCTCTGCCTGAAAGCCATCAGGAATGAATCTGTAAAACATTGCATTTTGTTTCTTAACAAAGGCAAAGAAATAATATATTGCAGATGCCAGAAAACTAAAATCAAAAATTCCAGAGATGCTGCCTGCTGAGTTTTATCAGCATTTTTCACTTATATTTTGTGAGGAAGGATATTTCCAGTGGCAAAAGGACTAATAATCAGAAGGCACATGTTGAGGGTGATTAGTAAAAGGTGAAGAATGGAAGGCAATGTGAAGATTTCTTTTTCCCACTTTGAAATGCTGCTAGCTGGAAGGCAGTGCCTGAAAGAGTCATGGAAGCAGACTCAATTGTCACATTCAACAGAGAATGGATTGAAACTTAAAGGGTAAAGTTTACAATAGTTTGCAGAACAGGGAGTAGGATTACTGTATGTTGATAACTCAAAGCTGTTGCAGGCACATTGGCCTGAATGGCCTCTTTCTATTTCATTCTAGAATTCTACAGAAGATTGTATCAGGAGATGCAAATTTCATCTACAGATGTATATCTGGGCCAGAACTTTTGATCCATATCAGAACTATTTCATCTGATGCTGATCTTTACACTTATCTGACTAAGGGCTCTTGTGGAATAGTGGTACTGACCCTACCTCTGAGCCTAAAGGCCTAAGTTCAATTCCTACCTACTCCAGATGTGCGCCATAACATGGCTGAACAGGTGGATTCAAAATATCTACGCTTGGTGATGTCTAGGATCTGATATCCAAGGCAGCATGAGGAAGAACTCACTAACCACAGGAATCACTGCAGAGACCTCCAAAGTGGATCAATGCAGAAGAGACCACAGCATGAATTGTGGTAAGCGTCATCGTGGCTTTCCTCCAGATGCTCTGGTTTCCTCTCACAATCCAAAGATGTGCAGGTTAGGTGGGTTGGCCATGTTAAATTGCCCCATAGTTAAATTGCCCACATCCTGGGATGTGCAGGCTAGGAGGATTAACCATGAGAAATGCAAGGTTACGGGGATGGGATAGGGTATCAGTCTAGGTGGGAAGCTATTCAGAGGGTCAGTGTTGATTCAGTGGGCCCAATGGCCTGTAGGGATTCTATGACTCTAAGTTGAAAGGTCCAATCTTGTGATATTAGTGAATGGGTAAGCTGGTGAATAAACGAATGGGTAGTTGGGTGAATGGATGAGATAGATGAGTGGGTGAGGTGAGTAGTTGGGTGAGTGGGTGGGGTGATTCAGTGGCTGAAGTTGTTGGAAGAGGGTAGCTGTGTCACATCAGGATGGGGTCAAGGAGTGATTGGGGATCAGTTGTAGAGTTACCCAGGTATTAGGTACTAGGTTTTGACATGACATGACATTTCCTAAGCAACCAATTATTCCGGTAAGTATCAGCGATTTTGTAAAGGCCCTCCAGGAGCAGCCAAATTTCCCACCATAAGTTTAAATTTTCCTGGCTTCAAGGATCTACATGTGAGCACTGCTGCAGGATCCCAAAACACACATTCATTTGTATTTCTGGTCTCCCACAACCCAAAGGCTAGAAGATTTAGCCTTCTGCCCAAAGCATACAAAAATATCTAAATTTGTATCTTTGCTGCAGCAAGAAAGAAAACAATTACAGGGAGGGTCTGAATCCAACCCGAAAGCAGCCCATTGACTCTTTTCCCCTCAGTGTGGTACATGATGAAGGAGGTTAGAATGTCAGGTGATGGCAGTAAACCATCATTGGTGGCTTTACCAGTGGCAAACAGTAAATGTAATTAACACAAAAGAAAAATCAAATCCATTGTGTTAATGTAATGGAGCTGCCTTGAATTAACTAAGATGTTGGTATTGAGTAAAATTCTTGTTCACTAACAGCTGTGAATATCGCTTTTTTATGAACCTTTGACCATCTGTTTCTTATTGTCCCATGAGCTTTTAATCCCAAAGCTTTCCTGGATATCCATGAGTGATATTTTATTTAAATTAGATAGGTTGCGCCATTGGGCAATTTATCAAAAATTGGAACCAATTATAAGATCATTGACTTGGATTGGCTTAATATTTTTGCCTCTGTTAAACAAATTTTGCTTGTCATTTTACGCCAAACACAAAGAAATGCTTAATACAGAAAGGATGCAATCACCATTACAGAAATTATAATTTCCACAATATAAGATCAACTGCAAGCATTAACACTGATGAGGCCCATATTTTATTAGCATCTGTATGAAAATAATGGTTACTGCAGGGAATTAAAGTTCAGGGACCAGTAATCTCTGTTGAGCAATGTAATTAGATGGATAAAGCTCATTTTTGCAGTGCAGTTCACAAAAGCAAGGACAATACATGCCAGGTTTTCTACCTATGATTACTAACATTTCTTAATGAGTAGTTTACGGCATTACACGATGGATTAAACTGCACGTGCAGTGTCCCTTATTATTTCAATGCAATTCTGACTAAAATTAGCAAATTATTTAGGATTAAATTCTGATGGATTGATTTTCATTTCTCATGCAAATAAATCTCTTTACATGCAAGCACCTATGCTGCTAGCCACACATTATTTTTTGAAATAGGCGCCCTTTAAAGTAGACACTAAGGTAAGACATACTACTAACATGTCAGCCTGCACGAACATGAGAGAGCATTTAGGCTTTCTCCCCACTATAGATAAAAAGGCCACAAGAAGTCATTAGCAACATCTCAGATGCCAGATAGATGAAAGGCTTGACTCATTTCGAATTAGTCTAATCACGCACCTATTTTGTCTCTTTTTGGCAAAGAAATTTTGGTCACCTTCAAAGACGGTGTTTGATGTAGAAGCTCCACTTGGATTTACCTCAGGCCACGGCTCTGCTGTGTTTACATTGAAGCGGAACTTCAGCACAAAGAACCAAGTCATACAGATAACATGTGCATCAGAATAAGCAGCTGCACGATGCTGCAGCTGAAGTTCAAAGACATGACATCAATAAACTGTCATCCAGCTAACCACCAGAAGTCCAGTGGCAGTGGGTCAGCTGACTATTTTTCCTTCCTTTGCAATTAATGGCAGTATGGAACCATTAACACTGCATTTACCTTACATCACCTCAAATTTTATTCATCCTGAGGCTGTACTATCTCCATTTGTCTTGTACATTTAGAACAAAGTCAACTGAGTGTCCAGGTTTTGGTCGTTTCTCCAAAGCACTTTATTCTGATGTTCTGGATTGATGGTGGTCTGGGGCTGGTTACAATTCCTCCATTGTTCATTAATAACCTTTAACCAAAATGGTATATCTCTAATGACAGTTTGATTTATAATGAAGAACTAATCAAGACCAGATCAGACAGAAAGAAACGTGAAACAATAGGATAATGTTCAACCTAGCAACAATGCCTGGGAGATGGAGATACATATGGCACTAATCACTGGAAGCTATGCCTTTGGGGATCTTGGGCAGCACCAGGCCTCTCTCAATGGTCTCAACATGCTCACACACAATCACATGGTGAAGAATAGTAGCTGGGATGAAGTCCCAGCACTCAATATCTGATTAACCAGAGCCCAAGTCCCTGAGGCTATTGGTTTGGACAGCCAGGATGCATCCTGACTGACATAGCCCAGACTTGGCTGTATTCCTTCTCCGGCAAGCACAGCCCCTCTAAATAAACAAAAGCTCAGAAAAAAAACAAAAATAGAAATTGCTGGAAAAGCTCAGCAGGTCTGGCAGCATCTGTGGTGAGAAGTTAGAGTTAATGTTTCAGGTCGAGTGAGACTATGAGGAAGGGTCACCCAATCCAAAACATTAACTCTGATTTCCCTCTGCAGATGCTGCCAGACCTGTTGAGTTTTTCCAGCCATCTCTATTTTTGTTTTTTTTCTGAGCTTTTGTCTCTGATCCCCAGCATCTGCAGTTCTTTCATTTTTATTTAAGAGCTCAGAAAGCATTTGTTTAATTCATTCTTGGGATGTCAGCATGGCAGTTTACATCAGCATTTATTGCCCAGAGGGCAGTTAAGAGTCAATCTTGTTTCTGAGGGTTTGGAGTCACACATATGCCAGAGAAGGTAAAATGGCAGTTTCCTTCCCTCAGGGACATTAGTGAACCAATTTATTCAAATGGGCAGCATGGTGGCTCAGTGATTAGCGCTGCTGCCTCACAGCACCAGGGAGCCAGGTTCGATTCCACCCTCGGGTGACTGTCTGTGTGGAGTTTGCACATTCGCCCCATGTCTGTGTGGGTTTCCCCCGGGTGTTCTGGTTTACTCCAACAGTTCAAAGATGTGCATGCTAGGTGGATTGGCAATGCTAAATTGCCCCTAATGTTCAGGGATGTGTAGGTTAGGTGAGTTATATAGGGATGGGTCTGGGTGGGATGCTGCAAGGGTCGGTGTGGACTTTTTGGGCCGAAGGGCCTGTTTCCACACTGTAGGGATTCTATGATCCCATGAGATGGGTTGAACTGCTAATTGACAACAGTTTTACAGTCTTCATTAGAGACTTGATTCCAGATTTTTATTGCATTCAAATTCCACCATCAGACATAACAAGCATGGGGCTGGATGAACACAGCAGGTCAAGCAGCATCATAGGAGCAGGAAAACTTGACGTTTCGGGCCTAAACCCTTCATCAGAAATGGGGGAGGGGAAGAGGGTTCTGAAATAAATAGGGAGAGAGGGGGAGGCGGATAGAGGATGGATAGAGGAGAGGATAGGTGGAGAGGAGGCAGACAAGTCGGTTATCTGGGTCTCTGGATTAATTAAGAAAAAGTAGTGATAATCACTAAAACGGAAACCCAAAGGTAGCCAATGGCAAAAAGTCACCTCCCATTAAGGCCTATTAAGAATCAGTGAAAGACTGATCCACTAATCACAGGCCGGTACTCTCCCATGCTTGCTGCTAATAGGTTTTGCCAAACACAATGTCAAGAGTGGTGCTGGAAGAGAGTTGCCTTTTGTCAATGTCAGTGTTCTCTGTGTCTGGCCTGATGGTGAGGGGTTTGCTTATGTGTGACAGGAGGATGGAAAAAGGAGGCTGCAAGAGGCCTAGGTGGGGGAGAAAAATATTACAAGAGGGGTTTAATGGAAGAAAGAGTCTGTAACGGCTGAGAGAAAGGGAGGTTGTAATGGACAATTGGAGGAGCTGGGGTGGTGCAAGGTGGTTATGGGGGAGTCAATGATGATGAAAGTGGACTATAAGTAGACAAGGAGACTGGAGGGTAGCTATAGAGGTGTGAATAGTCTGAGGGAAAACAAGAAGGTACGAGGGAACTGAGAGAGACAGGAAATTTGCAATGGTGATGAGGACACTGGATGGATTGGAAAGAGACAAAGAGACTTAGGGGTTATTGAGTAACTACAATAGGTTTAGAGAAAAGTGGGATGAAGCAAGAGGACTGGGTGAGGCAGGGAGACTGCAAAGGAACTGGGGTTGGCCACAAGTAGACTGAGTGGAGGAAACAAGAGCTTGGGGGAGATAGGGAGGCTGAAAGGAGCCTGGGAGAGGCTGCAGAGATGAGGGAAGAGGTTAAACCTGTCAACAAATGCAACATTCAGCTCACTGAGGTCCAGGAAAGCCTGAAATCACTGAAGTAATGAATTACTTGCAAATAACTGTGGAATCTCTGAATTAAGGCTATATATGCTCAAGGGAGAAAAATACCAATGTCTGCTATTGTAACGAACACTGTGTCAATTGTTACTTTTAAATCTGAGATTGAGATTTGCACTCCTGTAAAAATAACAGTAACTACAAACTTAAAATCTTCCAGCTTTTTGCAGATGCAATGAAAATGCATTTGCTGTGACCTCAACAGTCTATGGAAGGTATGTTTAACATGTTGGCTGTTTGTAGAAGTGTGTTATTTATTTTTTAAGAGATTTTTGTTGCTAATTAGTGACTGATGGCTTTATGATCATTTAAATTACAAAGTGGTAAGGGGCATGGAAACTGGAGAAGGACCAGGCCTCCTGATTTCTTTCTTTGGCTCTGCCTAACAACATTTAGAGAGATTTTGTTTACTCTTTATGTTTACGATTACAGGAATGTTGATAGCTTTGTGAAAATTGGAAAAGGTTAAATTGTCTCTTAAATGCGCTTGACTCACTTTGCCTGACTAAGGGCATTCATTAGTGGTCCAAGTTTTGCCTTATTGGATGACTTTACATTCCTAGTAGGCTGCTTGGTGCTGGGTAATATGGGAACCTGGAGACCCTTGTCCTGGATTTTCACAGGTATTCACTGTCCCAATCTCCAGATATTATCTTAAAGCGAGATTGTTGGAACTTCCAATACATATCGGAAAAATGGCCGCTGACACCATTTCAATGGAATCCTGTCCATCTCCTGTCAAATTTACAGGACAGGATTGGAACGTTGCAGCTGCATAGAGTAGCAAAGGGAATAACCATGTGGTATAAATAGCTCAATGTCCTTTCATTTGTTCTTTTTGACGCTACTGAGGAACTGAGCTTTAGCTCAGCAAAAAGTTACTTGTGAGTCTCGGGCGATCTCTTGGTAGATTTTAAGAAAAGAATTTCCAAATAGGGTACAGTCTTTACTTGCAGGGCTTTTGACTTTATCTCCGTTGGGACCCACCGTCAGCCAGTTTGATTGACAGGATGAGGGGCAATTAGGTAGGCAACCTGCTTCGCAATGTCAAAACTGAGAAGACCTGTTTCATGGTAGGGCTTTGATTGTGGCATTCTGACCCGATCGCAAGAGGAAGATCCAATGACAGTTCAATGCCAGTCTGGGGATGCAGATAGCTGCCAGGGGTCCATTGGTGGTTGGCAAAATCAGATACCGGTTATAAGAACATAAGAAATAGGAGTAGCTGGAGGGTCACTCGGTCCCTCAAGCCTGCCAAACTATTTAGCAAGATTATGGTTGATCTGTCCCAGGCCACAGCTTCCCTTTTGTGCCAGCTTACCATAGTCCTCAACTCGATGATAATTCAAAAATCTACTTTTTGAAATATTTTCAGTGATCTAGTCTCCACAATTCTCTGGAATAGAGAATTCCAGACACTCACAACCCTCTAGGATAAGAAATTCCTAGGCATCTCCATTTTTCATGGGAGTCTCCATATTCTGTAACTATGTCCCCAGGTTCAAGACTTCCCCAATAGTAGAAACATCTCAACATTTGGCCTGTCAAGCTCACTCAGAATCTAGCATGTTTCAATAAGATTCCTCCCTCATTCTTTGTAACTCTAATAAATAAAGTTGCTGGGGATAGATCATGTGGGTGGGGTGGGGGGAGGCAATGTGGGGGGCAGATATGAGGTGCAGAGATGTAGCTTTTCTGACCTGAAGAAACACTCTTTTCTCTCCTCTCCCAAAAGCAATGCTACATCGACACTAACCTCATTCAGCCCTACTCACCTTCTTTAAGCTTCTGAGTTTAGCAGGCCTTGGGAAACTCAATAGACATGATTTTAAAAGTACACTTTTAGATGAAGGTCGAGACCCTCATTATTATGCTTAAGTGGGCAACTCACTTGCCCTTTCTTCCTCAGATCATCTTCTATGTCTCTATTAAGTCACCTCATAACCTTCTTCTCTCTCACGAAAACAGCCTCAAGTCCCTCAGCCTTTCCTCACAAGACCTTCCCTCCATACCAGGCAACATCCTGGTAAATCTCCTCTGCACCCTTTCCAATGCTTCTACATCCTTCCTATAATGCAGTGACCAGAACTATACGCAATACTCCAAGTGCGGCCGCACCAGAGTTTTGTACAGCTGCAACATGACCTCACGGCTCCGAAACTCAATCCCTCTACCAATAAAACCTAACACACCATACACCTTCTTAACAACCCTATCAACCTGGGTGGCAATTTTCAGGGATCTATGCACATGGACACCGAGATCTCTCTGCTCGTCCACACTACCAAGAATCTTACCATTAGCCCAGTACTCTGCATTCCTGTTATTCCTTCCAAAGTGAATTACCTCACACTTTTCCGCATCACTATTAATTTTTTTAATGGCCAAAACTAAAGTCACAAATGGAGAAGTATTGCGGCAGTGGCCTCAAGAATTAGCTCAGCTTGTCCTCTCTTTTTATGATTATAAGCAAGTGATTGGGGTTAATTGATCAATTGGGTAGATATAAAGGAGTCTTCTTGTGGCAGTGTCCCCACCTCTGAGCCAGAAGATCTGGGTTCATAGAAGCATAGAACGTAGGCTCAGGAGTAAGCGATTCGGCCCTTCAAACCTACACCAGCATTCAATATGATCATGGGTGATCATACAATTTCAATATTCCATTCCCGCTTTCTCTCCATACTCTGTGATTGCTTTAGCCACAAGGACCACTTCCAACTCCCTCTTGAATGTGTCTAACAAACTGGCCCCAATGTCTTTCTGTGGTAGAGAATTCCATGCGTTCAAAACTCTTGAGTGAAGAAATTCTTCCTCATCTTAGTCCTGAATGGCTTACCTTTATTCTTAGACTGTGACCCCTAGTTCTGGACTTCCCCAACATTGGGACCATTCTTCCTGCATCCCATCCAGTCCAGTTCCATCACGATTTTATATATTTCTACGAGATCACTCATTTTTCTAAATTCCAGTGAGTCCAAGCCCAGTTGATCCAGTCTTTCTTCCCATGTTAGTCCTACCATTCTGGGAATCAGTACAGTTAACCCTCACTGGACTGCCTCAATAGAAAAAATGTCCTTCATCAGACTAGGAGACACAAACTGCACATGGTACTCAAGGTGTGGATCACCAAGGCCCTGCACAACAGCAGCAAGATATCCCTACTCCGATGCTCGGATCCTCTTGCTATGGAGGCCAGCATGCCATTGCATGCATCACCACCTGCTGCACCTGCATGTCAACCTTCAGCAACTGTTCCTTCACCTTTTCCTAAACTGCTACCGTTCAGATAATAATCTGCTTCCCTGTCTTTGCCACCAAAGTAGGTAACCTCACGTTTATCCACATTATCATAGAATTATAGAACCCCTACAGAGTGGAAACAGGCCATTCAGCCCAACAAATCCACACTGCCTCTCCAAAGACCATGCCACCCAGACCCATTCCGCTAACCCTGCATTTCCCACGTCTAACCTAAACACTATGGGCAATTTAGCATGGCCAATCCACCTAGCCTGCACATCTTTGGACTGTGGGAGGAAACCCATGCAGACACAGGGAGAATGTGCAAACTCCACACAGACAGTCACCCAAGGCTGGAATCAAACCCAGGACGCTGGCGCTGTGAGGCAGCAGTGCTAACCACTGAGCCACCCAGTCTGTCCAAGTCACCTTGCAGCCTCTTAGCACCCTCCTCACAGCACACACTGCAAGTTTGGAGACATTGCATTTAATTCCCTCATCCAAATCATTAATGTATATTGTTCCTAGCACTGAACCCTGTGGTACTCTGCCAGCCACTCTGAAAAGGACCTGTTTATTCCAACCCTCTGTTTTCTGTCTGCCAATCAGTTCTCTATCCATGCCAATACATTACCTCCGAAACCATGAGCTTTAATTTTGCTTACTAATCTCACGCGTGGGACCTTGTCCAAAGCCTTTGAAAGTCCAGATGCACAACATCCGCTGAATCAACACAGCAGGCCAAGCACTCTTGTCCACTTGACTGATCACATCCTCAAAAAATTCCAGAAGATTTGTCAAGCATGATTTCCCTGTCACTGCTTTCCAAATGCGCAGTTATTACATCCTTAATAATTGACTCCAGCGTTTTCCTCACCACCAACATCAGGCTAACCGACCAATAATTCCCCATTTTCTCTTTCCCTCCTTTTTTAAAAAGTGCGCTAACTGCGCCAGAGGTCTGTAACTATGTATCGGAACAGGCTGGTTATGATTGACCAGTTGATAAACGTTATCTACAAAGAAAGAAGTCTTGCTTTCTACCTCACTGCATGGTTTGAATCAGTTTTGACATTTGTTTGCCGAGAATGGTTGCCTAAAGGTGAAGATTGGAAACTGAGTTCTTTTCAGACAGAAGGTTTTATTTAATTTACTTTTTCAGAAAAATAGCTGAAACCAAGTGTAAGGAATTGGGATACAATTTCCCACTGAGGTTCTGTGATCAATAGAAGGATGAAGTGAATATATGGACACTGATCTTACAAAAGGCCTTGGTACTGACACTACCTATTGGAGCAGCTGTAAAGGTTCAGGTACAAAGTACTCTCTGAGCTAAAGGCTCAAAGATTGTACTCTGAGGGTGGTTTGGATAATCCATTATCATTTATGGCCAAAAGTTATAAGAAAGATGAACTGTTAATTGCACGCAACATATGTTAAAATTTTGATTAAATTTAGAAAGGCAGATAGTTATTCCAGAAACAAAAGCTAACTGAAATTAACTGACCAGATTCAAAATTGGAAAAAAATTCTATTTAGAGATTTCTCCTTGTCATTAATTTGTTGGACTGTACAAAAATGTCAGACGTGGCTACACTCCTAGTATTAACTGGAGTTAGATTTTCAGAAAGAAGCACATTTTTTTTGGATCAGATATCAGAAACGTTAAAAAAACATTTCCTAGGACAATGTTCATTCCCAGCAGCCTTCATAGCTCAAATGAGACACTCAGAAATAACACAAAGACTGGAAAATTTAATGGCAGTAGCAATGTGTGACTGCCCAGATGTAGGCGTCAATACAAAAGTGGAATCGAAAGGGGAACTAAAAGGAGTGATGATAGAGTATCGCTGGCAATTACAATGGATGACAGGAACTCAAACATAACAACAGAAAGATAAACCCAAGAAATACGCAGGAATTGTTAACAGATATTTTAGAAGTGACTGGAAATTTCATTATACAATGGATTGTCCTGAAAAGAATAACAAGCATTTTGAAATTGTACACAAGAAGGATGATTTAGTAGGAAAAGCTGATGCTAATTCATCAGGAAGAGGAAATTGTACTAGTAGCAAGGAGCTTCAATGAATGTTTCAGTCATGTACTTATTCAACAATACTATGTTAGACATTGGATACATATCCACAATGTGTGGTGTGGATTGCTTAAAATGAACAAGGACTATGCTGGGAATGCCACACAAATAGCACTCCTTATGGTTGAGACATTTTCGTGTCTACAAACAAATTAAGAGGTAGGTTGATAAAGGATACTAAACAAAAAAGAGTTGGAAAGCTGGAAACAATTTGCTGTAAATACTGAGGTACCAGAAAGGGGTTAGGCAGCCTTATCATACTGATGGAAAAGGACTGAAACATTACTAGCTGATGGCACAGATAAGGGCTGAAGTCAGACAAATGGCTCTTGGTTTGAAGGAGAAACTTGTTGATCAGGATGTTAAGTGGATTCCCTACATCAGGAAAAATGATTTTAAAGATCTTCTTATCTCTCTGTTATCAACATACTCCTGGAAATGTCAGTCACTAAATGTGACAGCTGCTTTTTTTCATGGTGAAAATTTTCAACAGGAAATACTTCTGAAACCACCTGAATAAGCAGGTTTCAAAATGGAATGGTTAGGTTGCATTTATTCCTTATCATTAATTTCCCTTGAGAATTCCTGATGCCAGGATGACCATTGTCCTCTTGCCCACCTCTATTTGAAAGGTAGTTTTAATTCCTTCCAAGAGCAAAAATCTCTTATTTTCAAACTGCCTGCATTTGATAGGATAGTGTGGGGCATCTGATTTTTTTTTTGTTAATGCTTGTGGAAAGCTAAATACAACTATATGACTCTTAAATGAGGTCTCATGGGCTACACAGGAAATACTAAATATGGAATTCTAAAAGAACATTGTTTTAACAGGACTCCCTATTTCCAATGTGCTGGAATATTGTCAAGGCCCAAAGCCCTTGCAGTGTCATGTGACTTCAGCCATTTTTAAATTTTACATGGAAGACTGTCCATGAGGAGCGTAGATAGGGTGGGCAGAAAGCAGCTGTTCCCCTTATAGCTGAAAGGTCAATGACAAGGCGGTACACTGTTAAGGTGAACAGCAAGAGGGTTAGAGGGGTGTTGAGGAGAAATCTTTTCACCCAGAGGATTGTAGGGGTCTAGAATTGATTGTATGGGAGGGTGGTTGAGGCGGATAATATCACAAACTTGAAAAAGTACTAGGAGGAGCATTTGAAATGTTATAACATTCGGGACTACAGGCCAAGTGCTGGAAAGTGGGACTAGAGTAGTTCAAATCGTTTTAGTAGTACAGGTTCAATAGGCCTATGGGCTACTTCTATATTGTACAATTCTGTGACTGGTATCTGTGATCCTGGGAACTCCCAAAGATGCCGTGATTGATCATCCGCTTTGTACTTCTGGGTAAAGACGGATGCACATGCTTCAGGCTTGTCTTTTGTACTGTTAGGAACTCCATTGATGAGGATGTGATATTTGTGAAACTCCACCTACAGTGACTTGTTTAATTGTCCACAAGCATTCACAACTCCGCCAGAACTACAAAGCTTATATCTGGTCTATTAGTTGTGGGAACACTTAGCCCTGTTTATCACTTGCTGCTTATGCTGTTTGGCATGCAAGGGTTCTGTTGTGCATCTTCAACTGATTGACACCTCATTTTTAGGTTGGCCAGGTGCTGCTCCTAACATGCCCTTCTGCAAACTTCATTGAACAAGGGTTAATCTCCTGACTTGATGGTAATGGTTGAGTGTGGGATATGCCAGGCCATGAGGTTGCAGATTGTGTTTGAATGCAATTCTGCTGCTAATGGCTCACAACGCCTCTGGGATGCCCAGATTTGAGTTGTTAGATCCGTCCAAAATCTTGCATTGTGCCAATGCATTGGAGGGTATCCTCAATGTGAAGTCAGGATATTGGCTCCACAAGGACTGTGCGGTAAAAACAATTGCAGCATTGTCACGGACAGATGCGTCTGCAGGGGGTAGACTAGCGAGGATGTGGTCAAGTGTGATTTTCCCTCTTGTTGGTTGCCTCACTACCTGCTGCACACACAGTCTACCAGTTGTGACAATTCCAAGAAGGGTGGGGCTTGATTTCCAGCACGCTACCCAAGTGAGTAAGTGACAGAGGTTTGTGTTGACAGTTAAACTGGTAGTGCTCTCAGACTTGACCTGGTGCCAGTTATGACATTTGGAACTGATGACTATGATGGAGAATGCTGCTGTTGAGGAACTCTTGAAAGGATGTATAATATGGAGAACTTAAATTCAGAAAGCATGCACAGAAATTTGTCACTTTGGATGACTCATAAGACATGAAGTTCCTCTTTTTGGTGATATTTCGCATGTGGATGGTTATTGAAGTAAATGTAGTCGCCATAGTCCTACCAGACCATAGGGCTGCTCTCTCATTAGGAAGAGACAACTGGTGGTGGTTTAACCTGAGAGTCACCAGACTTTGAATGAGGGAAAAGGTTAAGAAGGAGAGTCCTTCATGGTAACTTCAGTATGTGTCGGAACTGAACCCATGCTGTTGCTGTCACTGCACTGCAAACCAGCCATCTAAGATAACTAACAAAGTATAGCAAGCTTTACAATATTCTTGGTGGGGAAGAATAATAAATGTTGTCAACTAGCTTAGGAGGCCAAAAAAAATGGTTTGAAGTATGTTAGCTGTTGAAATATTGTTGCCAGGAGATGTTATAAAGACAGACATGCATTTATTCCATATTAGAAAGGAAATCCTATACAAGGGGCAATCTGAGAAAAGTTTGCCCATAGAATATTATGTGATAACTGTTCTCTTTGAGATAATTAATATTCAGCAAAAGGTGCTGCTGAGAAGAGAGTGAGGATTGACCTTTCCAAACATTTCCTTTTACAACAGCTAGAGATTTACAAAATAAAGAGCGCTGGCACAAGTCACCAATTGTCAGAATGATCCAGAAATAATAGGTGAGTGTTCCAAGAAATTATTGGACACCTGGTGGCACAAGGAATTATAAGAACATGAAGAAACAAATTTTGTTTGGGTTGGATTGTAATCAAACTTATTTTCCAATTAAAGAAAGTTGGGATAATATGGAAAAATGACTTTTTTTCGTATTCCATTTAATTTAGTATTATTTTGTTTTAAGAAGTTAAGATATAGAATACAAAAAAAGAGCCTCATTTTCATTCATTTTGTTCAAGATTGTTTGCATGTTTTCAAAAGTTTTATTTAAAGAGAAGAGGGAGCTCTGTTAACATAGAACATAGAACAATACAGCGCAGAACAGGCCCTTCGGCCCTCGATGTTGCACCGCCCTGTGAACTAATCTAAGCCCATCCCCCTACTCTATCTAATCTAACAATCAAGTCATCAGGTGATTTGGGTTAATTGACTTAATTTATTGAGCAGATATAAAGGGGAAATAGGTGGAACTAGTGTACGTAAGGAGCTGTAAGACGGAGTAGTTGATAAACTCTCTCCACAAAAATATGTGTTTTGATTTGTGTTTCAGCTATTGTACTGGATCCATTTTATCATCCTCGAAACATCTGCAGTCTTTTGCATGGTTAATTACATTGTTCTTCTCCAAAACATCTCCTGATTTGTAGATATTTTCTAATGAACCTGTTCAGGGATTTTACTATACACCTCTGGAGCAGGTGGGACTTGAACCAGCCCTTTGGGGTCGGGGTACTACCATTGCAGCAAAAGAGCTTCCCTCTCCCTATTTGTATTTTCCTTTACTCAGTTCAGAATATTTGATTGGTGGTATACAGATATTTTCCTAATCAACTTCATCAAAGATGTTACAATTAGGGCCCCGAGTTCAGAGATGGGATCCTGCCACTGCACCACAAGAGCCACACAGCCCTCCTCCTCGTTTATCCAGCACACTGGGATTGCCATCATGTTATTCTTGCTTGATGGGGGCCACAGTATCTTCAACAATTACTTCTGTCATCACACCTCATCGTAACACCGCGAGACCCATTAGTGGCTCCTTCATATTTGTCATCTATGCTGTGTCCTTTAGTAGCTTGATCTACATAAATGGGACCAGCTTCCAGATGCATCCACTCAAACTGAACCAAATTGCTCGTGACTTCTGCCTCACATATTCATCCAAGAGGCAAGATTCTTTGGATGGCAGTATACACTGTCCCCCAGCACTTGAAGGCTCTCAAGGGTTCCATTCAAGCAGCCTACAGCCATTTAACAGCTTCTTTCTCAAGTGGCAGTCTCACTTTGGAACTGCCAGCCAATCAGCAGCACCAGCTGCTAGGAGTACAACTCCAAACGTTCAATAGAGGACCCCACGACCAGCAAAGTGCAGGAGTCTCTTTGTGGAGAGAGGAGATGATGAGCTGGAAGTGTGGGGAGAAATGGAATGAAGTCTTGATGGAATGGGAGGAATGAGGGACGTGTGATAGGGTAGTGTCTGAGGTAGAAAGAGGGCACTTGAGGGAGGTGCTATCCGACGTCATATCCAAGGCCCAAGCAGGGCAAGCTGCCAGGCTTTTCACGTCTTCCCTCCCCACTCCCAAAAGCCCTCCCTCCAGGCTTGGATGTGATCTTTCAATGTCTATTAATTGGCATCACCGCTGCTTCATGTAAGATTGTTTGCATGCGGACACAAAGGAGGTGGATAGATCACCTGAGGAGTTTTACAGTCCCCTGCCACTGTCCCCACCCTCAGTCTGCCACTCCATTGATAAGGAGCCATAAATTTCCGATATCTTTACCATCACAAAGACTTGCTTCAACCTTCGTAACATTACCTGCCTTCATTGTTACCTCAATCTATCTATAACTTAAGTGCCAGCATTCCCTGGAATGATTAACTTCAAAGGTACAGTCGTTTCTGTATAATATTGGCATGTAGTTATACACCATTGCTTCTGGCAACCAGAAGAGCAAAGATCAAAAATGTTACTGCTCACTGGATAATTTGGAACGAGATGAAGGTCTGAACAAATCCCTTTAGAAAGCTGCAGTACAGAAGGAATCAAGTGTATCCGCATCACTGCTGGTTTTTATCCATCTGAAATTCATCCTGGAAAAGTGAGCACTAAAATACTTCCTGTTCCAGCAGAAGCCTCTGTCGCTGTTTTACTTCAGAATCTAGAACATTGGCTTTGCAGCATTTAAAAGAGCATTAAAATTGTGATGTTTAAAATTAAAAGTATGAATTTTGCCATCCTTTGGGCATTTTACAAGAAGAAAATTCTTGTCTTTTGCAGAAATCTGAATGTATTCAGGATGTTTTAGCTACAAATGTCCTTCTGCACAATTCAGATGCTTAATGTTGTCGATTTAATGTTTGATGGGACGATAACTACTGCTGTAAGTCTACAGCAATGTCTGTTCAGAATTCGAAATTCACTTTGAGACAACGTGATTAAGGTCAGAAAAATATATTTTGTCCATGATTTAAGAATAGTTGTAGCAAATGCTATTTGTATGTGTGTAAAATATTGTGCATGAGGTGACACTATCTATTAGAATGTTAGAAAATGTTAGCTAAGTGTTTTAGGTATTCAGTTGCTTCAGTGTGATCACCATTCCACCTCAACACCATATTCCACACCTGTATCCATTGCCTTTCATCTCCTTCCTCTCCACCACCCCCTGAACTGAAGGGTAGTGAATCTGTGGAATACTTTATCACAAGGGGCTGTTGAGACTGGGATATTAAGAATATTCAAGGCTGTGATAGACAATTTTTTAATCAGTAAGAGAATCAAGGGTTATGGGGAAAAGGTAGGAAAGTGGAGTTCAGAATTATCAGATCAGCCATAATCTCGGAATAGGGCAACAGACTTGGTCGGCTGAATGGCTTTATTTTGCACTTAGGTTTTATGGCCTTAGCCTTTCCACCTCAACACCATATTCCACACCTGTATCCATTGTCTTTCATCTCCTCCCTCTCCACCACCCCCTGAACCTAAGTCACACATTTTAGAATATTTTTTCCACAGATGGATCTGGTGAGACTTGGAATCCTCTGACTTGAGCACCCCACCTTGGTAGCCCGAATGCTAAGTGGTAGACCAGTTCATTAATGATCAAACTGCATTGGCAAGAAATTAAGGTCATTTGCACTTAGTTAGAGTTCCAGAACAGCATCTTCAGCACCTGTGTACACTTCTGAGCAGTCACCACATATTCATAGACTTTAGCATCTGGAGAAACCAAAGAATTGTGAATGCTGGAAATTTGAAACAAAAACAGAAATTGCAGGAAAAAACTCAGCAGGTCTGGCAGGATCTGTGGAGAGAAAGCAGTTTTAATGTTTTGGATTTAGTGACCTTCTTCAGAACTGAGTGATTCTGACATATGCAGCGCAAAGCATACCACACAAATATGATAAGAGATCAGGAGTGTGGTAGGATTACTGATAGCTTCTCCCCTCATCCTCAAGCCCCATCCCATCCACTACATCACCCAAGAAAGGCAGCATTGCATATCAGAGCATGTTGTCAAAAACTTTGTTAAAAGTGATGACTATCAGCTCTGTGTCCTTCTGCAGTCTCTAAGATCTTGGATTGGTTTTGTAGACCACAGATGCCATTTCCAGGGTCAACTGTGATGACTTCTGCTTCACAGAAATGACTGTGATCAAGTTGTAATAACCAATGACATGGCCATGATTGCTTGTGACCCACACAGTTGGACATTGCATGTGTTTCACATGCAAGGTGCTATGATCATACATATCTTCAGCCTGTAATGTGAAAGTGCCTAATACATGCAGTTAGCCCGCGAAGGGCTTCACATTGCTGACAAGTACAGTCCATTCAGTCAGTCAGAAAAAGAAACATTTACCACCACCTATTCAGGGGCTGGTCACAGCCATTTTCCATTTCCATTGCACCGTTACAATTCACATGAGTTTGGAAGGCAACATAAGGTACACTTGGCACAATAAGTTGCAGGTTCAGTCTGGTAATCAAGAAGACCCCTGAAATCTCCACTTTCCTTTCATGTTCAGTACTGAGTGTCCACACACCTCTTTGAATAAGGACTTCATCTCTCAACGCTACAGGCCAACTATCACTGTTCCCCCATTGAAGCCGAGCTGGTTGTGACCATCAATATCCACCATCCACCAAACTCCCTACCCACAGTCCCGCAGTAACCTATGTTTTCTGATGCACTATCATCGTCCCACTGTATATGTTAAGATTGCCCCCGCCACATTGGTTATCCCATCTGCATCCCAGCATGCTGCCTCCAATTCCCACAATTAATTTGCCCAACTAACACAACCGTAGCCCCTGACAAATACCCTTGACTTTCATTGAGCTGACCCTAGCCCAGACCCTGGCCACTTTGGAAGGGCAGCCTCAACTGATGAGTTACCAGAACTCTGATGGATCTCTGCGTTTCTCCCTGACTGACTCATCACAAATACCCAGACTGGTTGTATGGACCTGGAAGATGGACCATGCCCCACTTGCTGGATTGCAGGAATATGGAGACTATGGCCTTAGCCAAGTGTCCAAGACCCTGGACTGGAATCGAATGTTGCCCTTGATTTGGCTGAGGACTACTCCTCAGAGACTTTGAGACATAGCTATTTGGTTGAAGCCTATGCAGTGTGGTTGCCACTTAAGCTGCTAACATATGATACAATGTTGGGATTGACAGAGCATGATGTTGAACAGCAATGTGCCACTCCCTTGACTGACCACTGCTGACAACCATGACAAGCTTCCTGCCTTTGCGTCTCATCTAAATATCTCACAGAAGGACTGTGCGTCTTTAAGCTCTGGCTGAGGAAGCAAAATGTAGTGCGAGGTCATCTCACAGTAGAGATGCTGCGAGCATCAAAACAGACACAAACTGAGTGAGCACTAAGACAATAATTGAGGAGCCCTGTGATGCATTCTGGTCAAATCTATGAGTTGGGTGAATCGTGCTGCACACAAAGCATCCTGCAAGCAGCATCACAATGAAAGATTGTATCAGAGATAATAGGAACTGCAGATGCTGGAGAATCCGAGATAACAAGGTGTGGGGCTGGATGAACACAGCAGGCCAAGCAGCATCATAGGAGCAGGAAAGCTTGATGTTTCGGGCCTAGACCCTTCATCAGAAAAAATGATGAAGGGT